>CM071869.1:19268113-19282790 GCA_036759665.1 Gynandropsis gynandra | reverse complement strand
GACCCTTGCTACTCAACCGACTCACGGAGTCGAAGATGTTCATGCAACTCCTGCGACCCTTGCGACCTAACCGACTCACTGACCCTAACCGACTCACTGACACTGACACTCACCCATTTCAAATCAATAAACTGAGTCGAAGATGGTCATGAAGCTACTGCGACCCTTGCTACTCAACCGACTCACGGAGTCGAAGATGTTCATGCAACTCCTGCGACCCTTGCGACCTAACCGACTCACTGGCACTGACACTCGTCCATTTCAAATCAATAAACCATTTTGTGACTCGAAAGCTTGCAAAACCCTAGAAATCGAACTACTTACACTTATTGACGCCATTGAAGATTGACTCGTGCTCTATTCGCTAGTGATGCTGCTGATTCTAGCCATTTTCCTTCTTACCAACTTCAAATTGATCCCTCTTAAGTTCCACATTATTTATTTCTTTCTTGCTATAAACTTTTAAACAGGTTTAACGGCGAAAAACTGTTCGGCTTTCTCGTTTTCGGCAGTTTTTCACGTCGAAAAACTGCCGAACTTCCATTTTTCCACGTTCGAACATTAAGGGCTAATTTGTCTTTTTTTCAATTTTTTTTCGGATTTAATAATTATTTTGGGGAAGTGTATTTTTGAAATGGTTTAACCCTATAACAATATTTCTTATATTCCGCCGATTGAATTGATATATATATTTTTCTAAAAAAACATTATTACAAAAAGGAAAACCCGAAATCCCTGCGACTAACAGCTGTCAGATCTAAAATTCTAAGTTTATCAACATGCTTCCATGGAAAGCTATTGTCTTCTAAATATTAAAAATACAAAATAAATTAAATAAATGTTTAAATTGTGAAAAATATAAAATAATTTGACTTAAAATAACAAACTTTTTATTAAATATATGTTAATCACTTAGTGGATCAAGTTATAAAACAATATTTCTTATTAAATTTAGATATAAATCTTTATTTTGAGAAATTATATTAATCAAAATTTAAATGAAAAAGATAATGAATATTATTCAAAAAAAAATATTTAAAAGAAATTAAATATAGAAAGAGTAAAAGAGAATGCATTTGCGAGACGGAATCCCATGTGCCAGCATTACATGACTCAATACTGCCACTAGAATCTTCTATCATTTGCTCCCTTCCGTTCTATCTCCAATATTATTTTCGTCATTTTAATTTCAAATTCATATTTAAACTTTTACTCAAATATTTTCGTAGTTTTCTCATATCAGATTTGGAAAATAAATAAAAACAAATGTGTCTAACATTGAGTTCTTACCGATATTTTTCCGGTGTTACTTATTGGTAACACGAAAAATTCTATATGTAACAATCTATATTTTGGAAAAATTTTATCTTTTTTTCCCAATATATATATATATGTATATTAAATTATAGCTACAATATGTGCATGTAGTTGTATGTAATTCTGACCAAATTGGTTTTCGATTCAGTTTTGGTTTCGTTATGATGGGTATGAGTTATTCGGATTTCTATAAATAATAATCAAATTATGACCAAATTTAAATCGGTTAGATTCGATTCATGGTCCGGATCGATTATATGTATAGAAAAAGATAACCAAAATAAAACTTGAACTCTAATTAAATCGGTTTGGTTCGGTTATTATTCAGATATTGGTTCAATTTATTTAAATCTAAGATGAAATCACTCTTCTCTAAAAAAAAGTTATATATAAAAAATAGAAAAAAATAGAAAAATGAATATAATTGAATATCACAGTGAAAATAATTTGAAAAAATTAAGTTATTTAAGTCTAAAAAATTTATCATTCACTACAAAATAATTATAAAATTTCTCCACAATTATATAGAAAAACATAAACGAAGATGACACAAAACTGAAGAATAACCACCAAAGAATTTGACGTTTTTTTGAAAAAATCGATGGGTAAAATGGAGGAGAAAACCAACGGGAAAGGGAAAAAATTCACGTGAAGTGAAGAAGCAAATGAAGACTATGGTTTTTTTAATAATATATTTCAATAACTGTTCGGCTAACCGATTTTTTTTTGTTATTATTTAAACCGAACTAAACCTAACGGATTTTACATATTCATATCCGATCGGATATTTTAAATATACCTAAATGAACCAAAATCCTATAATTTGATTCGGTTCGATTCGTTTTTTAAAATCCGAACCATAATATCCAGCCCTAATTGTATGTAACTCTATTCTGTCATTCTACTCTAATTTTTAAAATCTAATATTAATTGTTTCATTACACAATTTTTAATGTTATTTTATAACATTCGATTTTATATTAAATTTATATTAAATTTATATGTCAATAATATAAATTATTATTAAAATATTCGATTTTTATTAAATTCTATATACTTTTAAATTAATGATGAAAACTTAAAATTATATATTTAATATGTTTGTTGTCATTTGTTTTAATTGAATCGTTATCAACGGAATCAAGACAGTCACACATCATTTTGCAACGTGATTCTTTCTAAATAGAGCAACTGATCTTTACTCAATATTTTAATGATCAAATAAAATATGAATATAAATTACATTATTCATATTATCTCATTAATAGTTCTGTGTACATGATAACATGATTAACTAATAAAATAAATAAATAGAAACAAATATAATTGTAATTTTATCCAAATAGTATCATAAATAGAATAAAGCAAATACAATAAATTGAAAACTTAACACAGTAATAATGACTTGTCTATAATACCCATGTATTCGACATGACTCTTAATATCTTGGACGAAATTTTTTTACTCGACGGATTACCATAAAATTATTTCTAATTTGTTTGAACTACATTATATGTTTCTTCACTTCTTCTTTAACGACAAAGTATTTGATCTTCAAATGTTTGACATCTTTAGAGTACTTATCGTTCTTTGAAAAGAAAATTGTTGTGTTATGGAATTAACAATCAATTCTCAACAATTCAACTATGGAGTCAACAACCTTAAGCCTCCGATAAAGTTTCACAAGAACAACAAAAGAATTGTGACTGACAAATATGGGCCAGGTCTAATTAATCCTAAAGATAGCTCAAGAGTTTAGGGTTGTCCAACACCATATATACAAGTCCAAGGTTCATGTTCTAGTCGATGTGGGACAACTTATCATAACAGTGACCTTAAAGTATGCTATGAATTTAATTTCCATATTGGAAGAATTGACAATAAACTATTTTCACTTCTCCACGATATTGCCCCTCTAATAGTAGGAACAAAAATATAAAAGTTGAATTTTGGTATCTACACATCCAGTCAAATTTAAATCCGAATACTAGATGACATCCAGATTGTCAAATCTGTTATATGTAAATATACATTCATTAGGGCTTTACAAGTACCTTAGAACTTTGTTTTTAGCTTTCCATTAGTCTAGTCCACGAATACTCTAATACCTATCTAGCATTCCAGCTGGAAAATTGATGTCTGGTTGCGTATGCTTTTGAGCGTATATTAAGCTCCTAACCACTAATACAATGGAAATATTTTTCCTTTTCTTATGTTTTAACTTGTTATTTGGAAATTCCACTAAACTTGTCCTCTTTCAGAATTGGAGCTATCTTTTAGAATAAATTTTCATCCTAAATCTCTTTAAGATTTTTTTTAAAACAGTCTTTATGTTTTGTTCCAATCACATAGGGGATATCATCCATATCTTTCATTTTGAAGGCCCTAGAGAGAAACGCCTTCACATCATGTAACATCATCATATTTGTTTTGCAATAATTTAATATGTCGTTGACATATTAGACCAAAATAGTGTATTTCCCCACCGATTTTCATGTATATTCATCGATCAATGATATTCTCTACAAAATCAAATGATTTGCAGGTATTATTAAATTTTAAGATATCATTATCGGGATGATTGTTTTAACCCATATAACGAATTCCTTAGCTTACATAACTAGTTTCCTTTTTTGTTGGCTACAAACCCTTCATATTGATTCAAACCTCTAAGTCATCATTTAGAATAACGTTTATTACATTAATTTGGTGAAGATCTAGGTTGTGATGAGCCACCAGATCCAAAACAATTTTCAAAGAATCTTTCTTGGAAATTGGAGAGAAAGTCTCTTTATAGTCAATATTAGGAGTGTACAATTCGGATTATCCAAATCGACCCAATCTGAATCGATCCAAACAACCCAAATGGTTTAAAATATGGGTTACTGTAAGAACCCATATGAGTTCAAATTTCAGAACTCGTTCGAGTTTGAGTCGCATATGTTTGGGTTCAGGTAAAACCGGAGAAATCCGAACAACCCAAATAAAAACCTAAAAAAAATCAAATATAAATATAAAAAATTATATTAGGTTTTCTTTTTTATATACTTTTATGTTATATTTGATCTTTTTATTTTTTATATTAAAACTTCGAACTATACGAAGAATCCTAATACAGAATAATCCAGATTAGGTATGATACTCGAAGAATTTGGAACTCGAATAACCAGAATAACGTGAACTACTCGAAGAACCCAACTATTCAAATGTAATTCGCTTTATTTTGGATCTAATTCTTCTAAACCCAAACCTGAATTGAAGCTGAACCAAAAATATTTGGATCCAATTTTTTATCCGAATCCGAACTGAAACTCGAGGAATTCTGAATCCAAACCAATACCCGAAGAACCCAAACTGAAACCAGATTGGACCACCTAGTCAACAACATCTTTTTGGTGTAACCTTTAGAACAAGTTGAACCTTATACCTTTCTATATTACCATTGAAGCCATGTTTAGTCTTGAAGACCCATCTACAACCAACTCGTATTGAACCTTTTGGTGGCACAACTAGGTCCTAGACTTTGTTATCACTCATTGACTTTAATACTTCAATCATGGTACCTAATCACTTTTTTCAGATTGTCACTTGGTCTTTTAAATGAAAATGGATCCTCATAAATGCTTAAATAACATTCGTATCGAAGGGTGTAAACTACATAGTCATCTTGAATTATAGATCTTTTCTCAATTGATGGTTCATCCTATGTACTATACCTAGCTCATTTCATATTGTATGTCATTCTTATGTGGGTTTTAAACATTTTCTTTATTTTTTTAAACCGTCATGTGACGATGATGTGACAATAGGAATGATAATGTTAGAAGAGATATCATGTGTTGAAACATTGTTCTTAAACTTTTCGATGTTCACTTTACGTGATTCATCAATCTCATTGATTTGACCATTTTCAATGAATCTAATATTATTACACATCAACTTTCCTTTCATGTAGATTGAACACCCTTACTTATGCTTGAAACCCCAAATATGTAGATTTTTTATACTTTGTTTCATGCCTACCCATATTTCACAAGGTGTTTAAGGAATGGTTTACAAGAAACTTGATTAAGCAGATATATTGATGTCCTTAATGCATACATCCACGATAATGATGGTACCGAGCTATGGATCAACATATTCCTAATAACATTCATTAACATATGTTCTACCTTTAATCCATATTATTCTGTTGAGGTGTACAATGCATTATATATGAAGCACAAATGCTTCTAAGAAATTTGCAAATGAACCTAGAAATGAACTTGTTTTAGTCATATTATCGTATTACACATCATCTCTATCACATCTCACAATATTAAATTTTCTATCAAATTTTCTTTCAACCTCGTGAAAGAATAGTCTAAAGACGTTCAATGATTAAGATTTATCACACAAACGATAGACATAAAAAGAAAAAAATAATCATGTATTAAAGTAATAAACTATGAATTAACTCTAAAAATGAGTGATTTCTGTGGTCTCTTTCATGATAATGTGTTTAATCTACTCTTAAAAGACTATTTCATCTATATTATTCTTTGGTCATAAATTTTTTAAAAGCATTACCAATTTAATTTTTACTAAACCATAAAATCATTTTTATTTTTTGCTATTATGAATTGCATTGATTCAATTATCATGTGTATTACATTTTTTAACACTTAAATTGGTAATTATGATTAAATGAAATAATTATGTTTAAAAATCATCATATTTTAAATATTAAAATTATATTCAAAATATTTAATATATACAAAATTATATTAATTTTTATAAAAACATAAAAATAATATTTACAAAATTATTGTTCTAAAAATATATCTTAATTAAATATATTTTTTCATATCTTATAATTTTTATAATTTCGATAAAATATATCTTGTCATTAGTGTTTTAGAAAATCATGTATATAAAAAAGAGGTTTTTTTCCTCCCCTTTGGTGCATGAAGGAGACTGATTGGCCAAGATTCTACAAGATAAGGAGTATAGGAAATCAATAAGATGACGCATGGTGGTCGTCGTTGTGAATGAACAACAGATAGATCTCTCCCTTCTCTCTGAGGCGGTTTTTTATTTACTCCTTAAGTTTAGGGTGCTTACAATGTCTTTTGTTTTTTATTCATTTTTATGTGAATCATAAGCATTGAAGAACTTTCTGCATATTTGTTATAGGTGGGCGTGCTAAAACATTGATGTTTACCCATTTGAGTCGTGAGGAAGATTCTTCCGGCGAAACAATCAGTACTTTGAAGTCGCACAAAGAGTTTCAACCGTTGAACTTGGAGCTGCTTGTGCGCACAAGGAGAGTAGAGAGGTTTTGCAACTCAAAGAACATGTAAACATTATTTTCTTATCATCGGATGATTACAAAAACAAAAGTTTGGTTCTCGTTGATGTGAATTTTTTAGCCAAGAAATATCATTTTGTTTAATGTTTGATAGATAATTTGGCATCCTTTTTTCAGATTCATAACCTTAAGAAGGCATTAGCTACAAAGGAAGAGTATAACACTTGTTACAGAACAAAGGGGGTAAAATCTTCTTCTGACGAACCTATAGCAACGATGGAAAGAACTCTTCCATGTCTCAGAAGATTAAGCACAAAAAACTATAGCACCATGAAAACCGCGAAAGGGTACATAGAGGAGAGTAAAGGTTCAATGACAATGCCCAACCATTCAAAAAGATTGAGTTTGGAAGGACCAAAGTCCTCTAGGAAAGAAAATCTGCCTGTGAAGAAGCATATTACTGAGGCAGAAGAAGTGCCAAAATGTTATGGATATGTCAGTAATGATGTTTCCGCTGATGAGGTGAAACGGTTTAAGGGTCCTCAAAGTCCTGTTGGCTCTTACGAAAATCGAGCATTGAAGGTAGATGGCAGAACAAGCATTCCTCGACTTCAGTTACCGCAGACACCTGATCAAAGAGTTTCACGGAACGAGATACAAATTGTAATGCACAACGAGCTAATATTTTCTCCAGAGTCTCGGACAAATGGAAAAGGATCTCACATACGAAAGTCCCTAAGGACTATTGGAAAGTTGATTAGTGGTTCAGAGAAGATGTATGAGGAACACTTTGTGTTAAAAAAAGTTATATATTTTTCAATTTTAGGATATTTAAGTTACATTAGTTTATAACTTAACTCTTCAATCTTGTAATACCACAGAAGAGAGAATAGTCGACTGGAATCATAGTTTCACATAAGAGTTGTAAATAATTCCATTGATGCAAGGACATTGAGGCGGCAGTCACTTACATGCGTAATGCCATCACGAAGATCTTCTCTCGGGGGAAAAGCGATCCAGAACGGTAAGCATATGCCATAAGTTCATGAGCCTTACTTTTAATCAGAATTAAAACCTTCTATATTTTTCTTTATTAGTGTTAAATGATGTAAGAAATGCCAAGACAACTCCTCCCATGCATCAATCTTCCAAATTAGAAAAGAAATAGGTCTAGATTAACTAGGAAAAACACGTTTTTGCTTTGGCTCGAACCATACTTTTCCATCAAAGCCACTTGAATTCTGATTCAATCAAATGACTTTGTTCATTCAAGTAAATATTTATCTCTTTCATTTAGATGAATATGTTTACCATGGATGTACAACACTCAGATTTTCTAGTTAATAAAAGTGTCATATCTCCAAACTCCTCATATCTATTTCTTACGGATTTGTAGATTTTCCTTCTTAATGTAGGAAAGCCAGAGAATAGAGCAGCATCTGAGCTTGAGAATTTTGGATAACTCATTACTTCACAATTTTATGAACATTTTTACAGATAATTTCGTATTTTTTTATGTATTTTATGTAGATTATACAACATTAACTTGCAGAAACCAGTTCACACCAGCTCAAAGACTTTGCCTAAGCATCAAGTAACATTTTCTTGAATCTTCGGAGTTCTAAATTCACTTGTTGGTTGTCTATAGGTGTATTGTTTTCGTTATTTGCCATCCTTTCTTAGTTATGTTGTTAGGATCTTGAAGAACTGGATCATATCTCTAGTACAATGAGCTTTCTCTAGGAATAATCTTATAACGAATGTACTCTAGACCGAGCTTCTTTGCAGGGTCTCCATAATATGTCTTTGTTGCCCAATCTGTTCCCAATGGGATTATCCAAACAAAGACACTTCTAGGTCTCATAAACAGAAAATGGGTCATGGCAACTCCATGAGCTCTGACCAAGACATTGCTTGAGTTAAGCACCTTATAAATCTTGCTAATTCCGTCGACTTATCAGGCCTTAAGACTTCAACTTGAAATCCGATTCGCTTAGCCATTTTTACCAACATATCCTCATTCGTTATCCCCTGAGAACCGTTCCTTGATAATATCGACATCTTCAGCCTCCGCAAACTTCCTTTAGTAGTCTTTATTCGCTTTATTGCTTTTGCACTAAAACGAAGATCCTTCTGACTGACCAATCTGTCAATCGAGTTATGTAAGCTAGATCTTGAAGTTTTCGAAAATCTAAAATGGTTTTGTGATCTTTTATTACAGAGGGATCTATTGTCAGCTCATCGTGGATTCTAAAGCCAATGATGGCTTCCTTAAAGCAGTGAGTTCTCTTATCCCTACCCAAATCAAAGAGTGGATAATTAGTAAGCTGAGAAAGAACATCTCCATACTTCATCTCCCACCATTTGTGGTATTCATCAATCGCAAAGATTACCCTTTCGACAAAATGCTGAGATGATATATACAAAGGAATAATCCTATCGTTGAATTCGTGATAGACATTAGCAGTGTATCCTCCTATGGAGTACCACAACAGGAACATCATGAAGAGCATCACAAGTATGGCCATTACTAAGCTTCAAATCCTTTTGCTCTAGGTTTACCTCTTTAATGGTCACCATTATACTTGTATAATTAATAATATAAAAACATCTTTTTAAGATGATACCCGCTATCTGTACGGATTTATGATAATTAAACTATATTTATCTTACTTTTTGTATATAATTCATTAATTCAAACATTGTCATTACATTTGATATAAATATGGGGCAATACAAATGTACGAATAAAATTTTTCAATGTATGAGTTTCAACAATAGATTTATAAGTTGTAATATAAACTAATAGTGCGATTTGTTTATAATGTATTTGAAATTGTAGAATATAAATTTTCGGAAAAAGCGATTGCACGATTTGAACTTTTTTTTTTCATTATTCTTTTTCTTATTCGTACCTAAATAAATTTTGAAGATTAAATTTAATCAATAACATGATTTAAGAACAATTATTAAGATATGAACATGATTTGAAAACTTATGTTTGAATTTCTTAATTGTCTTTAGCTGTGGATCTGTGTTCGTGTTTAAAACTCTCTTAATAAGACATCACTGTATTTTATTGATTTTAAATTTTTATTTATTTTTATTATAAAACAAAATTAATATATAAATATATTATTATGTAAAATCATTATTATATAATATAATATAAATGTATAAGGACTCGAAAAATAACAAAAAGTTACGAATATCCGACTATTTGTATTTGTATTCGATGAATATCTAAATTTATTATTTGTATTTGTAAATTCGGATATTTGTAAATACGAATATTTGTCGGATATACTCATGAGATTTTAGATTTTTCATGTTCGATATCTATTATCCTATGTGCTTATATTTTCTTATATTTTAATATATGTGCTTTTTTCGGACTTGAAGGTGAGTTTGACGGTGGTGAGTCTAGGTATGAGGAATCTTACAACATATTCATAGTTCTTGGTTACATATCACATCCATTCTTCCAGGTAAACCGCAATTTGCTCAGACATGTGTGTTTGTATTATTGTCTCCTCCTAACCTTACCTTATTGGTATTTTACATGGCAGAGTTTTTCTAATTGATGATTGATGTAAATCTTCTAAAGTTGCAACGTTTACTGATTGGTGATGATCCATGTTATTGATTTTGAATCCTTTTCTTTTGTCATTGATTCAATGTATAGTTTGAGATATCTATCGCTATTGTGGCGTACCTAATTGATGTGAATATTCTAAATTTGCAGTGTTTACTGGTTGGTTATGAGTTCATCAACTATCTTAAGAACACCCTCAAGTTCAAAGTTACTCAAAGATTTTACCTTCAATGAATCCACTTATCGTGATTGTTATTGATATATGTGTACAGGGGTTTTTCTATCTCTTAATGGCTTGGGATCAATAAGATAATAAATCCAGAACATGTACACTTAGATCATAGCTCATCCATCAACTTTAGAATCGATATGGTTAGCTAATGTAGAATAGAAACAAGTTTTCGTGGTTCTTAGTTAGTTACTATATAATACAAAAGATCAATTACAGGTTGTGGTACCATTATATGTACATCAAAGCTTATGAGGGACAATGGCAACTCAGCATCTTCAAAATCAATTTTGTAA
The DNA here is from genome assembly GCA_036759665.1 of Gynandropsis gynandra. Taxonomy (NCBI): domain Eukaryota; kingdom Viridiplantae; phylum Streptophyta; class Magnoliopsida; order Brassicales; family Cleomaceae; genus Gynandropsis; species Gynandropsis gynandra. The sequence goes on along the minus strand of CM071869.1, from coordinate 19,272,063 downwards.
GTTTTTTCAACCTCATTGACTTTCCTTCTTTATTTATACTCTTGGAACAAGCTGCATTTTACGCCTCTGAAAGTGGGACCACTTTGTAATCAAGTGGATCTTATCTTCCACATCAACTACTTAGAAGATGATCATGCCGATAAGTTTGAGCAAGCGAGAGCAAAAGAAAGGAAAAAGAAAGAATTATCGACTCAGTATTATTGTTGCTCAAATGATCATCAAAGAAACAGTCATGATTGTAACAACCATTACCCTCATTATGATCAACGATATTAAAAAAAAAGGGAATATAGTATAAAAGAATATCCAACTATTTTATTTTAGCCTATAAAACATGAATTATTATCTTCAACCTAAAAACCCAAACTTATTGTTTTTTGCCTTAAAAATACTAACTTTAGGAATATAGTGTAGAAAATACCAAACTTTTAAATTTTTGCTTTTAACCTAAAAATTTTGAATTTTTAAGTTTTGTCTAAAAAAACACAAACTTATCAAATGAATCATATCCATATACAAACACTAACTCTTGGTAAAATTCCTATAGTGTTTACGATGTAGAATTATTTTTCAATAGATTTTCAACCGGTTTCAAAATAAAATCCGAATTTCATTCGATTTCAACCCGAAATCCAAATTCAACAAAAAACAACCCGAATTTCAACCTAATTTTCATCGAAAATTCGAATTCCACCCAATTTTAGAAAGAATTTCAGCCAAATTTCAATTTCAGTAAGAAATCCAAATTCAAACCAATTTCAATCAGAAATTTGAATTCAACCCAATTTAAACATGATTTCAACCGAAAATTAGAAATTTCATCCAACAAGAATTTCGAAAATTAGAAATTTCATCCAATTTCAACAAGAATTTCAACCCAATTTCAACCCGAAATCTGAATTCAACCCAATTTCAACCGAAAATTCAAATTCCACCAAATTTTAATAAGTAATTCAAAAACATTTCAACCCGAAATCCAAATTTGATCGAATTTTCAGTTGAAATCGGGTTGAAATTAGGTTAATTAAAAATTTGAGTTGAAATTAATTCGAATTTGGATTTTTTGTTGAAATACTTACTAAAATTGGATTGAATTCGGATATTCGGTTGAAATTAGGCTGAAATTGGATTTTGAGTTGAAATTGGGTTGAAATTATTGTTCAAATTGGGTGAAATTTGGATTTTCGGTTGCAATCAGTTTGAAATTGAGTTTAATTCAGATTTCAAGTTGAAATTTGTTCAAATTTGGATTTGTTAATTCGGATTGAAATCGGGTCGAAATTGGATTTACCAAGAGTTAGTGTTTGTGTATGAATATGATTAAATTGATAAATTTGTATTTTTTAGACAACACTTAAAAATTCAAAGAGTTAAAATATGATTTAGTGTTTGTGTATGTGTATGGATATGATTAATTTGATAAGTTTATGTTTTTTAGACAATTTAAAAATTTAAAATTTTTAGTTTCAAAGTAATAATGTGTGTTTTATAGGCAAAAATTAAAAAATTTGGTATGTTCTACACCATTCCTAAAGTTAGTGTTTTTAAGACAAAAAAAAGTTTGGATTTTTTTAGGTTGAAGATAATAAATTTGTTTTATAGGCTAAAATAAAATATTTGATATTTTTTATGCTATATTCCCTATTAAAAAACTAGATAACATGTATTATTTTATATAATTTTCCACATCATGTTCATATATTCATAATTGTTCTTAAATCATATTATTGCTTAAATTTAATCCTCAATACTTATGAGTGTACGGATAAGAAAAATAATCATGAAAAAATTACGATTCAAATGGTGCGATCGTTTTTTTCGACAATTTATATTCTATAATTTTAAATACATTATAAACAAATTGCACTATTAGTTTGCATTACAAATTTATACAATGAAAATTTTATTTCGTGTGTTTATATTATTCTATATGCATATAAAATCTAATGACAATATTCAAATTAATGAATTATATACAAACATAAGATAAATATAACGCGAATATCATTTGGTAACTAGGAGAACACTATTTGGTGGCTAACATCTAAAATTTCTAAGAGAATAACATAAGTTCATTTAAAAGAAAGTCATTTTGGAAATTTTAAAAGAAATTTTTTAACATCATATTTTCTTTTTTCTATTTTTTCAAAAGAATGTCATTTTGAGCGTTTTAAAAAAAATTGAATTTTCATTAAAAGCAAACTCTAAATGTCTAAACGCCGTTATGATCTGTATGATTTCATGAAACGTCGATGTCTAGTGGGTCCTACGAAACGCGGGATTGACCCTATTGACTTTTTCATAAAAAAAAAATAGAAAAAACCACAGTGACATCAAAATCAAAACCAAAACATTTTTTGCCCCCTCTCAATTATTTATAACCCTTTCCCTTTAAGCTCATTCTCTTTCTCACTCACATGTTGAAGCCATGAAATGCATAATTTCGAAATTACCGTTCATCCTCTCTCTCCTTCTCTCCCTCTCCCTCATCCTCTTTTTCTTCGCCTTCCCCACCTCCTTCCTCCGCCGCGCCTCCGCCATCTCCTCCACCGGAGACCTCAGGATTCGCCGCGGATATCCCTCCTACGATGCATACATCAACCACCAGCTCAACAAAACCCTCAATCCTAAGCTCCGGAAGGTGTGGACCACGCGCGACTGGGACCGTAAGGTACTTAAAAACAAACTTGGAGAATTTGAATAATGTCCTTTCCCAAAATTATATGTTTTGATATTCTCAAGGTAAATATAATGTGAGGTGTTTGTATATGTTAATGTTATTCAATCAAACAGGTGCGAGTGTTTTCGTCCTTCTTCATGCGCCTGAAATCCCGAGGCCTCCTGTCCAACGACTCCAAGTGCCTGTCCATCGGGGCACGGGTCGGGCAGGAGGTGGCGGCGCTGCGAGGGATCGGAGTCCCCGACGCTATCGGGATCGACCTCGTTGCGGCTCCGCCTCTAGTCATGGAAGGCGACTTCCACGCGCAGCCTTTCGCGCCTGAGACGTTCGACTTCGAGTTCTCCAATGTCTTCGACCACGCACTTTACCCGGAGAAGTTCGTCGGGGAGATCGAACGGACGCTGAAGCCCGGAGGGGTCTGCGTGCTACATGTGTCGACATCTGGACGCACGGATAAGTACTCAGCCAATGATTTGTTCAGTGTGAAGCCATTGCTGAAGCTTTTTGGTGAGTCGGAGCTCGTTGAAGTGAGGAACATCGATGGGTTTGGTCTTGATACTGAGGTTGTGTTTAGGAAGGAGAATAAGAGTTAGAGAGATTTTGTAAATTATTTTATTCAATTTATTTCACAGATTAATTCGAGTAGGTTGAAGGTCAATCAATTTGTTGTTTCTAAAAACAGGTTAGTCTCTGTTCTAAAAATCGGCCTAGGCGGTGCCTAGGCGCTAGGCGGTGGTCGGACGCCTCGATTAGTCACTAATCGGCTTTGTTCTAAAAATCGGCCTAGGTGGCCGCCTAGGCGCTGGGCGGTGGCCGGGCGCCCCGATTAATCACTAATCGGAGGTTCTAGGCGGACTGGACGCCTGGAAGGTCTAGGCGGGCGCCTAGGCGGGCTAGGCGGTCTAGGCGGACGATTAATCGCTAGGCGGCCGTCTAGACGGGCTAGGCGGCTGCCTAGGCGGTATTTTAGTTTTAAAGGTAGAAAATAAAATTTAAGACAAAAAAAACTTTAACAACTAGTTTATCCAGATGATAACGAAATTAGAATACTTTAGAATGAGTAAATGATTACAAAATTCATTTATTTAGCTTTCATTATAGTTATATAAGTAATTATTTGTTTCTTGTGTAAGTAGGTATGCACAAAAAGACGAAACCGACTTGATAGTAAAAGGCTGAATAATCTTGTTTATTTTTAATTCAATGTGAGGTTGATGGTTTAAAATAAAAATAAATGAACAAGACTTTGAATGTGTTTCTATCTAATGAT
>CM071869.1:19242942-19267927 GCA_036759665.1 Gynandropsis gynandra | reverse complement strand
AATCGGCCTGGGCGGCCGCCTAGGCGGCGCCTAGGCGCTAGGCGGTGGCCGGGCGCCCCGATTAGTCACTAATCGGATGTTCTAGGCGGACCGGATGCCTGGGCGGTCTAGGCAGGCGCATGGGCGGTCTAGGCGGCCGTCTAGGCGGTATTCTAGTTTTAAAGGTAGAAAAACAAATTTAAGGCAAAAAAACATTAACAATTAGTTTATCAATATGATAATGAAATTAGAATATTTTAGAATGAGTAAATGATTACAAATTCATATATTTATTTTTCATTATAGTTATATAAATAATCATTTGTTTCTTGTGTAAGTAGGTATGCACAAAAAGACGAAACCGACTTAATAGTAAAAGGTTGAATAATCTAGTTTATTTTTAATTCAACGTGAGGTTGATGGTTTAAAATAAAAATAAATGAACAAGACTTTGAATGTGTTTCTATCTAATGATCCATATCATTTTCAAGATTGGATTGTTGATAATGGAAAACAGACGATAAATCAATGGAAGAATATAGGAAGGATCAAACCAAAATGTGTGTACGTGTGAATGTTCAAGAGATCGAGCAAATGGATGATTTGCGTATAGATAGAGAGTTTGATGAATCATATTTTGATTTCGACGAAGAAGAAATTAACATACAATTTGATTAACATTAACAACATTTCAATAAAGAATATAAAAAAATTGAATGATTATGAATGTTTTAAATTAAAAATTTGGATTAATATTACATTATATATATATATATATAAATCCGCCTAGCCCACCTAGACACCGTCTAGGCTCTGCCTAGACACCGCCTAGGTTCCGCCTAGGCGCTCTAGACGCTAGGCGCTGGATGTCCGCTCGCCTAGCGCCTAACGTTTTTTTGGACCTTGATTTTTATCCTGTATTTTCAACTTTTTAAAAGGATTTCTGTATTTTAGATGGATTTTAGTTTAATTAGCGTCATATGCATAAACAAGGTTGATAAACTTATATTTCTCAAAATGTGGATTTTGATTTAATAATTATTCAGTTTGTAAACCTGAACATGCTTCAAGGGTTTTCTATAATTAAATTGTAAGTAGAGGATGATCTTTCTTTGCAAATTTTCTGTTATTTGATTGGAATAATTATTAAATTGCCACATAGTATAATTTTAAGGTGGTAAAAATTATATACTAACTATTTATTTTGAAATCTTACCTTATAAATCTTGGTGACTAAAATATCGTTATTAAATGATGAGTATGACTTAATAATAGAGTGTGCAATTGATTTTTTTTTTATAAATTAAATTTCTCATGATATGAATTGTTATTTTTTAGGGATTCTAGCTGCCGAGTTGTTTTTATTATTGCATTATTTTCATGTATATCAAAATTTATATAGTAAGATGCATTGATTACGGAATCAAGATAATGTTTTTTCTTTTGGTGTGGAGAATAATAATAAATTTGACTTTACGTGGTTAATAATTTTTATTTCATGTATTTTATTAATTTAAAATTGAAAAGACTTGAAGCGCATGTGAATCGAACAGACAACGGCTAGTGGTTTGGGTCACACACAACTCACCGTGTACATAGACCAAAGACAAAATTTAAAAAAATAATGGATACAGAACAAAACGAAGCCGCAGAGAAAAAAAAGCCGAAGAAAACTAAGCATACATAGGGTGGCAAAAGAACTTAAAAGCATACATTTATCAGGCAAAAGAATTGACCCATCGTCATGTAGGCCTCTAAATTAAATGAAATCCCGACAAGAGAATACATCTTGTAAACGAAGAGGGTTTTCTTTGAAGGATGTTTTAGTATTTCAGTTACGTGGTTACAAATGTATGAGTTTTGAACTTTTTATTAGCAGTTTGTACAATACAAAACAAAGAGTCAAATGAAATATACGTTATTTTCATCACCTTCAATTTGTCAAAATTTCTAAAACATTTTATCCTTCAATTCAGAGGTCAAAAGTTTGTAAAACTTGTACAGAAGATGTTTAAAAGTGAAGTAGGTGTTCCCCTCCGCCGTGGTGAACCTGAAACAGACGGAGAAGCGGAACGAAAACGGCGCGGTCAAGCTGAAGGGTTCGACGGCAAGGTCAGCGGCGACAAGCGGCAGGCTAGGGGCTGGAGAGAAAAGAAGACTAGGGTTAGGGTTGAAACTGAAAATGAATTTGGGTTGAAACTGAAAATGAATTCTACCCTTACCTTATGTCTGAAGAGTGGAGCGGGCCGGCTGGGCCGAGTTCATTGTTGGAGCGGGCCGGGCCGAGATTATTGTTGGTTTTGGGCCGGGCTGTGAAGAAGGCTTCGGGCCGAGCTGTGAATAATGGACGGACTGGGCTGAAGCGAAATGGGTCAGAAATTAAACTTAGGAGGCCCAACAAGAAAAATAAAATTGTTATCTTCTTCTCCAAGAGCTCCTGCAGATTTGAAGACTATTTGTACCTGTAAAACAGAATTAAAATTACCTCAACAAACTCAACAAATTTAGGGCAATACGGAAAGAATTTATAATATTGATTGTATTGACGTAAGTAAAGCTAATATAAAATATATGTACTAAAAACTATCAAATGAAATGTGAGAGCATTATTTCAAATTCATTCTACCAAACACTATTTTTTTTCTTCTCTAAAAATTTCCAGCAAACAAATATCATACAGATACACAAAAAAGAGAGATCCAATTTTATTTTCTGTTTTAGCCAAATAAGATTAAAAGGACATGATCATGAGATGAAATCGATAATTGCTCATGATCTAGCATAAAAACCAATAAAAAGGATACTCTTCTTCATTCCATTTTCTGTAATAAACAATACAAGGAAGTTCCTTGTCCTTTTAGATCTCATGTAAAGGAATCAAATTGTAACAACCTGAGAATAAAACAAACTGTCCTAGCTGGATAATATTGCAAACCTATTCCTACAAATGAACGGAGATGAAATCCATTCTCTGAAAAAATTATCAAGGGCTCTATCATTAGGACGACCTCCATGAGACAGATGAATACAAAACCTTGCCAAACCATCACAGTTCCTAATGGAGATGTTTGTCACGGAGACACCAAATCCTCTTTATGATTTTTGGCATCAGTACATGATATATTCACAATAAGAATGCAACTACTATATGATAAGATAGACTAAAAATTATTTTATCACACAATGTTTTAAAATGAGACCCAATATATATAATCATACCAAAATAAGCATAACTGAATTATAATTTGTATAAATTCATAGATAAGGAAAATCTAAACAAACATCAAAATCTAGAGTACCAAATAGAATTGTGCATACAAATATTTGTACATGTATGATTAATCATTTGTTACATAAGTGTTTCGTAACTCCTCTCATTTCACTGACATAATCAAGAAATGTCTTTAGAGCTAATCCTCTAGTTAACAGATCTACAATTATATCATATGCACCAATGTGCATGATTTGAATTCTTTGATTACACATTTTCTTTCACCAATACATACTTTAATTCTACATATTAAGTACCTTAAAGAGTATTTATTGATCACAATATATCCTGTTTAGTTTAGGAATGTATAAATGATGCCAAAACCATAAAAAAAATTGGACAACCACAACACTTGATCTTTAGTTTCAAAGCATGCTACAAATTCATCATCCATAGTGAAAGTACAATGACATATTGTTTACCACTGTTCCATGAAATAGTTTTACCAGCTAAAATGAAGAAATAACTAAAGGTTGATATTCGAGTACCTTAATATCCGACATAGTTTGAATAACCAACAACCTAAACATTAACAATTCTTTTACACGTGAACATGTGGTCCTTAATGCCTTGTATGTATTTAAAACTTTGTTTTTTGTTCTCTAATAAAATTATACATTATTCGATTGGTAATAATACAACATACCAACCACAAAACTTATATCTGGTTTGATAAAGCATATATCAAATACGACTAAAGAAGCATAGGGAATATTATTCATGTTTTTACGCTCTATGCCATTCTTGGGCCATTGGAATATATTGAAATGATATCCTTTTGGATAGGAACTAGATTGAACATAATTCTATTTTAAATCTTTCTACAACTTTATTGATCTAAGCCTTTTGAGACAATCCCAAAATTTCTTATGATCTATAAGTTTTGTGGATATTCATGCCTTGTGAATGAGCTACATAGCAACATCAACTTAAGATGGATCACTTGAGGTGATATGAACCTCGATCGACGTTCTATTATTGGAAGGATAAAATGGAATTAAAACCCCTTAACAACTCAATAACAGAACCTAAAACTTGTATTTCCTAAGAAAAGGCACCCCAAACCTCAACTACACCCGACTAGAAAACTCTAAACTCAACAAACAATGCCATAACACTTTTGATATAAGTTTTAATCAATCTCCCAATTGATTAAAACTTGGATAAAAAAGTATATAATGAGTCTCTATTTATAATCACCAAACAATAAAGGAAACTTGAATACACTAATTTAACTTAACTAAACTCGATATAACTGCTCGAGAGAGTTGTATAACCACTCAATTGATCACCACATAAGTCTTAACCCTAAATTCTATAAAACTAGGGTACATTTGATCGAGCAACTTCTCTACTTGGTCGAGTCTTCCAATGCTTATTCAATTTATGTAATGTTGGAGCTGAATGATCCGGTCCTCTAAATGCTCCTTTTATCCTCATAGGTTTGCTTGGATCGAGCACTCTGTAGCTCGAGCCGAGCGACCAATAATTGTCATGCGTACATTGGTCCAAATAGTTCATTCGGGTTGAGTGATTCTTTTTTCGGTTGAAACTTCTTCAGCTTCTCCAGCTTCTTGTTTCTCTTAGACTCTTCCACTTGTAGGTAAGTCACATAAGCCTCCCTTGATGCCTCTTGATCCCCTTGATGGTATAATAGTCATTTTAATGATGCAAGTAGATTAAACCAATGGTGAAAACTCAACATGTGGTGAAAACTGCATGGTGCTATAAACCACCTTATTGTATGAAAACTCAACATGTGGTAGACACTGTTCTCAAGTTTTAAAGTGGAGTCTACTCAGAACCAGTTGATTCCTGAGCCATTTTACTTCCAAAAGAAAGCGAAGAATTTCTTTGGAATGCTACAAACCCATTTGTTCTCTTAATGGTATTGTTCTAGTTGGGTATTGTTGTGAATTCAGTGATTGCAAGGGAGGAATGCTCCCTATCTTATTCATGGGATCCAATTAGGTAAAAAAGAAAGAATGAATGTAACTAACGATTTTACCAAGTTTTTAAATTAACTTAATTTATTCAGTTTTTCATTGTTGTTTGGTCCTTATAAATAGAAGACCCATTTTAGGATATTTAACCGAAGTTTTAATTTAATAAAGAATTTATTTTTTGCTAATCCTATAGACTTAGCTATTGAACTCTTAAAGAAATTATGGGTTGTTCACCAACTTATCAACACTAAATCAAAACTTTGGTGGCATCCTTCACTGAGTCTGAGGTTCTCTAGTCAAGTTTTAGTTCGGATGTAGGTACATATAATCTATTCAATAAACAAATAACCATCGACACAAAATACTTACATGTGGTCGTTTTCTCACAAGACTTGAATATATTGCCAAAATGAAGATCAGTCTCATAGAGCTCCTTAATATGATTAAATCTGAGCAATCTAGAATTTACAGTAGAAAGTAAAGCAGAGTGCCTAAACAATTCATCGATCACAATATTCTATTTACTTTACTTGTACTTGATGACATACGAGAAGGTTTATATGAATTTTACTGACTTGGCATGCCTAAGATTCAACTTTTATTTTCCTTTGAGTTGTTTGAGAGATTAATGGTTAGTATGAATCACGAACTCCTGAGCAACAAGTATTATTTCCATGTTTGAAGCGCCTGCACCAATGCGTATAGTTCTATATCATACGTGAGATAGCTTAACTGAGCTCCATTAACAAAACTACAAATATTGGATTTTCGAACAACAAAATTTATCCCTAATTCGTCTGGAAAACTATTTCCAAACGTTTTTAAACGGATTTTATTCGTTCGTAATTGAAAGTCGATAATTAATATCCATTTGAAATTCGCGAAAAATTCCAAACGGATAAATCCATTCAAAAATTTTTTCTTTCGTGTTTTTGTTCAGAAAACTCAATTTATATGTCAAATTTTCTTTCGTGATTTTTTGTTTCGAAAACTTATATTAGGGACGAATAATTTTTCCAAAAAGTTTGTCCCTAATTCCAAAAAGATTCAAACATCTGTCTAATTTCGGGCATATTAAAAAATCCGTCCTTAATTCCGGATGGATTAGAAAAGTTATTCCCTAATTTCGGACGACCAAAATAATCCGTCCGAAAATTAGGAACAAATTTTTTTGGTCGTCCAACATTGATAGTCAAAAGACTTCAAGGCGATTAACGACAAAGACCAGGAAATGTTGGCACATCAAGAGAGTTCCTAGGGATTGTCTGTATCGTCATTCATCATGATCAAAATCATTTCTGAAAAGAAAAAAGAATTGATAATAAATTATTAATTTAAAAATTATATATCTATATATTTTTAAAGTTTATCTAATTAATATAAATGTTACATGCCAAAGATAGGAAGAGTACAGATGCCAAGAAGAAGTTTGTGGTCGAGGAAGATGCCGACGAACCTTAGTTGGTCGACCCTTGGAAAAAATTGATAGTGAAGGCTGTGAAAAAGAAAATCATACAACAATCACAACATGTCGGTTCATCTCAAGATTAACGTAGTCCTTTACAAAAGGAAAACGTATATTTACTTTTAAAATATTCTCAATTGGATAATTTGAATAAATTGGTTAGCTAAGGCGCAACTATACGGTTCGGGTTCCCTACAAAAATATATTGTAGAGGATGCCACGATAGTACTTCCAGTATTCAAAAGACGTATACGAAAGAATTACGCATCGAGCAACTCGAGAGTTCACTTCGAGATTGTTTGGCGAAGTTACGTGATATAGAGAGTATTATAGAGTTTATGACCGACCAACCAAATCAGCCACTAGCGCTAGTACCACCTGCGGAGGACACAACATCGAGGAAAAACTTGCATTTGATTCATACGCGACCCCTTCTCGAGTTGGCAGAGTAGATTGACAAGGAGAAAACGGTAGGAATTTAGATAATTAGTAAGATATTTATTTTTATTTGTATTTTATTTTGTTTTAAATTGCATTAAACTTATATATATTTAAATTAATATTTTTTGTTTAAAATTTAATAATATTTTTTTATTTTAAAAATTTTCATAATATCAACATATGCTTGTTGATGATAGAACCATAATATCAACAAACATTCGTTGAAACTCTTTTAAATTTTTCGTTTAAAGCTGCCTAAGGTCTTTCGTTGGTCCTTCCCATAAAACTTGTCAACGAATGACCATTGGTATCAATTTAAATATATCAATCAATGAGTGTTGATATTTGTAACGAGCATCTGTTGCTAGTTGCAACAGTGGTATGTGTTTCAATTTTTTGATATGTTTGTAATAGATAAATCCATTGAAGTCCCTCGATATGTTTTGAATGGATATATGTCATTGAAGAGTCTTGGAAATTGAAATAGATGAGCATTTTTAACAGTCAATTACCAAAGGTCTAAAATCTATTGAAGTCCATTGAAAATGGGTGATTTCTATGGAAAATGGCCATTTCCAATGGATTTGGTAATAGGAAATGACTTGTTTTTTGTAATGTCAACCGTTTGATGGGTAGGCTCCGGTTCGTTGGATTTTTATATTCGGCAATGGATGTTTACTGGCCACTAGATTTGATCATGATCTAAAAGGTTAAGATTGATTTTCTTTAGGTCATCTATCTTTAATTGTGTTGGTTGCTTTTAGATCGCTGAAATGTTTCATGCATATTTGAGGCAAATAGTATCTTTTTAGTAATTTGATTGAGATATTATTAGTCAAGCTTTTTTTCTAGGTCGTAGGATACCAATCTAGTTTTTTTTTTTTTGGTTTATGTGTGATGGTTATAGTCGTGCGGTGAAATTTGTTGGCACTTTTGTATCTTATTGAATTCTCGCACTTGGTTTTAAGCTTAAATATCCTAAGTGTTATAATTTTACATGTTTGATTAAATGTTTTCCTCGATAAGTTACTTACTATGTCATCCAATTAGATCTTTAAGGTGCAGGTGATGTATTATCTTTTGTTTGATTAGGTTTTCCTAGGCATTTCTATTTGCTCCGCCATTGGATTAAATTATTAAAGTTTTGTTAGAATGCAAGGACTAAGTCAGCAAGCACAAGGATTAAATTAAACAATCACAAGGATTAACAAGAAGTTTGAACAAGTCAACAACATAACAACCTTGACATATTGTTTAGCAAGTCAAATAACAACCTCCAAGATAATAGGTCACCCATCAAATAAGGAAATAAACAACAAGATAGATCTGCTAAAATACCTATATAAAGGAGAGGAGCACAACATCAAAAGACACAACTTGAGAGAGCAAGAAAGAAAAATGCATTCATATGCATAAAGAAAATAAGTTGAGCCTACAAAAGCGACGCGATCCCGATTGAATCGACGCTCTAGACAAGGTTAGGGTTGGATATGCCTTGCTGCAACGGATTGCACAAGGATGTGTGGGGCGAGTGGTACACGAGAGATGCAGAAGGCTCTCGATTCACCGGTTCGTCTCCGATGGATATTACGCACCAACGAAGAACGAACAACCGTTGGATATTACACACCAATGAAGGTTGCTGGATATTGCGCACCAACAGCCAAGAACCCACAAGGAATTCGAAAAAAATCAATAGATTGATTCAAAAGTTTGATTGAAAAAGTTGGATGCTTGTTCTACAAGGGTGGCCGGCCATTTAGATAGAAACAAGGCCATGCAAATTCAAAAATTATATTAAATGCTCAATCATCATGCAAGGCCTCTAATTAATGTCTTGGTATCTTCAAACAAGAAGATAATTCCTTACTGGTCGTGCACATGAGGAGGCATTCTTCTTGGGTCTCGGGTAAATTAATTAGGTCACGGGAATAAGTGACTCGCGGCCTCGTTAAAAACCCGTCGTCGGAAAACCCCGTGGGACAAAACCGACGAAGGGAAAAGAGTACACGCGGGTCACTTAACCTAATTACTTACCGTTGCGGATTGAGCTTTGGCTTGAATGGCGTTCTTTAGGTTTGCGACTTCACGTGAATGTGAATACTCCTCATGTGCGTGGATGGTCGTAAGAATCCCGACAATGGCATCTTTGAGATTCGTGGCCTTGGCTCAGGTCACGGGACCAGCGCGTATGATCAAGGCTTCTTTCTCTATAGCTCTGGCTCGGGTTACGGGACCTATGTATCTTGACCTAATCGCGTCTCGGGTCGCGTCGGTGACGGTCGCGTCTCGGGTTGCGCTGTTGGCGCCGCGCGGTTGGCGTCTCGGGCCGCACTGTTGGCGTCTCGGGCCACGTTGTGGGCAGCTCGGGCCGTGCTAACTTCTTCTTCTTCCGTGCCGCAGGTCGCGTCCTCTTCTGCGTTGTTGGTCGTGTCTTCGGCTTCCTCCGGGAACATATCATGCTCCTCTATTTGAAAAGGATTTGTCCTCAAATCCGCATGATCTACAACAAAAGACATTAAGTCAGAAACGTTGAAACTGGAACTTACATTATACTTACCTCGCAGATCTAGCCGGTAGGGGTTGTTGCTGATCTTTTTGGTCACAGTGAACGGGCTGTCGATCTGGGGCATAAGCTTTGACTTCCGCTCGTTCGGAAAACGTTCTTTCCTTAGGTGAATCCAAACTTGATCACCGGGCTTGAAAGTCATCTTCTTCCGTCCTTTGTTTACTTGTTTAACATAGAGCTTGGTCTTCTCCTCTATGTTCTTCCTTGCCTTTTCATGAATTTGTTTGACCAATTTGGTTTTTCGTTGTCCATCCAGGCTGACTCGATCACTCGATGGAAGAGGAAATAGATCCAGGGGTGAAGCGGGGTTGAACCCGTACATAATCTCGAAAGGAGAAAATTTCGATGCAGAATGTATAGCATGAGTATAAGCGACTCAGCATGAGGCAAACACTCTTCCCAACTCAGCATGCGGCAAACACTCTTCCCAAGTTTTCAAATTCTTCCTAACAAGTGCACGCAGTAAAGTTCCTAGGGTTCGGTTCACTACTTCGGTTTGACCATCGGTTTGTGGATGACAAGTTGTAGAAAATAAAAGTTTGGTTCCTAACTTGGACCACAAGGTCTTCCAAAAATAACTAAGGAATTTGGTATCCCTATCGGAGACTATAGTGCTAGGCATGCCATGCAAACGTATTACTTCCCTAAAGAATAGTTCAGCTACATGCAATGCATCATCCGTTTTATGACATGGTATGAAGTGTGCCATTTTAGAAAATCTATCTACTACCACAAAGATTGAATCTTTTTCCGTTTTAGACCTAGGCAAACCTATCACAAATCCATAGATATGTACGTCCAAGGATGAGTTGGAATAGGGAGTGGAGTATACAAACCGTTGGGCTGAATCTTAGACTTAGCCTGGTTACAAGCGACGCATCGCTCGCAGATACGTTCTACGTCTCTTTTCATATGTGGCAAGTAGAAATGATCCTGCAATGTTTTCAAGTCTTTGCGACTCCGAAATGGCCCATGAGTCTACCACCGTGGGCTTCTCTAACAAATAACTCCCTCAAAGATCGGTTAGGCATGCATAAACGACTATCGTAAAATAAATAATCATCATGCCTATAAAAATGTCCTGACATAAATTTCTCACAATTTTTATACGTTTCTCCGAATTCTAGGTCAGTTGCATATAGATCTTTAATGTGTTCGAAATCTAGAAGTTTTGCATCTAAGGTATTTAACAGAGCGTACCTTCGGGACAGGGCATCAGCCACGACGTTCTCCTTACCTTGCTTATATTTGATGACGTAAGGAAATGTTTTAATAAATTCTACCCACCTCGCATGTCTTTTGCTCAGCTTGTTCTGACCCTTCAGATATTTTAGCGATTCATGGTCGGTATAGATGACAAACTCCTTCGGCCACAGGTAATGTTGCCAAGTCTGTAATGCCCGAACAAGTGCATACAGCTCCTTATCGTAAGTGGCGTAGTTAAGAGTTGCTCCTTCGAGTTTCTCACTGAAATAGGCGATCGGCTTCCGATCCTGCATTAAGACTGCTCCAATGCCTATTCCTGATGCATCACACTCAATCTCAAAAGTTTTAAGAAAGTCGGGTAAACGCTGCTTCTTGAGCTTCTTCCCATTTGAATTCCACGTTCTTCTTAATAACTTCCGTAAGAGGGGCGGCTATGGTGCTGAAGTCCTTTACGAATCGCCGGTAAAAACCTGCGAGTATAGATTTGACCTTCTCCTCGTCCACCTTTACTCCATCTGCACTTATAACAAAACCTAGAAACCGAACGTTATCCGTACAATAGGTACACTTCTTAAGGTTAGCATAAAGTTCTTCTTTCCTAAGTACCCTTAGATTCGATTCTAGGTGTCCAACGTGCTCATCCAAATTCTTACTATAGACTAAAATGTCGTCAAAGTAGACTACCACGAATCTACCTATGAATTCCCTAAGCACATGGTTCATTAGTCGCATAAACGTACTAGGTGCATTTGATAACCGAAAAGGCATGACTAACCATTCGTATAAACCATACTTAGTTTTAAATGCAGTTTTCCACTCCTCTCCTTCTTTCATTCTAATTTGATGGTAACCGCTTTTAAGATCAATTTTCGAGAATACCCTACTTCCGTGTAATTCATCTAACATGTCATCTAACCTAGGGATAGGGTGTCGATACTTCACCGTGATATTGTTGATTGCACGACAATCAACGCACATGCGCCAGCTGCCATCCCTCTTCGGTACGAGTAGAACGGGTACGGCGCATGGACTCATACTCTCGCGAATATGTCCTTTGGCCATAAGTTCCTCGACTTGCCTTTGCAGCTCCTTTGTCTCCACAGGATTGGTTCGATAGGCTGGTCGATTTGGTACCGTTGCTCCGGGAACGAAATCGATTTGGTGTTCGATTCCACGTATCGGTGGTAATCTGGTGGGGCCTTCTTCGGGAAAGACGTCGCTGTATTCCTGTAATAGATTAGAAATCTCACTCGGCAGCACCGGTGTAAGGTTAGCTAAGCTCGAAAGAGCTTCCCTATAAACAAACAGTAATATGGTTTGATCGGAATGGAGAGTTTTCTTGATCTCACCCGATCGTGCATAAAAATTCGACGGTCTAAGTTCAAGTGCGCTTTGCTTCTTTAGGTGTACTTGGTCTTGCATTACTTCTTTTGGCAACAATGGCACAAGTATTGTCTTCCTGCCGTTAAACTAGAAATAATGCTTGATAGTGTATCTGTCATGTTTTACCTTACGATCGGATTGCCAAGGTCTTCCGAGCAAAATATAGCTCGCCTCCATCAGGAGTACGTCGCATAGAATCTCGTCTTCGTATTTCCCTATGGCAAATGGGACGGTCACTTGGTTTGTCACCTTCATCTCACCATTCTCATTCAACCATTGAAGCTTATACAACTTCAGATGCTTTTGAACTTTTAATCCGAGCTTTCGAACCATCGTAGCGCTTGCAACGTTCGTGCAACTTCCACCATCAATGATGACGCTATAGACTTTACCGTGAACCAAATAGCGGGTGTGGAACAGGTTCTCACACTGTTCTTGCTCGTCACACTTGGGCTACATGTTTAGAGAACGCTGCGTAACCAGCAACTCGCCGTGGCCGGTTCCTTTTCTCGTGTCTCGTCCGATAGTTTGGTCGCCTCGTCCTCGGATTCGAATTCTCCATCGTCACAAAGGATCATGACTTTCTTCTTGGTACAGTCACTGGCATAGTGTCCTCTTCCGTGACACTTAAAGCATTTTACGTCCCGAGCCCTCGAAGTTGTGGCATCGGTCCTCCCTTTGTCTCGCGGCGCGGCTGGAACAGATTTCTGTGCGTTTTGACCCGTGGTCTGCACCTTCGGTGTGTCGCGGCTTGCTGGTGCCGTGCTGTCCTTCCTTGGATAGCTCGGTTTCTTGTCTCGTTATTGTCCGTATTTTCCAGCCCCATATCCCGAACGGGGGTTGCGTCGCCGCTGGAGTTGTTGTTCGATGAGAATCGCTTTATGAAGCATCTCCTCGATCTCCACATAGTGTTGAAGCTCAAGTTGGTCTTGGATGTCTAGGTTGAGACCTCCAAAGAACCGTGACATCGCTGCCTCTCTATCTTCGGTAAGATCAGCCCGTAAGATGAGCAGCTCCATCTCTTGGTAATATTCCTCCACGGAACGGCTTCCTTGGGTGAGTTTTCGTAACCGCCGATGAACCTCTCGGTGGTGATGGTTTGGCACGAACCTCTTCCGCATAATCGTCCTCATTTCCAGCCAAGTAGCTACTGGTTCTTCGCCATTTCTTCGTCGTGAAATCGTGAGTTGATCCCACCAACTCAGCGTATAATCGTAGAACTCTGTGGCCGCCACCCTAACCTTTTTGGCCTCGGGGTATGATTGGCAACTGAAAACTAGTTCTACCTTCTTTTCCCATTCTAGGTATGCCTGTGGGTTGGCCTTGCCGTGGAATGCGGGAATTTTTAATTTGAAACCACAGAGGTCATCCCTCGGGTCGTCTCTCCGCTTCCTAGGTGCGCATCGCCGCTGGTGACTACTTCGGGACGAGGATGAGCTGCCTCATTTGTAGTAGTTGCTGTCCTCCTCAAGCGGGTTCCTCTCACGTTGCTGGAATGTTGGAACGTTTCTTGGAAGTGGGGGACGTTCGGCTTGAAACTCTTGACGAAATTCCTCTATCTTGTTGTTGATACTTTGCTCTAGGCAAGCCGCGAGAGCCTCAATGAGTCTCTCATTGACACGGCTTTGATCGCCTTAGGTTTTTCCTTGCGTGGACCTACTCGTGAGCTCCTGCACACTTAACAAACGGAGCAGCCACAAGCGGAAAGAAAACAAACACAAACCCTAGACAAAGAACACGTACGGGTATAGTCGCACACGCACACGTTCGAACAAATTTCAATTGCACGGACTAGATACTTATGAATAAATTTTCAAACACACGAACTAGACACGCACAAATATCTTCGAATACGTTCGCAAATATACGTACTCAATAGGCACTTAAACGTACGAAATATAGATACACACATGATAGATTACTAACGTTGAATATAGACGCACGAGTTACTTCAATCGTATAACACGGATTTGTTCAAGCTAATCACTCACGGGATAAACTTTTGAATGTTCGAATATACCTCTATATATATATATTTTGATTTTCTGTAGGTTTCAAACAATTTATGACCGAAAGATCAAAACGAAAATAAACTAACCTTTTGACGCTAGAACGAGCTCTGATACCACTTGACGCGATCCCGATTGAATCGATGCTCTAGACAAGGTTAGGGTTGGATATGCCTTGCTGCAACGGATTGCACAAGGGTGTGTGGGGCGAGGGGTCACACGAGAGATGAGGAAAGCTCTCGATTCACCGGTTCGTCTCCGATTGATATTACGCACCAACGAAGAACGAACAACCGTTGGATATTACACACCAACGAAGGTTGCTGGATACTGCGCACCAACATCCAAGAACTCACAAGGAATTCGAAGAAAATCAATAGATTGATTCAAAAGTTTGATTGAAAAATTTGAATGCTTGTTCTACAAGGGTGGTCGGCCATTTAGATAGAAACAAGGCCATGAAAATTCAAAAATTACATTAAATGCTCAATCATCATGCAAGGCCTCTAATTAATGTCTTGGTATCTTCAAACAAGAAGATAATTCCTTGCTGGCCGTGCACATGGGGAGGCATTCTTCTTGGTTCTCGGGTAAATTAATTAGGTCGTGGGAATCAGTGACTCACAGCCTCGTTAAAAACCCGTCGTCGAAAAACCTCGTGGGACAAAACCGACGAAGGGAAAAGAGTACACGCGGGTCACTTAACCTAATTAATTACCGTTGTGGATTGAGCTTCGGCTTGAATGATGTTCTTTAGGTTCGTGACTTCACGTGAATGTGAATTCTCCTCATGTGCGTGGATGGTCGCATCCAGAGCTTTGGCTCGGGTTACGGGACCTACGTATCTTGACCTAGTCGCATCTCGGGTCACATTGGTGACAGTCGCGTCTCGGGTTGCGTTGTTGGCGTCTCGGGCCGCTCTGTTGGCGTCTCGGGCGCGTTGTTGGCGTCTCGGGCCGCGCTGTGGGCATCTCGGGCCGCGCTAACTTCTTCTTCTTCCGTGCCGCAAGTCGCGTCCTCTTCTGCATTGTTGGTCGCGTCTTCGGCTTCCTCCGGGATCATATCAAAAAGTGTTCACAATTACAAAACAATAAGTGTATTGGGTTGGTGAGTGAGAAGGCTCATTTGTAAGGTTCATACATGTGTGGTACTAAGGGGCATTGAACTGTGAGGTTGCGGTTGGATTTAATCTAGAAATAACTCAGGATAATGAGGTGTATTTCAAGCATGTTCAAGTGTACTTGGGGTGATCAGTACTTGTCTTTGAACATACTGCAACGTAAATAAAGTAGTTTACTTTGTGCGATGGTGGAAGATCATTGCGGTGTAATCTAGGTGTTCAATTGAGTTTCGTATAACTTTTCAACTAGTATCAGAGCGGGTCACGAACAAGAAGAGATTAATTCATGCACAATCGAGGTAACATGTATGGACTCACACCGAGAACTTGTTTGAGTTTTGAGACCTCTTTTATTGGATTTCTAAATTATGCCTACTGGAAAGTCAAGTTGAATGCAACAATTAGAGGCATCAATGAAGACGGTTGACAACAGTGGATTCAGGTTGGAGCTCCCCAATGCAACCAGACATTGATAAAAAATTTGTTCCAAGACCCAAGTCATTATGGACACTGGAAGAAAAACATCTTTTAACATACAATACAAAGGCGTTATCAGTAATATTCACATCTATTGACATGAATCAGTTCAAATAGTTTCAGTCTTGTGAGTCAACGAAACAATATTGGGACAAGTTGCAGATGTAACACGAAGGAACAACCATCGTAAGGACAACTCATCTAGACATTCGTGCCTCACAATTCGAAAATATGAGGATGAAAATATTACAGAGTTTACTGCAAAGTTGAATGCACTAGCAAATGAAGCACATAATTTAGGGAAGACCTGCAAAGAAAGAAGCTAGTGAAGAAATTAATTCGGTGTCTGCCCAAGAGATTTGAAACAAAGAAGGCTGCAATGGAAATTTCAATTTATACTGACACCACAAGCTTTGCAGAAGTGGTTGAAATTCTCTCGGCACATGAGATGAGTTTAGAGCATGACAATGAACCAATGAGCAAAGGAATTGCTCTGTAGGTAACAGATGAGTCAAGTCATTTGAATTCACTAGAAGAAAGCGTGACATGCATTGCAAAGGATTTTGGAAAGCTCATGAAGAAAAAGAAATCTAGAAGCACAAAATTTCGATTTGAAACAGAAGAAAGAAAAACATCAATCTAGTGTCATGAGTGCAAAGGTTTTAGTCACTTCAAAGTAGAATGTCTAAATGCACAAAAGAGGGAAACAATGTTGTAGAACCTTAAGGGAATTCAGTGCTTTGAATGCAAAGGGTATGGACATACCAAGGCAGAATGTGGACAGAAAAAGGATAAATATTTTTTTAACTTGGTGTGAATTTGATATCGATGAGGAAGATGAAAAAGACATGACAAACTTCATGGCATTCCTTGGAGAAAAATCAATGTTCGACATTGACAGTGATTATGACTTGACCATTGAAATGTTGTATGAATCTTGGATGAAGATCAATAAAGAGAACATTGAGCGGGTCAAGAAAAACATACAAATTGGAATAAAGAAGTGTTATTGATCAAAAATCAACTTGAGGAGACATAAAGGAATTTGTGAGTGTTAGAAAATGGAACGAACAAATTGGAAAAATATCTATTACGTGGAAGGGTGAAGTAAATCTCATTAGCATTAGCCAGTTGTGTGACAACGATTTTCAATTGAAGTTTTCAAAGGAAATTTGTCATGTTTTATACTAACAAAAAATGTGTGTTGATAAGAATAAGAAGGGAAAAAATTGCCATGTGTAGAGAAATGAACAAAATCGTTTTAAAGCAATGAGTGGTAGACTCAATCTATGACATCAATGGCTTGATGTTATGTTCGAGGAGTATCAAAGCTTACTAAAAAAGAACAAGAAAAGCAATACAAGTACTTTCGTGGCTCATTGTGATAATACTAGTGTTATAAATTTGTCAAAGAATCTTGTACAATACACTAGAACCTAACACATTAAAATCGGGTATCATTTTCTTAAAACATGGAGAGAAGAAACAACTAGAGGTAGACTATGTACCTACTGAGCATCAACTAACGAACATACTCACTAAACCAATAGATATAAACAGATTTATATGTTTAAGAAAATCCTTTGAGGTTTATGAACTATGAGCTCTCTACTTGTTAAGAAAATCTGAAGGAGAATGGAAAGTTCACATGACATCTGAAAAAAATGAAATATACTGAGTGAATTTCTAATCTTCAAATGTGTTTAAATTGACTTATAGTACAAATAATAGTTTCTGAAGTGCAGTTCAAAGTGCTTAAGGTGTAACATAAAAAAAGAAGTTGTAAAATGAAAAATGCTAAGTAATCCTACACTACGCTGTCAACCTATAAATGAAAGTCTTGAATTTACACGAGTGCATACTCGGGTCTAAATGGTGGTACAGTGCATCAACTTCGACATCCAAAAGGTACATGACATTAACATGTTTACTCCTCTATGATATGCATCATATGAGTATACCTAATGAGGTAACCTTGGTCTAAGTGGTGGGATGAAATGTGGACATGAGTTAACAAAATTTTTGACACCCTAGAAGTATTGAATACTAGCAAAAGAAGATAATAAAAAAAGGAATGTCGAAACTTAAAGAACATGTATAGATTCATTTAATAAACAAGAAATTGTACTATCAAACGATTGAGATACACTTGAATAGTCAGTGGGATCTTAGGATATATTCAGTCAAGTACAGTTCAAGTGATGAACTTTGTTCTTCGAAAACAGATTTTTTGTGATAGTTGAGTTCATAGATCAAAACAAAATGCTGAATCGTTTAAAACGATGTGGTAGAAAGCAACACGAGACTTGAATTGAAGGACATGATCTGCTGTGGATTTTTTGATCCGCCACTTTTTATATGGGGTATAGGTGATCGATGTGCTAATTCCCCATCCTCAAATTAGTCCTTCCCAAGGATTGTTGTCGCAATGAATAATTGCAGGATTGAAATATTGATAGAATTCAAAAAAGAAAGGAGTGAGTCCCGTCCATAAAATAAACTACAAAAAAATCCAAAATTTTCAGATCTATAGGATTAAACAAAAGGATTTGCAAATAAAAGCGCTAATGCTACAACCAGACCATCAATCGGGGCATTCAAGAAGAACAGGCTGTTCCAGCTCGATACCGCCAAGAATTCTTGACTATCGCATGGGAAGAGGTTCATCTTCGAAGCATTTTTCCCCCACAGCTTCGGCAGATCGCTTAGCCCCGTTCATCTTTAGCGTTGACGCTTTACGCCCAGTCATTCAGGATAACGCTTGCATCATTTGTATAACCTCGACTGCTGGCACAAAGTTAGCCGTGATGCTTATTCCCCATATACCGTCATTGCTTCTTCTCCGGGAAAAGAAGTTCACGACCTGTAGGCCTTCTACCTCCACGCGACATTGCTCAGTCTGGCTTTCGCCCATTGCGGAAAATTCCCCACTACTGCATCCCGTAGGAGTCCGGGCGGATTTAATCGCAAACTTGAAAGGTAGCGCAGAAAGTTAAAATTATGTTTAGATAATTGATTTATATTGACCTTTTGTATTGAAACCACACGGGTCATGGAAAACCTCTAAAATTATGTAAATATTGAACCTTGGACATATAAGAATTCCAAATCGAATCTCTTTTGAAAGAAGATCTTTTGTCTCGGGGTAGCCTGCTCCAGTCCCCTTACGCTGATTAAAAATACTTAGTTGTGTATACATCTTCTCTTGTTTGATTATTAATCTATTTGATCATAAAGGAAATGACTAAGTTAAGGTGACAATTATAAACTACTTAAGAACAAAGGATAATATTTAAAGAGAAAAAGACTGAAATTGGAACAAAGGATATTTCTGCTAACCCTAACTCTTTTCCAGGAGAAGTGAACCACTTCCACTTGTGTTCGAACTTGAGTTGAATGACGAAGAGGAAGACGCAAGCACGGCGAAATGAGTTTCAACCATCGAAGAAAGAGGCGATGTGGAACCAGATCTAAACAAAATGGTGATCATGAAGAAAATTGACTTTGACATTCATGAGAAAGATGATCTCGAAAAGGTCATTCTCAAGGTCAACAAGAAGGTGGATGCAATAAAAGAAAAGCTCAACAAACTGCAAGAGTTTTTGAAAGTGCATATTAAGGCCCTTCATCGTAGTATTTTCTCTCCGCTCTCTTATTTTCAGTAATCTTGTGCATTAGTTTTCTAATATTTTTGAATTTATTGTAAAAAAAACATGAGGAGAAAAAGGCAAAGGGAAATAAAAAATTGTGGATGGTTCTACATCTGGAACGAAAACATGGTTAAAGAGGACTTGACATATTAATGTTGTTACGTTGACTTGTTTTGTGCTGATTTTCCTATTTGATTTTGAACATTTTGTGCTCATGCTCCCTTTGAATGTTGTGTTTGAGCAGAAAATCAAAAAAGGGAGATTGTTAGAATGCAATGATTTAATCAGCAAGCACAAGGATTAAATCAAGCAATCGCAAGAAATCACAAGGATTAACAAGAAGTTTGAACAAGTCAACAATATAACAATTTTGACATATTCTTTAGCAAGTCAAATAACAACCTCTAAAAGAATAAGTTACTCATCAAATAAGAAAACAAACAACTAGATAGATGTGTTGAAATGTCTATATAAAGGAGAGGAGCATAGCAGCAATCGGCACAATTCGAGAGAGCAAGAAAGCAAAATGCATTCATACAAATAGAAAACGAGTTGAGCCTACACAAGTGTTCATCATTCCAAAACAATAAGTGTGTAGTTGGTGAGTGAAAAGACTCATTTGTAAGGTTCATAAATATATGGTGTAGTGAACTATGAGGTTTACAGTTGGGTATATCTGGAAATAACTCGGGGTTATGAGGTGTATTTGGACAATGTTCAAGTATACTTGGGTGATAAGTACTTGTATTTTAATATACTGCAACGTATGCAAGATCACATCGGTTTAATCTTGGTATTCGTTGAGTTTCGTATAATTTTTTAAATTTGTGTTAGGTTTATGTTTCATAAGCCGATGTGTTATGATTTTATATGCTCCATTGACTTATTATTCATTGTGGCATTTTCACTAGCGTTCCATTTAAATAACATAAAAAACATAGAGGAAGAAAGGCTAGCAATAAAAGATACCTCTTTCTTGATTGAAAAACATTGATACATGGTCTAAATTTATACTAAATCTATTCACTACAAAACAACAATATTAAAAGACAAACGGTTTGTGTTTTGCCAAGATTCGAGAATGGAAAAACGGTTGTCAACGACTACCTTAGATGTCAAAGGATCGTCGGTATATTTGTGACCACTCCTACAACTTTTCAGAGTGCGGGAAATGTTCATGGGCTTAGAGCAACTCTGTGGTTGAAGTGCGATCATGGGCTGTTTCGTTGCTCTGTTTATGGAATATGTTTAATCTCTAGTTGTGAAAGACAAAACAGAGTGTTCTACTATTGCTGAAGACCCTTGGTTTTTCAGCTTGTGTGTATTGAGAGTGACTCGAGTAGACATATGAGAGATGGTTGATACTTATATACACTTAACATTAGGTTATTACAATAGTAGGTCGACATGGTTAATTTTTGGTTGTTGGATTCGCTTTCAACATGTTCTTGTGATTTTGTACCATTAGATTATGTTTCTAGATTTAACTATGATGGGTCATCTTTTTTTTAGTCTGGTTAGGCTTTGTTACGCACTGGGATTTGGTATATCATTCAATTAAATTTATACATATCAATGAAAAAAGACCTTATTTACACATTCAATAAGAGTATGCACATTCGAGATTGAGAGTTTGCTTTCGAGACACTGCATGTTTGTGATTGTTGTCATTTTTGCCATTTATGCCATTTCAATCTTCGTTTTCCAACTCATTTTATCGGATTAAGGGTTTCTTTTTTCTCTCATATGTTTGCGGTTGTTTGCAATTTATACGTTTTGTTTTACTTTTCATTAACTTTGATTAATCCTCCATTTTTATGCCAATCATTCGAATAACTCCTTTAATTTATTTTGTCGTCAACGACCTTCATTTGTCCGCTTTTCTTGTTTATTTAATTGGATTAGAGCTTGTGTCTCTTTATTTTTTTATGTGTTTTTCATATTGATTTAGCGTATTTTGTTAGATATTTTTTTGTTTTTTCATGACATTCTTTTCATTGAACGTTATGTGCCAATAAACATTGTGATTGATACATCTCCATCGATATACATGCTTTACTTAATAAATAACATTGTACTTTTGTTAATGCATTGTTTCATTTGTTTTTTTAAGGATGCTTTCTTCCATATGTCGCATGGCACTTGTCATCTCTACCATTCCCATTTCCGATATGCCACCTGGCACTTGTCATTCCTTCCATTCCCATTTAACTCGACACTTTTACATCTTTTAAATTTTATAATAAATTGTAAAATAAAGGGTTATTAGGAATACATTTATAACCTATTAGGTTTTAACTCTATATTTCTTTAAAAAACATCTAAATTTCAACTCTATCTTTATAATAATGATAAATCCACATTATTTTTGTCTTTTTTTTCTAAAAATCGGTAGCTTTCTCTCTCCTGCAAAGCACCTCAATTTTTCCTCTCTCTTCCGTGGTGCGAAAATTTCGCTTTTTCCACATTAGATTTACCGCGATTAGTTTCAAATCGGCATCAGATTTACCGCGGATAAATTGAAATCATTTGTTATAAAAAAATAAGATTGGAATTAGGTAATTTCTACAGAAAAACCTGCTATATAAAGTGGGTTTTGAACTTGAATTTAGGTCAAGGGTTCATATTGAAACACAAGGTCATAGTGGATCACAAAATATCATATAAAACTTTACCCTCTCTTTATGTTTTTCTTACAAGTATAATGGATTCAATGGATGAAAAATCTCATTGATTTATTTTTTGTAAGATGATAAATGGGAAAAATATAAATAGAAAATTTGAATGTGTTGGACGAGTTCAAGAAAACCAGAGAGTATTTTTATATTGTCTTCCAATGAGTCTGATATATCAACAACTTATAGATGAGTTGTGCAGAGATGATAGTGACAAAAAATACAACGAAGTTGAAGTTAAGCTATTTGCCCAATATTTGTTTAAATAGGAAGCTGACATATATAATGAATGACAAGTATCTTAGTTATTATCTATTCGATCGAATAAGAGGAAGTTGACCTCTGCTTTATGTAGAGATAGAATCAGCAAGTACCAAGTCTGAAATAAAAATTGCGAGGGAAATTGAACCTCTAATTCTTGCTTTTGGAAGCAATGTTAGAGGATGTGAGAATGGTGGTTTTGTAGATTATGAGGACGGTGTTATTGTAGGTTCAAACGAAAAAATTAGAGTTGGAAGTAATCCGATGAACACAATAAATATTTTCAATTCGGATAATTCTGATAGTGAATATACCAGTGGGTTTAGAGAAGATTGATCAAATGGAGACATGGAAAGTTAGAGGATTAGGAATGAGTGTGATGTGGGGAATGATGGTGGTTGTGCCATGAATATGGTCGTTCATGATTTAGATAATGAAGTTATGGTTTGTGTCAGTAATAAAGATGATACTGGTGTGCGAACATATCATAAGGATGGTGATGGTGATGGTGATGGTGAGAATAACTTTATCATGATAGTTTACGAGAAGCCAAACAATCGAAATTTATTCTTCGAGTTTGAAGATGAATTGAAACTTAAAAGTGGGCAAGAGTTTGATAACAAGGAGGATGTACATGCATTTGTAAATTTCGCTTCACTTGAATCTTACTTTAGATATGCAACATTGAGTTCTGATTTGAAGTTGTGGAAAGTATGATGCAGGTTGTAAAGGATATACATGTACAAAGGCATAAAAGTAATTTTTGTTATTAGGTCTAATCTTGTAATTAGATATAATCTTCTCTTTTTGTACATATAGCCGTTTAGGCTCATTCTAATGAAATTAATTACAATTCAAAATTATCATGGTATCAGAGCTGATCAAGTCTAACGACAATCCTAACCCTAAAATTTGAATCTCTCGGCCGGCCCACCTCCTCTTCAAGCCGCCGCCGCTCCTCCTCCTGTCCTCTTTGGCCACCGTTCACCTTTCCTCTTTGGCCGCCGTTCACCCTCTTTTTCTCCTCCCTTGCCATCGTCCTAGCCTTCACAAAAAAAGCCTCCAACCGAAATCAGATCTCCCTGGCCGTCGTTCT
The DNA here is from genome assembly GCA_036759665.1 of Gynandropsis gynandra. Classification (NCBI taxonomy): domain Eukaryota; kingdom Viridiplantae; phylum Streptophyta; class Magnoliopsida; order Brassicales; family Cleomaceae; genus Gynandropsis; species Gynandropsis gynandra. Next base: position 19,244,379 of record CM071869.1, on the reverse strand, counting down.
CGCCTCGCGCCTCGCGTCTCGCCTAGCGTCTCGCCTCGCACCTCTCGCCTCTCGTCTCGCGCCGACCCTCGCCTTGCGTCTCTAGTCTTGCATCTCTTGTCTTCCCCAGCCGCCTCCGTCCCCTCCTCCACCAATGGCCGGCCAAACCAGTAACCCTACCGTCCGTCTCTCCGATGCGGCCCCAACTTTTGATCCACAACATCCGCTCAACACTCTTCTCATGGTAAACATGACCAATATTACCAAGCTGACGCCGACCAACTTCCTCACGTGGAATGTTCAGTTTCGAGCCCTCCTTGACACAATCTCCAATGCTTCATCGAGGACAATTCCATTGTTCCTCCGGCCAAGATCTACCGCAATGGTGTGTCCGTTGACAACCCTAATTTTCAGTTATGGAAGCAACAAGATCGTCTCCTCTTCTCAGCCCTCTTTGGAGCCATATCGGTCTCCTTTCAGCCTCTCATTGCACGTGCCCCTTCCACATACGAGGCGTGGAAGACACTCGCCAACACCTATGGCAAAGCGTCTCACGGCCATCTTCTTCAACTTCGTGACAAAATCAAACGGTGCTCCAAGGGATCTCAATCGATTGATGAATACTTGCGTGCAATCACGACCACTGCTGATGAACTTCCCCTCTTAGGGAAACCGCTGGATCACGAAGATCTCCTCGATGCAATTCTAGACGGCCTTCCCAAGGAGTACAAGCCGATTGCGGATGTAATCTGAGCGAAGGATACTGCTGCATCCGTTGAAGAAGTTCATGAAAAGATTCTAAACAATGAGGCCAAATTGGCTACTGCTGACCCGCATCCTCTCCCGGCCGTTGCTCTCATCACAGCCAACCCCGCGTCTGCACGTGGTGTTCATGGCCACAGCGTTCAACGCTGTCCGCGCTTCCGCCTTGTCTCCTCACCCGGTATACTTGAGAACCCGCCGATGCAACCGTGGCAGAATTCTTCACAAAATTGGCAGCCACGTCCGCAAGCTCATCATGCCGTTGCCTCTACCTATGATGCAAACTCATGGCTCCTGAACAGTGGCGCGTCTCATCACATTACGTCGGACCTATCCAACCTTTCCATTTACTCTCCTTACCGCGGCAGCGACGATGTAGTTGTCGGTGATGGCAACGGATTACCCATCACACACACGGGTTCCATCTCAATACCTCTTAACACTAGACCATTATCTTTACGGAATGTTCTATGTGTGCCTAAGATATGAAAGAATCTGATTTCAGTTCATCAGTTGTGCAAAAATAATGACGTATCTGTTGAATTTTCTCCGTATGATTTTCAGGTGAAGGATCTCAGTACGGGGGCGCAACTTCTGAAAGGAAGCACTAAAGATGGAGTTTATGAGTGGCCCGTACCATCTAGTACCCCGTCACCTTTTCATGCTTTTCATAGTGTCAAGACCACTTCGTCCGAG
>CM071869.1:19223426-19238191 GCA_036759665.1 Gynandropsis gynandra | reverse complement strand
GTCTAGATCACGTGTCTATGCCTTGAGAGATGGTAGATATCATGTTAGGATCGTCTGCCTTAGATAGCTTTAACTGGGATTGCATGATAGATAGATTGATTGTCGGTTTCGTTAGTCTTGTGGTGAAACTGGATTCCTTGGACGTTTGTCTTATCGTTAGAACCCCAAGTCTTTTATTTACTTTCAGTATTTCATTCTTCATCCATATTCGTTCGTTAGCAAGTTTGATTCCTAGTTCGAGTTTAGATAGTGTTGCGTAGTCTCTGTGGGATCGACACCTAAAATACTACACACGTGCCGTGCACTTGCGGGTAGTTTAGGTTATTTATTTAACTCTGATAACGCATCACTTTTTCATCTTTTGTTTCTCATCAAGAACTATTTTTCGTGTCACTACGAATTTCCTCCCAACAAATACCCTTTCAATTTCTTTTTAGATGTTCCATCCATATCTGAATATATGGGTCGTTGCATCTCTCGTAATCCCACAGATCATAAAGTAAAGCTTCCTCATCGTCTTCAACATGAAGAATACTTTGAATATCCTAAAAAACAACAAATAACCCTTGTATCCTTTGTGACCCTTGTGACCATTATGACCTTTGTGACCCTTGTGATCCTTGTGTAATTGTTACCTTAGAATCTTTGATCTGGTTGATCACATCAACATATTTCGAGTTCAAATGGAATTTAACCCTCTTCTTGCACATTCTTGGGCATGATGGATCGACATCATAACATCAATGTGCATCTGTTTGCGCCCAAACTATCGATGGTTTCGAATGGAAGTAACTGAAATATTAAAACAAAATAACAATAACACAAAATATGAAAATATTCATATTATTCTAATAACATATACAACTTACCATGAGTGGGATCAACAATCTGCCATAATGCCATTCCGGTTTCAGTGTTTTATCGCTAACGTGCTTGTAGCAAGTATCCACCGACTTTTGGAATGTGTAAAGACCTCATGGAAAGCCTTCTCAAAATTCCAAGTCATCAACAATGTCAATCATATCATGGTTGATAAAATCGTCTAATGAAGGCTTGTGATCAATAACTTGCCACAACACCATCAAAGTTGCTAACCTCTTTCGGTCGACCAAATTCGTCGCCTTCACAAGCTTTTCTCTCACTTCTCCTACAATCACCTTTCCACAGTCAAAATTCTTCAGCCTAAATTTATCACACCTTTTAGACTTCCATCCTCCGGGATAAGGTCTATAATTCAATCCGGTAATTAATGCATGTTTCACTATAGAGTACTGGATGAGAACATTGTTCAGGACAAACCACAACTAATTTGAACTTTCATCAAGCTAGAGTCATATTGGTAATGAAATATATGCCTAAATTGTGAATCCTTGTTATAGTAATGCTACTCATATTCTCTCAACATTCCTCTCAACTTCCTTATCGTCTCGCGTGGATAACACTTGGTGGAAATCTTAAGCATTTTGTTCATGTGGTTGAATTCATACAGAATCTTCGGCTTTGGCGACACCTCCAAAATGACCAATTAAGAATACATTAGACTTCTATTGACCCATTAAGACCCATAAGACCTTTTTGCGATGCAAGCGACCCTTGCGACTCAAAAGACTCACTCAGATTCATGAGTCTTTGCGATACAAGCGAGCTTTGCGACTCAAGCGACTCACTGAGAGTCATGACCTTCTTCGACTGAAGCGACTCACTGAGACTCACACTGTAATGTATTTCATATTCGTTAATGTTTGCATAGAAAAACCTTAGAAACCAATCCAAATCGTTCCAAAGTTAAAATTCCAAATTTTGAAATTCAAATCAAATTTCTATTCACTTACAATTAGAGTTTCGTTACCGCTCGACGATGCCAATGAAGATTGACTCATGCTCTCTTCTTTGTTGCTGGTAAAAAATTAGCCATTTCCTTCTTCCTTCTTCCTCACTTCGAAATCGCTCATTCGTTTGGGTTTTTCTACTCATTTCGAAAATGCTCCTCACTCTTAACTTAAAACTTGCTCTCAACTTCGAAACCCCTTCTCGCAAAAGGATTTGAAATCGATTTCGGTGAGTACTTAAGGAAGTGAAATATCAAGTCTCTTATGTTTCTTTAAGAGAAGTTAAAATGTCAATTCGAAACCTCTCCTGTGTGTGTTTTCACATGCAAAAACTTAAAGCAAAATTGTCTTTTCGTTATTTTGTTTTTTTAACCCTCAGATTTTCGAGGATAGACGTGAAGTCTGATAACCCTAGAAGGGCATTCTTGCTATTTCACCAATTCATTTTACAAAAAAATCCAATATTCTTTTTTATATCTTCAACGATATTTTTTAAAATATGTTATAGATATTATCAAAACTTTTATTTTTGTATATATTACAAGATGTCAATATATAAATGATTTATTATTTAACTATCAAATGATATGTGACATGGTCTTTTTCCCTAAATTACAATAGTAACAATTTTCTACCATTCGTTTCAAATCGCAACAATTCACATCGTTACCAAACACGTTGATTTCATCAGTTAGACAAAATGATACGAAACGTTATCAACCGCCAATGACCAATAACAAAAACAGTGATTCCATCAATCAAGCCCTTCATTTAGCCCATAAAAATCTATTCATTTAGCCCATAAAAATCTATTTGACTCGATTTATCTCGGACACTGCACTTTCATTTTGTTTATTTTCCATCCACACCCACAATGACTTTTTAACATTCCATATATTATGTATATTATCATGTTCAAATTCCAAATTTTAAAATATAAATAGTTTTTAATTATATAATTTGAAATATGTACAAAATGTTTCCTTTCGTTGGAGATGTTTTCAAAACTCTTTGTGTTTGGGTAATATAATTTGAATTTTCATATTTTATAAGACAACTATCTTTCGTTTATTTTTTAATTTTGTCACATGTAATAACAACAAAAGTCAAAAATAAAATTTAAATAAAATAAGACTATATTTTCGTTTAAATTAAACGATTTTGTGTATAATTTGCACATTTGCACATTTGCACAACATAAAGATCAATGTGAAGTCACATAAAAAAGTTTCATAAATTCTATACAATACTTTATCCTACCATTTGATATAGATCTGGGTAAATTCTTAGCAAACTTCTAAACTATTTTTTATTCTTTTTTACAAAGAATAATTAATTCTGAGAGCCGTCCCATATGATATATCCTTCTCTAGACGTATCGTATTGCTTCCATTTCTCCGGCAAAATTAAGGTTTAGATGCCGAGTCCCGATGGACCAAATTGAAGATTCCACCGTCCGCACTTCCCACAAATCCGTATACGAATTGCCATTGCAGGCTTATTCTTCCCATTCGGCCGCAGATCCTCTGTCGGATGGTTCCGATCACGCGCCGGAGGACGGGAACCAACATCCTGATCAGTTTCTTACTCAGTTGCAAAATCTGGACCTGGAAGAGCAAGCGACGGTAAACAAATCGCTGAATGGTGTTTCCGACGGAGAAAATGGGGGAAGAGAAGCGAATGGGAAGAGTGAAGAGGAGAGTGACGGTGATGAGGTCGATGGGAAGAAGAATGCGGGGATTAGATTCACTTTTCCCGTGAGACCTGATGCTGTGGATTGTGCGTTTTACATGAAGACTGGGAACTGCAAATATGGGGCGAATTGCAAGTTCAATCATCCGATTCGGACGAACAATCAGGTAGTGATTGTGTTGCGAGTGATTACATGTGTCTATATGTGTTTCTATGAGTTGTCCGATTCTATTGAATGTTCTTATTGCAAACGATTAAAAAAAAGAAGTGTGAAATGCTTGGTTGATGTTCTTTTGATATGTGAAATATCAATTACAGTAATCCTATGGAATAGTGTGGTAGTGTGATGATAACAAGCAGATAATATCTCATAAAAAGCCTGCAACTGGAGCAACATACTTGTTTTTTGTAACCGTCTACTGTTCTGTGTGGTTTGGTCGGAGATGGAACTACATGTAATCTTCATTTGGAACCTTCTAAGCATAGAATGTCTCGATATAGAATGTAGTAGGTTGATGAAATCTTATATTTTTATTTTTATTTTAACTTCTGAAGGTGAAGGAGAAGGTGAGCGGAGATGCTGGACCAAAACCAGGCCAGATAGAGTGCAAGGTTGAGTATAGGCCTTAGGCAAATGTGCTTTTCAGTCATGATTTCGAGTACTGTTGGGTTGTGAATTTTAAATGCTTTGAGTTAGATGATTTGCTCCAGGGTTAGATATCATGTGGTTTTTGTTATCTTTTGTAGTCTCCTTAGCTTGGAAATAGTCTGTCGAAAGTGAGTCCTTTTCTTAACTGCATGTTTCTTAATACCTCAGAGTGGAATATGGTTGTGGTTACCATTTTGATAGACTACTTTCTTTTTGAAGTATTACCTCCGGATAGGTGGGTGCAAGTATGGAAAAGATTGTAGGTATTTACACAAGACAAAACCTCATGTGGCCCTTGTTTCTGAACTTAACTTCCTGGGCTTGCCTATCAGACCTGTAAGATTTCCATGTTGTCCTGGTGGCTTAATCTAGATCCCGGAAAAGTTTTTAACTTCTAGCCGGTTTTCGTAATTTCTTCGTTTTATTTACAGGGTGAGAAGGAGTGTCTTTTCTACATGAGAAATGGCTCCTGCAAATTTGGAGTTAATTGTAAGTTTAACCATCCTGACCCTAAGGTTGTTACAGGGTCTGATCCTCCTCCAGTATATGTCAATGGTGCCCATGGCAGACCAATTCCTTGTTCACAGGCAAATGTGGCATCGTGGTCTGTTGCAAGGCCATTGAATGAAACTGCTCCTTATGTGCCAGTGATGTCATCAACTCAAGGGATTCCATCTCAATCTTCAGAATGGAACGGATACCAGGTAACCGATGGGTTATATATGTTGCTCCAGTTGCAGGCATTTTATGAGATATTATCTGCTTGCTATCATCACACTACTGAATTTCTTTCTACCTGGCACTATTTACTGTGCTGTTATAAGACTCCAACATATCCACCAGAAAGAAGTCTGCACCCATCAGCTGCATTTGTCTCAAATAACATAGCAACTGGAACCAGAATCTATGGAAAAAATCAGTCACTGCTATCGGATGATGAGTTCCCCGAGCGACCTGGTGAACCTGTGTGCAGCTTCTTTTTGAAAATGGGGGATTGCAAGTTCAAGTACAATTGCAAGTATCATCATCCAAAAAATGGGGCGCCAAAACCACCTCCTTTTGCTCTCAGTGACAAGGGCTTACCTTTAAGACCTGTAAGTCTAATTTCTTTTGTTTAGCTTTTCTGATTCATATATCTATGCTTATGGAGATGATATCTATTGCAAAGTGTTGTCTCAAAGTACATAGTGCAGAGCCGGACTTGAGACCCTGGTGAATGGGCGTAACTTCATGGTTCCTTAATGAATAACAGGATGAATGAGATTCTTTGATAAATTACAATGGCTGGTTTAAATGGAAATTGTTAGATTGGTGTGTCCATGAAGTTGTGAAATTCCTCGTACTCTGGTCTGAGTAGATTTGAGTAAGAGTTAGAAGAGGTATTTTATGAAAAATCTAACTGATCAAATTGCAAAGGGTTTCAAGAGTCAAATATGGTATGCATGCAGGTGCGCTCGATTATGATGTGTCTGCAATCATACTTCTGACTTTCCAAATTGCAGGATCGAAACGTGTGTTCACACTACAGCCGATATGGCATATGCAAGTTTGGGCCAGCTTGTAAATTCGATCATCCAATTAATCTGCCTACTTCATCCCTATCTGACCTAGGCAATCCGGTGGCTTCAGCAAACTAGCCTTTGGCTAAAGAATCCTGATGCCAAGCTCCTGTTTGGTAGTGGCTGCGTAAATTATATACACGTGGCCACACATCGGCTGTGCAGGTCTCTGGTCCTGGTGAAACTGTAAGTTAAGTAACTACACATAAGTTTATTTAAAGCTAAAAGCTGCCACTAGCCCTTTTTAGAAAGAGAGACTGCAAAACAAGGGGTTTGTAAGTTCTCTGTGTTTATTGTGTATTTAGTTCCACTGGCACGCATGACATGGATTTTGGATGGTTAATAAACTTCATAGATACATAGCTAATCTGAGAAACATCTGGATTCGATTCTAAATCTAATGATAGATGACTTTGGATTCGGGTGATTTCTTTTTTATGAACGTCAATTCTTCAGTTTATTTGTGATCATTTATTTCATGGTTTTTAGTGAAAAACATCTTGTTATATAGCACTCATTTGCAATGGAACTGCGTGGAAATTTAAATATATATCAGGAAACACACAGCCTGTCTTTGTTTCAGGGTGGGGCCGCTTGGATCTGTCATCAAATAGATACATTTGATCCACTGGTTCAAAACCAATCTCTTGCCAGCCGGGTTATGCTTCTTAGCAAAGCCCTTCCCATCCCAAGCTGCCGTAGATTGTAACTGGAAACCTCAGAAAATTATTGTTCTGGAATGGTTATTCCTCACCATTTCTCGTTGTGATGCAGTAGATCCATGGCAATTAGGATCTCAGGATGCCACTACACCTATAGTGCAAGGAATTATAGATTTACATTACAGTATCTTTTTTTTTCTTCATTCTGATTTTAGTTTCGTATTATGGATCCTGCCTCGTGATTTATGGCATTTCCTCAGTCAAAATCAAATCTGTTTTTCAACGCGCTTCTCTCATTGCTCAAGACACCTCGTTTCAACCGAGGAATATGTTCGATTTCACTACTATTCTATGTTCTTCCCTAAAAGTGCCAATTCCTGTGTTGTACGGAGCGCAGTTCGGCAAACATGTTACGTGGCAATGCTGGTCACCATTACTTGGCTTAATTTAGTAAGGCAAACATCTGGGCAAAGGAAAGTGCAGTGCGTTGCAAATGGCTTTCTTTTTCTATGATATATTATGTATTGGAGCAGAGGTGGCAGTTCGAACAACAACAGAAATAGGACGGACTTTTCATAGAGTAGTCGTCTTTTTCTCTCAAGCGTAGAAGACTGGTTACATATCTGATCCGGGTCCCTTTCTAGAGATAAAATACTTACAAGAGCTTGGGTATTGAACCAACTGGTGACAACTTGCCCGATAAGAAACTTAGCTCGAGTGAAAGTATATCTAAGGAGTTGTGATGAGGTCATCACCGCCGCAATTAATGATGTTGATCCTATCAACGGTCAATTGGATGATGTGGTATTGACGGAATCAATCACGGGAGTTGAGACAAAGCAATTTCAAGCATACGTGGTAAAAATATTCAACGTCTCGTGCAACTTGATAAAGACGGGTCAAGGCAAATACGGAAATTTGGAACCTGCATTTTATTCAAATCCAAAACGATGAAAAATTATTTTTTATCGACAAGTCAAAATGACTTAAATTCTGCATCAGTTTCAACGCATGGTAATTTACAACCACATGGGAATCTATAAATCACATGGAAAACTACACCATCATATAAAACCACACAACTCAACCTGATTGTTCTCATTTTATCTTATCAAACTTTGTAATTTCATTTACTGCATTTCCTAAGTTTTAGATTTTATTTTATTTAATTAAGTCCTTTATTTTTGCTTTTGTAACATATAACTTTAATTTTAATATGTGACGTTTTCTCTTTTAGTTCTTTTTAGAACTAGCATTAGTGTTTTGTGAATGATTCCAAAATTCATTTTCTACTTATCAAGTATCGATTCCGCATGTATTTTTGGCACCATTTCAGTATCCATTTGTATCCGAAGGGCTAGGATCGATCGTCGTTCTGATTGATTGTGTGGTCCTAGTTTGTCGTTTCTAGTTTATCAGGGGTGAAAGGATTTTTATAACCTAATAGGAAACTTTGATCTGAGATCGCGTCATCTTTATCTTTTTCATATTTTATTTTTTTTCTCATATTTCTGTTTGTTTCGACAAAGTGTTTCTCACCTTGTGTGTATTCAATTTCAAAGGAACTAGTAAACAAATTATATTGATCATCCTTTAATATAAATACGATGGAAAAATACAAAAACATATATATATATATATATTGTTCGAAGTTAAAATATGTGACAAAATACATTCGTCTTTCTTGTGAGATATAAAAACAAATTGGTAACTTGTATTGAATAGCATTACTAGTGTAGAGTCGATTTTATATTGTTGGAAAATCGAGATTTGGCATCCCTACGACTTAACTTTTCTTCTAGTTTGCTTGAGGAACTCAAAGGAGGAAACAAGTGAGACAAGTGTAAATCGAGCGAATTCCTTGTTTAATTATGTTTCTTATGCTAACATGTTTTTTTCTTGTGTAAAAAAAGATTAAACAATGGTTGCCGAACAAATTCACAACCGTGGCGAAATATCGTGAACCAATGAAGTTGGTTGGAACCAACTTTAAATGCAAGCCTTAACATCTCACCTTGTGCATCTTGTGCTAAATCAGATTAAGCCTTTACTAGAACGGTTAGAACCAAGGGCGAAGGAGAGACCCACTATGGGTCGAAGACAATAACAAAGAGACCCATCGCAAAACTATAGCCCAGTAGAATCATATTACGAAGGAGAAGTATAACAGCCATAAAGACCGCAAAATGACTGTAGAAGATGGGGCCAAATGAATGATGAAATAAACAACATTCATCTTGAAATTCCATCATTCTCTAGAAAAAATGATGTTGATGTTTACGTCGAAGGGAGCGTAAGACGAAGATGGTCCTCGAGTTACATAATTACTCAGTGAGAAGGAAAGTGTAATTGGTTGTCCTCTATTTTACTGACTATGCCTTAGCATGATGGGATCAAACCTCGACAACACGATATTGAGATATGGGTATTGCTACATGGCGTGAGATAAAGATAACCATAGCGTGAGATGAAGAGTGTGCCTCAATCATATCGCCGACACACTCTTAGAAAGGTCGGTAAATTGGAGCAAGACAACCAAAACATAGAAGAATATTACAAGGAGATGAAGATTCTTTGCTACGATCCAACTTGGATGAGGATGTTGAATCAATGATGGATCGATTTCTTGGTGTCTAAACCAAGATATCCAAAATGAGGTGGAAATGCAACATTATAAGGACCTTGAAGAGTTGTTGCATCTCACTTTAAAATTTGAAAAACAACTTAAAAGGAAGGGCAAGATGCTCCACAAATTCAGCCATGGATCCTCTAATGCTCGATCTTCTTTCAACAAGGACGATCGACAGGTTTTCGGACCAAAAACTCTAATACATGTGCTCATGATATTAGATGCTTCATACAGAATTTTATGAACTAGAGATTAGAAAAGGGAGATTAATAAGAAAAAAAGGAGAATTGTATTCTCTTGATGTTCTTTTTTTTTCTGTGCATGGAATACACATTCTTATATACAGAAAATGAAGCCAAAAAGTAAAGAACGAAAAAGGAAACTATACAAATCAAAGAAAAAGAAAATAATGAAGATCTTGTAGAATAAGCAACGAAATGATATAAAGATCTTGTAGAACAGGTAAGGGAATGATATGAAGATCTTGTAGAATAGGCAAGAGAATGATTTGGTTTCCTGATTTGAATCTTTACTTCGAGAAATAATGGACCAAGCCCTTAGGTAGGGTTTAGGCCTAAAATAACTCCTTGTTGGACTCCTTAACCTAATTCTTCTAACATTCCCCCTCAAGTTCGACCAGGTGAGAGATGTACCATCAAGCCTCGTTAAAACCTTATCATGTAAAACCCAGTGGGAGAAAAACATGATGAAGGAAAAAGAGTACCATCACTTGGTGGTGTTTATAGACTTGGTCGAACTTGACACATTCCGTGGTTTGTATAAATCCAGCAATTCGATTCTCTGTTGAAGAATTTTGTTGACTTTCGAATTTATGGCTTTTGTGAATATATCAGCAAGTTGATCTGAGCTTCTTCTGTAGGTTGTGGCAATGATGCCTAGTTTGATCTTCTCCCTTATGAAGTGACAGTCTACTTTTATGTGTTTCGTTCTTTCATGAAACACAGAGTTCTTGTCTATTTGAATGGCGGCTTGATTGTCGCAGTGAAGGGAGATGGGGTTAGAGTTCTTGATCCCAAGGTCTTGAAGAATAGCTCTGACCCACATCAATTCACAGGTTGTGTTGGCCATGCTTCTATACTCTGCCTCTGTGCTGGAGCGAGCTACTACATTTAGCTTCTTGCTCTTTCATGTGATAAGATTTCCACCAACAAAATTTCAATACCCGGTTGTTGACTTGCGATCACTCTGGTCTCCTGCCTAGTCAACATCAAAATAGCCTACAATAGTGTTGTCATTGTTTCATTCCATCCAGATTCCTTTTCTAGGGGACCTTTCAGGTAGCGTAGGATTCTTTCGACCATATGCCAGTGTTGCATTCGTGGAGCATGCATATGTTGACTTACTTGTCCGACTGCAAAGTTGAGGTCTGGTCGTGCGATGGTTAGATAGATGAGCTTTCCAACGATTTTTTTTTGAAATTGGGAGACATTTTCGATCAGATCCCCCTCTTGATGATCCTTAAACTTCTCTTCTATTGGCGTCTTGGCTGGTTTAGCTCCTAATTTATCTGTCTCACTCAGAAGATCAAGTGTATACTTTCTTTGGGACAAGAATAGACCGTCACTGGTACGATAAAATTCTATTCCTAGAAAATATTTTAGTTCACCCAAATATTTAATATCAAAGGTTCATTTTATAAAATCTTTCATGTTTTCAAATCCAATTTGATTATCACATGTTATGATTATGTCATCAACATAGACAAGTAGAACAGTGGTACTTGTTTCCCCCTAAATTGAAAACAAGGAATGATCTGCCTCACTCATTTGAAATCCATGGAGAATGAAGGCATCATGAAGTTTGTGATATCAGGCTCGTGGAGACTGTTTGAGGCCATAGATTGCCTTCCGAAGTTTACACACCTTGCTTGGTTCCACCAAGTAGCCAGGTGGAGGTTTCATGTATACCTCTTTGTCTAGATCACCTTGGAGAAAGGCGTTTTTGACGTCCACCTACCAAAGATTCCATTTACAGTTAACTACAAGAGACAGTAAGATTCTTACTGTGTGGAGTTTCGCTACTAGGGCGAAAGTCTCAATGTAGTCGTCTCCATAGGTCTGCGTGAATCCTTTTGGCAACGAGTCAAGCCTTGTATCTTTCAATGGAACCATCACTGTTGTATTTGAGCTTGTATATCCAATGACATCCTACAACTTTTTTGTCTTGTGGCAGCTTAACAAGATCCCATGTATTGTTTCTTTCGAAAGCTGAGATTTCCTCCGTCATCGCATCGTTCCAAGGTTTGTGTTGTTTCACCTCTTCAAAGCTGTGAGGTTCCGGTTTCTTGTCAATCTTACTCAAAAACACTTGATGATGAGTAGGTAAGTTATACGTATCACAATAACGTTGAATAGGATAAGCAACTGCTAAACCGTTAAAGAAAACACGTTTAGTCCTACGTCGAGTGCTTCTCCGAGGAAGGACAACTGAATATTGCTCTTGTTCTATGACGTCCTGCGTTGTTGTAGGTTCGTTGAGATCTTATGTGAAACGTTAGTATGCACATCATTGGAGGCTGCATGACCGATCATGTCTCCGTCAGTGATTTGAGTATCATCGTGAGATGTTTCTTCATTGATTTCTGCAGGCTCGTCCTCGATGGTTCCCTAAGTTGGATGGGTGCACCTTCTACTCCTTCGGTTTGAAGAGGCTGATCAGTGATCTCTTCTGTGGAAGGTTCCACGATCTCCTTGGTTGGTGTTTCCACGATCTCCTCGGGGGTTTCTTCCGAGGATGAGCCTGTACTAATAGACACACCTTGATTTCTAATGTTAGAGATAATACGACGCATAGTAGAGTTAAGATCATATGAGACTAAGAGGTTTTCTAATTCTTCCCAATTTCGTTTGTCGAAGTATCCAATTGATTCATCCAACTTGACATCTCTAGAGACATGCACTCGTTGAGTTGAAGGGTTGTAACACTTGTATCCTTTCTGAGTAGTGTTGTACCTTATGAATATACACTTCGTGCTCCTCGGTTCAAGCTTGTTTTGAAGATTATCTGCAAGAAAGACAAAGAAAACACAATCGAAAACTCGAAGATGTTCTAGATCAGGTTTAGAGCCATTGAGTACCTCATATGGAGATTGGTCTTGCAAGCACTTAGTGGGAGTTCGATTGATGAGATGGCATGTCGTAATGACAGTATCTCCCAAAAATTTTTTTGGGACGTTTCTATGAAACATTATAGTGTGTGAGACCTCCATAAGGTGGCGGTTCTTCTTTTCAGCAATGTCGTTTTGTTGAGGCGTGTATGCACATGAAGTTTGGTGTACGATGCCCTTGCTCAGTAAGAAATTATTTGAACTTTTGGTTTAAGTACTCACCTCCATTGTCAAATCATAAGCATTTGATTGTAGTTTCATATTTAGTCTCAACGTGCCTGTAAAGTTGAATGAAGCAGTCATAAACCATGTTCTTTGAATCAAGAAGATAAATCCAAGTAAAATTGGATTTTTCATCTATAAAAGTCACGAAATATTTCTTGTTATCACGAGAGTGATGAGGAACGGTCCACACATCGGAGTGAATAAGATCAAACGGTTTATTATAACTAGTAGTAGAAATGAGAAAAACGTTACGACAATGCTTTCCAAGAGTACAAGCCTCACATAACGAGTAATCTACTTTAATGTTAGGAAACACAAGATTAAGCACTTTAATGTTAGGAAACACTATTCTTGCATGCCACACACGAGAAGAAACATCGGTTTTATTAGAATTGAAAGCAGTAAACGCAGAAAAAGAGGCTCCTTGAAGCTATTCTAAAACATAAAGACCGTTCTTTAAGCTCCATACTCCAATGAGTTGCTTTGTCTAAATATCCTGAATCCAAAAATGGTTAGCATCGAATCAAACAAGACAACTATAATCTTTACCAAGTTTATAAACTGAAAGTAAGTTGTTAGAGAAATCCGGAACATAAAGAGCCGTAGATTCTTTTTTTAAAAGTTTTAGGTCATCGAGCCGTTAATAGGAATGTCTTTTCCATCAGCTATTGTAACATGGCCGAAAGACTTAGAAATAGTGCGAAACAGATCTCTATCTTTAATCATGTGAGTTGTAGCGCCTGAATCTATAATAATATGATGTCTTAATTTCGCAATAAAGGACAAGTTATCGTCTTCGGGTTTTTCGTGAGTCATTTTGTGAAGGAGCTGCGTGCGAGCTTCCATGGTCACATACTGCTACTCCGAGGCTTGATGAGCAGCTTGTTGGCCAAATGCGCGAGAAGAATTGAAGGTTTCTCTCTTGCGTTTGAGGTGTGGATGTAGAATCCAGCAACGATCCTTTGAATGACCTTGTTTCCTGCAATAATCACAATAATATATCTTGCGAGAAAAAGATGCGGAACGAGTGTTACCCTTGCTTAAGTGGACGAGATCCGAGGTGCCTTTAAAGAAGCGATTCGTTCCTTCCTCCTTTTTGATGAGAACACACACATCATTAAGGCTCGGGAACTCCGTTTGCCTTAGAACTTGCGAGATTAGATCTTGGTAGGATGGATCTAGCGCCGAGAGGAGACAAAACACTTTTTCTTGGTTGTTGTGCTCAGAAATCTCTTTTGGATCTGTTGTTTCCTACCTGAGATCTTCAAGCTCATCCACATATCCTTAAAATTGGAAATAACCTCGCTGAAAGACTGCCCATCTTTTCGAATCGTGTGGGGATTCTTGCAAATTTCAAAGATTCGATTTTTGTTGGAGACATGGCCGTAGACGGCTGTGAGTTCTTCCCATAAATCCTTCAGTTTCTTGATATGAACGTATGCTTTGCGAAGTGGCACCTCCAACTAATTTTGGATGAGAATCAAAGTCACTTTGTTCCCCCTGTTTGTGGATACGAATCACTTGCAGCATCGGATAGCTCAATGTGGTTCTTCAGACTACAACTTCGTAGATTTGCCTTCACAATTTTTGACCAAAGGCTGTAGTTGTCACCATTAAGGAGAATGGGGATCCTTCTTGTGGAATTCATGATGAGAAACAAAAGAAAATAGATTAAAAAAATACTGATTTGCGGAAGAAACACTGGATTAGTGCTCTGATACCATATAGAATTTTATGAACTAGAGATTAGAAAAGGGGGATTAATAAGAGAAAAGGATAATTGTATTCTCTTGATTTTGTTTTTTTGTACATGGAATACAAATTCTTATATACAGAAAAATGAAGCAAAAAAAGTAAAGAACGAAAAAGGAAACTATACAAATCAAGGAAAAAGAAAATAATGAAGATTTTGTAGAATAGGCAACAAAATGATATGAAGATCTTGTAGAATAGGTAAGGGAATGATATGAAGATCTTGTAGAATAGGCAAGGGAATGATCTGGTTTTCCGATTTGAGAAATAATGGGCCGAGCCCTTAGGTAGGGTTTAGGCCTAAAATAACTGCTTGTTGGATTCCTTGGCCCAATTCTTCTAACACTTCAAATGTTAGGGCTTGAGGCACTATGCTAATCGAGAATGATGTGGGTTAATCTCAAGTAATAAAATACCTAGACTAACGCTTCCGCAAGAATACGGATCGTGTAGCACTAGGGTCGAACACAAGGAATTGATGCAACTCTAAAGCTAGTAACTAATGAATAAGACGTGTGAAATCAATAAGTGGAAGGGAATGCAAATGCAAACTAAACTAAACTAATGAACGTAATGACTCAACAACTAAACACCATAGGTATCGAGAGTCGCACAACGATGCAACGAAGTTCTAACAAGAT
>CM071869.1:19202710-19218958 GCA_036759665.1 Gynandropsis gynandra | reverse complement strand
CCTCGTTCCGTCCTTCTCCCTCCTTCTCTATGTCTCCAAGTGTGTCCTCCAATGTCTCCTTTCGTCCCCCCCTTGTTCTAGTACGAATCCTAACTTTAAAAGGTCTCTTTTCTACTGAATTAGCCGTTCTAAAATCAAGGAGTTTGTTGAGAAAAAGGTGGACCCGAGCGGGCACAACTTCTACTCGCTCGTGCAGTCCATTAGCCCGATCATGCACCCTCATCTGGCCCGAGCGGGCACCCATGCCCGAGCGTGTGGCTTTTCAGCCCGAGTCGGGTAAACCTACGGCGAAATTTGGCAACAATTAGGGCCCGAGCGGGCACTCCTTTTCCACCCGAGCGGGCACACCTTCCCGATCGTGTTTCTCAAGTGCCCGAGTCGTGCAAAGTTACGGGGGTCTTTTGCCTCAATTCCTCAACTTGTGCCCGAGCGGGCACACCTTCACGCCCGAGCGTGCAGGTCTTGATTTGTTGTTTCCGCTCCTTTCGCTCGGTGTTTTAGTGTTCACTTCAATCCATGGTCTTGCACAAGTTGAACCTTGTCATTCAACTACGTTTTCGGGGTTAAATTGCCGTAATCTCTCGTGTTGCTCCTCATGTCTTCGTTTCCTATACAAAACACGAAATGTAGATGAAGTCCTCGAATAAACTCGATAAATGGGTGAAATCTAAGTAATCTAATCAAAACTAAACCTAAGAATGATATAAATACTACGACGGATTACATGTTATCAGAGAACGACACAAAAAACAAAAAAAATATGAAGATGCCTTCAATAACGGTGATAAAGATATGGAAGAACAAGAGTCCGTCAAAGGAGACTTGCTTATGACAAGACGAGCTCTTAACCTATGGTCTCCAGAAGATGAGACAATCCAACAAGAAAACATTTTCTACACAAGATGTTTTGTGAAGGACAAGGTATGCAGTCTTATCATTTATGGTAGTAGTTGCACTAATGCCGCTAGCTCTGTGATGGTAAAAAAGCTTGGTATGGTGACTCAGTGACACCGCAAGTCGTACCGACTCCAATGACTAAATGAGAGTACAATGTTAAAGGTTTACAAGCAAGTTCTTGTACCTCTACATATTAGAAAATATGAGGATCACATTTGGTGCGACGTTGTCCCAATGCAAGACGGACACATTATGCTCAGACGATCTTGGTAGTTCGACACCAAGGCGCACCATGACAGATATACCAACAAGTACACATTCAAGTTCAAAGAAAAACCAATAACTCTAATATTGATGACGCCAAAAGAGGTACACCTTGATCAACTACAAATGGCGAAAAATAAGAAAAGAGTGGGAAACACAAATGACCATGAGGTAGATCACTTAAAATGTGAGGTCTTGAGTGAAACTAAGTTAAAGCCTATAAGAGTAAATTCAGAAGGTTTAATACTAATTTCTTTCTAAGAGCGAGTGAAGTCAAAAAGGCTTTTTTGGCTTGTGAACCGATGTTTGTACTCATGTACAAAGAATGGCTTACAATTACTAATGATTTATCTAATTCTCTCCCAAATGCGTTTAATGAATATTTTCAGGATTATGACGAAATCTTCCCGTAAGAAATTCTAGATGAATTACCTCCAGTTTGTGGAATTGAACATCAAATCGATTTTGTGCCCAGTGCAAAAATTCCGAAAACATTGGCCTATCGATCCAATGTCGAGGAGACTTAAGAGTTTCAATGTCAAATTTAATTGATGAGCAAAATATATGTTCGAGAGAGCTTGTCTCCTTGTGTTACACCGACGATTCTTGTGCCAAAAAAGGATCTCACATGATGAATGTGTGTGGACTATCGTGCGGTAAATCAAATCACATTAAAGTATCACCATCTTATTCTGCCTCTTGATGACATGTTTGATGAACTTTGTGATTCAAATATTTTCTGGACAATTGACTTAAAAAATGGTTATCATCAAATACGTATGGAAGAATGTGACAAATGGAAAATTGTGTTTAAAACTAAACATGGCTCATATTAATGGCTCGTTATGTCATATGTCATTTGTACTTACAAACACACCTAGTAAATTAATGCATTTGATGAACCACATACTTCAAAATTTATAGGCAAATTTGTTGTTGTCTATTTAGACGACATCTTAGTTTATAGTAAAAATCTAGAAGATCACATTTCGCATGTGAAATATATTTTAGATGTCTCCTGAGAATACCGCTTATTCTTTTACCTTAAAAAGTGCACATTTTATACTACGAAGTTGGTCGTTTTAGGTTTCGTGGTTAGTGAACAAGAAATCAATGTTGATGATGATAAAATAATCGCAATCAAGGATTGGCCGAGCCTAAAGTCCGTAGCGAAGTGTGAAGCTTCCATAAACTCGCAAGCTTCTAACGATGCTTTGTAAAATACTTTAGTACGATCGCCGCCCCACTCACTGAAGTTATCAAGAAAAATGTGGCATTTCAATGGGGAGAAACTCAAGAAGTTGTATTTCAAGTTTTAAAGGATTAACTCACCAACTCACCATTGTTATCTTTATCTGATTTTTTCACAAGCATTCGAGATTGAATGTGATGCTTGTGTAGGTGTTATACTGATGCAACGTGGGAAGTCCATTGCTTACTTTATTGAGAAATTGAGCAAATCCCAACTCAATAATCTGACGTACAATAATGAGTTGTATGCCTTGGTTCAATTGCTTCAGAAATGGCAACACTACTTGTGATAGAAGGAATTCATCATTCATACATATCATGACGTGCTCAAGCATCTAAAAGGTTAACTAAATTTAAGCAAAAATCTATTTCAAGAAGAGGATAATGATGAGGGCATCACAACGACAATTAATGATGTTGACCCTATCAACCGTTAATTGGACGGTGTGACATTGACAATCACGAGAGCTTGGGCGAAGCAAATTCAAGAATATTCACCGTCTCGTGCAACATGATAAAGACGGGTCAAGGAAAATACGAGAACATGAATTAGTGCTTTTTATTCAAGTCCGAAAATATGAAAATTTTTATTTATCGATAAATCAAAATGACTTAAATGTTACATCAGTTTCAACGCATGAGAAACTACAACCACATAGGAATCTGCGATCACATGGGAAGCTATATCAACATGGAAAACCAAACAAGTCAATAGTTTTTATCATTTTATCTTATCAAACTTTATAATTTCATTTCTTGTTTTTTGCTAAGTTGTAGTATATTTTTCTATTTAAGTTCTTCATTTGTGCTTTTGTAACACACAATTTAAATTTTAATTTAAGAGGTTTTCTCTTTTTGTACTTCTTAGAGCTAGCATTAGAGCTTTGTGAGTGATTCTAAAGTTCGTTTTTGACTTATCAAAACTCGATTCCACATAATATTTGTGGTACCATTCAACATTCGTTCATTACTAATCCGAATTATTCGAGGGGTTAGAACCTATCAGCGTTTTCATTAATGGTGTAGGTTTAGCTTTTTTATTTCTTGTTGATTAGTGGTGAAACAGACTATCACAATCTTATAGGAAATTTCGATATGGGATCATGTCAAATTGATAGATAAGTTTCGAGTTAAGTAGATACAAAAAATTTGTCCCACAGATCAAGTTTTATGGTGTTAGTTGCGTAGGTGTTTAGTTTATTCTGCTCTTGTCTATGCCCTTACCCTTGGTGTGATAGGGCAACGGTTCTCATGAATTTAGCTATCTAGATCATGACAATGAAATAAAATGCCACCTTTGTAAATCGGTAGAGAAAAGTCCTTCTTATCCTGAAGAGTGGTCTAACCCTTGCATCTAACCCTTCGGTTTTCTGTGATACGATAATGAATAATTATGTAAATGGAAGGAGTGATGTATGGAAATGGTTCTTTATAGTGAATAAAAAAAATTTGTCGGTTTTGGGATGAGTAAATTTTGTTAGATTTACTTTTTTAGGATTTCTAAAAAACGATAAATTAGTTAACCATTCTTGGTATATATTGCCTTAACGTAAAAGTTATGTGCATAAAAGTTATCTTGATATATATTTCCATAAAGTTCACTCTCCATTGGTTCAAACTGTGAGATACCTCTATGGATACATAGGATTTTTCATCTAATCCCTAAAGCTGCAACATTTATCTGAAATATACTCCGACCCCGGAGGTGTCCATAGAGCTATTTAATTATTCACTGTAAATATTATAAGGTTCTAAATTCCAAAACTAGTTGAAATATAATTATCATCAATTTGGATAATTGACCTAAAATGTTTTTCAAAAATACACCAGATATTTTCGGTATCGTTTCGGTCATCGTTTTCTCCTCTAACGTACAATTTACAAAAATACACCAGATATATTTGATGGATTAACAATCTGCAGCATTTTATTGTAGTGGTCCTTTGTATTACAAAAGTCTCTCAATTTAAATTTTCTTTCTTAAGTTGTCATTCTGTCTTTTTGAATATTTAAATAATTTATTTCAAAAATCGACTTTTAAGAAAAAAAAGTAAACCGAATTATGCAGTTTGGTTATTCCATGACAAAAATTGTGGAATTATAGATATGAGTGTGCAAGAATCACAAGCAATGGAAAAAAATAATGAGAATTGTTTTGAAATAACGACGACCAATCCATATGCCGAAATGGTGTCAGACACTTTTTCAGAGTTGAGCAAACATATGAAGTGATACCAAACAATGAAGCATGTCAATTTTTCAACCTATTAGATGAAGCGGAACAACCTATATTTGAAAGTTGTCATGAAGGTAAGTTTCGTTTATCCATATCGTCAAGATTGCTGAATATAAAAACATATTGTAATGTAGTTAAAAATTGCAAGGGAATCATTTTGCAAAACCATGCATGATTTATTAATTGAAAAATAATCAAGCTCTAAAGACATATTATAAAACACAAAATATTTTAAAGGGTTTGGGCATACCACATTAGAAGATTGTTGTTTGCAAAAATAGTTGCATGTTGCAAAAATAGTGACTTTCCTGTATATGGAATGTTATCTGGATAGAGCACGCACGAGAGACTTCTACAAGTAGTGTTGCCATGTTTTTTTGATTTTCATAGAATATTTATTCCTCGTCTATATACTTTAAAAAACGATAAGAAATTGTTTTGAAAAATTGTGGTACAGAAGAAGAGACACCATGCATGCAGACAAGTATACGAATACTATACGAATGATTAAACACAATGGTAAATTTATAAGAATCTGTGAAATGTGGAGGAGATCATGGACATCGAAAACCACAAGGAGAAGGTGAATAGCATAATAGATACAAATACAATATTTTTGGGAATTACGAAATTGAAAATCACTCATATTGCGTCATAATTTGGACACTTACATATTGAAAAACATATTTTTGATAGCATCATCAACACTATTTTGATTTTGATAGGAAAAAAGGATAATATACAATAAAAAAAAGATTTAAAGACAATATAATGAAAACCAAAGTTGGAGTTATGCGATGAAAAGGCACTTACCCCGATATTTAGATTGTATGGTCCTACGAAAAAATATTGTTTATATGGTTAAAAGAAGACGTTAAGTTTTTGGATGGATATGCCTCGAACATTACCCTGTGTGTGGATATTCTGGGTTCAAGGCTCATCGGCATGAAAAGTCACAATTTTCATGTTTTCATATAGCGACTCATCCCAATTGCATTTGCGGAGTTATTACCATGAAATTTGTACAACCTGTTAAACAAAATTAGCATATTCTTCAGAGATATATTTTTAAGAAATTTATAATGAAATGAGTTAGAGTTATTTGATGCGTTATCAAAGTTAAACAAATAACCTAAACTACCCGCAAATGCACGACACGTGTGTAGTACTTCAGGTGTCGATCCCATAGGGACTACGCAACTTAACCTAAACTCTAACTATGAATAAAACTTGCAACGAACGAAATATGGTTTTAAGAATGAAATACTAAAAAAAATAAACAAACTAGTTCTTAACGATGAGACAAACGTTCCAGGAATCCAGTTTCACCACAAGACTACCGAAACCAACAATCAACCTATCTATCATGCAATCCCACTCAAGTTATCTAAGGCAGACGATCTTAATATGATATCTACCCTCTCTCGAGGCATAGACACGTGATCTAGTCAAGTTATCCCCTACTTTTGTGGCTGACATCTTGAACTAAACCCATAAGACCTGTGATTCATCCGTTTTATCCTCAACCGCTGCTACCCTACTTTCGTGGCCTAACCTCGGTTGTTCTAAACATGATCTTCTAGGACTAGAATTCTCCTTTCGGTCCTTCTCCTAACCCTAACACATGCATTTACTTGGCCTTCGTAAACACAAGTCATTTAAGCATTCAGATAAAGAATAGATAGACGAAAATAGGAAGATGCATTCAAAGATAAATCAAAAGTGGTTCTGGGATACCCAAGGGCTAATCCCTTCTCCTAGAACAAAACAAACTACTTGACGTCCGTAAACAAACGTAAATGAAATAGAAGGTCTAAGGAACATGAAAACCAAACGAAACCGAAGTATGGGGTTGATCTCCAATGCTCCTCGTAAGTCTCCTTCGCAAGAACCTTCTTCTCTCTCTCTACTCTCTCCCCTAGATCAAGAACTCGAAACTTGAGTGAATGAGCTCGACCTCTCCCTCCTCTCCTCTTCTTTCCTTGCTCTTTTCTTTCCTTTTCTCCCCTCCTTTCCTTCTGGACGTTAAGTTATTTCTTATGTTGCAGCAGCCACCGATTGTTGTCTTTTTATGAGTTTCCATTCTTGAATAAGTTAGGTGACATTTCCATTAGTTCCTCCAGCGAAATATCACTTATTCCTCTTCTCTAAAGTCGTTTTCCTTACTGTATAAGTCCCCAACAAACTCCCATTTGTTTTAAGTCAAATTAACTTATTTGGAGTTGCAAGTGACGGACGCGACCCGCGAGGGCAGGGTAAGTGACCCGCTCGGGTACGACGCGGAAGGTCGCGCAGGATCGCGATGAGAAAAGAGGCTGCCCGCTCGGGCTCATGGTCTGCCCGCTCGGGCTCAACTGCTGCCCGCTCTAGCTCAAGCCCCGGGCGTGGTATTTCTTGCCCTTACTCATGCCCAATTCGCTGGACAAAATCACCGTAACAAATGCCCGGTCGGGCTAGGGAGTTACCCGCGCGGGTAGTGTCTATTCCGTGCCGATTCTCGTCCCGTTTGTCCCGTGATGATCCTCGATGTTGGTACTTTGTCTCGTGCACGTCCTTTAGCTCCGAAATGAACCGAATACGCATAAAAACCTGTAAGAACATGAAAACACGAAAACAAGTAAAACAGATACGGAATCATACGTAAAGCATCGCATATATATCATAAACATCTCTAAAATCGTGTAAGAAATACGTATGAAAACGAGATGATCAAAATCCCCCAGACTTGAATGTTTGCTTGTTCCTAAGCAAACGTAAACATGGAACACGTAGGGTATACAAAATCTGAGAATTCCCCCTTCTCCTAGAAGCACCGCTAAAGCGAACTTAACCGATCAACTAACACGTCGAGAGCAAATTCGGCCTAATTAAGTTTTCAGTCTTCATCCTAGGTTCACAAAGAATACCCATAAGAAAGTAAATCAAAGGAAAACTAAACAAGCCACCGTAACTCTCTCCACCAAACAAGACTTTAGACAATGCTAAACCTAAAACAATCGAGGATACTTGTTTCTTTTTCGGGCTTCTTTCTTTCTTTATTCCTTTTTTTTTCTTTTTCTTTCTCTTTTTTTCTTTCTTTTTATTTTCTTTTTATGACTTATTTTTCTTTTCCTTTTTTTTTATTTTTCTTTGCATACACACTAGGCTTCTAGGACGTCAGATTTGAATGGATCCAGCCCCTACTTAGTCCCAGACTACCAATGACGGTATACTCATGCATCTCGTTCAAGAGTGCAGCGGAGTAGGCGGCGTTTTATTGTGCCATGCCCTTAGGACGTAGAAAGATGATCGCCAACCCACCACTTAGACTCGAGCCGTCGAAAGAGTATCAAGGTCGATGCACTCATTTCGATTTTAGATCATGCTTTTTAGGCATTATTTCTATCGACAGCGGAGTGTTAGTGTGCGCTCTTAATCTGCAAATAAGCTCGATCTCATTCGATATAGTAATCCTCATAGAAAAGTGATGTAAAGTATCGTCTACACGAAGTATGGCCATCTGGATAGAGAGAATAAACGATAAACTAGCCTAGCAACCTCGTCTAAACCCCCCACAAGCAACACTAGAATTCCTAAAGAACTACGACCTATTGTTTTTCAGCCGACTAATAAGCTCTAACGCTTAGGGAAAACCTAGCTGAAACATGCAAAATCTCACGGAAAAGGCCAACTTCTTAAGCATCCTAGGTTCAGGGTTCATCTCAAAACGTGGCACCGGACAAGTGCCTGGGACGACTCTGACTCAAGAAAACAAAAACAAACTAAAAACTACAAAATAACCTAAAAACTAGAAAATCAGAGGGAAAATGAAGGAAAATGAAAAGAAATCACCTGACAAATGTGAGCTGTTCTCCCAGACTTGAATTGAACGGCGTCCTCGACGTGAAGCTCCGATGGAAGGTAAGGGAAGTGAAGCACGTTTGTGGTGGTTTTTTTTGTGTTTTCTTTTTTTTTTGTTTTTTTTTCTGTTTTTTTACTGAAAACGAATAACCGAGTCTCAGACTAAAAACTAAGAAAAATAAAAGCAAACAGCTGAGTTGTCTCCTAGAAAGTGCTTATTTAACGTCTTTAAGCTTTGACGCTCCATTCCTCATGCGTGTGCGACGGGTGGATCGGAAAGGGAAATGGAGTTTCCACTTTCGATCGGTTGAGCGGCTTGGTAGAGCTTTAGCCGCTGTCCATTAGCTTTGAATGTCCCACTCGTCTCGCTCCAAAGTTCTACTGCTCCATGTGTGAAGACTTCTCGTACCTGAAAAGGACCTAACTAACAAGACCGTAGGTTCCTCGAGAAAAGCTTAGAACGAGAATTGAAAAATAGAACTAAATCACCTGATTGGAAGTCATGAGGTAGGATCTTCTTGTCGTACCATCCCTTAGTCACTACTTCTTTCTTTGGCACGTCATGCACGGGATTCACTCGCTCGCTGCCCGAGGTTGGATAAATGGTAACTGCATTGAAAAGTTTTATGACGTCTTTTTCCATTACCTTGTGCAAGTGCGGGTGCAGCCTCCTTTGAGTTTTGGTGGAAGGTTCGTGGCTGTCTTCTGTATAATTTATGTGCATACACATCGAAGAGTTGACTCTCCTACGCTTCTTTACGCGTGTGGGTTATTTTCTGATCTCATCTGCACTCAAGTTAGCACTCATAACAGCATAATATATTTTATCGCAATCAATGTACTCATACCAAAAAGAATACGGAGGTGGCTCGGGCTCAAATTTGGACGTCTTCTCCGCTGCACAACCAGCATGGATTTCATGTGGTATCTCATTACATGGGGCGTCTCCTAGAGCTGCAATAGCACTCATGAATTCGTGTACATCTAAGCTCCTTCGTCCGTAAATCCTGCATCTTCGCAAACTCGTGTTAAGCATTGATCATGCGTGTCTTTCTCTAACTCGTCCAGCGAATCAACTGTAAAGCAAGACTCCTTGGATAAGGATCCGTTCATGCGGCTGGACAGTTTGAATTCGATCGTCTCATCTCCGACACGTTAAGGAAAGCTTTCCTTGTTGTACATCTATCATGCAACCTGCAGTAGCTAGGAACGGTCTACCAAGAATAATAGGTATCCTAGCATCTTCCTTTATTTCAAGTACAATAAAATCAGTGGGAATGCAAAGCTTACCTACCATGGTGGGTACGTTTTCAACAATTCCCACCGAATATCTTACCGAGCGATCCGCGAGGCGTAGAGACATCTTTTTGGTTTGAGATTCCCAAAGTCCATCCGCTTGAAAACTGAGTGTGGCATGATGCTCACGCTTGCCCCTAAATCGCACAAAGCATTATCAATATCAATATTACCTATTGTGCATGGAATGGAGAAGCTTCCGGGGTCCTTCAACTTTGGTGGCAGCTTGTTTTGAAGGATAGCGCTTATTTCCTCGGTGAGTGCTACCGTCTCGTTCTTTTCGATATGTCTCTCTTTGGAAAGTATCTCCTTGATGAGTTTGGCGTGATTAGGCATATTTTGGAGGGCTTCCAAGAATGGGATGTTGATGTCAAGCTTCTTGAGACCCTCTACGAATCTGTCCACTCGTTCTTCATTCTTACTGCTCACCAACCGTTGAGGAAACGGTATAGGAGGTTTGTACGCCGGTGGAGCAACGTATGGTTTATCCAAATCTGGTTCAGCTCCTTCCATGATTGCGACGGTACCTCTGCCTTTTCTCATGGACGTACCAGCAGCATGGTTTTGCTCAGTGGAGGGCGAATGCTCGATTATATCACTGTTGCACACAGAAATAGCATTCACGTACTCTCTCGGGTTTACCTGAAAGCTGTCCGGGATTCCGAGAGGATGAGGCAGCTTGTTGTGCTACAGAGTTCTCTAAACTCTTCACATGATTGCTCAAAGAATCCATCTGAGTTTTGAGCTCGTTGATCCCTGTCCCCACATCCGCATTGAATTTGGTTGGAGTTGAATGGTGCTGCCTTTGCTCCTTGATAAATTCGAGCAACACTCCCTCAAGGTTTGACGAAGGTGCTTGAGGAGGTTGAGGAGCTTGCGGAACTTGCTGAGTATGCTGAACTTGCTGGTTATTTTGCTGTGTGGCTGTTCTCGCAAGGAATACGGTGCAAATTTGGTCCCAAATGGTGATGGAACCGGGAGGCAAGGACTGCAGCCATGACTTGGCACGACCTCCAAGTGAGAAAGGAACATACGAAGGACTATCGCGTCGAGAGGCATACCATTGACCTTGAATGTATCACATAACTCCAGAAATTCCATCAAGTGTTGGTGTGGATCTTCATGTGTTAAGCCCATGAATTGATTGTGTTTCACCATTGAAATCGTGGCGGGCTTGATCTCAAAACTTTCTCGACCTACAGTAGGTCATCGCATTAAAGTTTGGACGTTGTTGAGATTGGGAATCACGTAGTCCTTCAGCGGACGTGTAGCTTGTGGTCCTAGCTGATTTTGACGTTCATCCATCACGATTAATCCTTCTTGTCTTCCATCCATGACTTTGTCTCCAGCGTGTCCTTCCATTGCTTCTATTTTTGCTGGCATCTTAGCCTTTTCCTAAGCTTTTCCTTCTTGAGCTTCCTATAAGTTTTTCGATTTCTGGATCAATTTCAAATTGACTTATAGGTCCTCAAGATCTAAGCATGCGGCTGCGAAAACCAAAATGGCGGAAATCAGTATGCAAAAACGAAAAATAAAAGAAAAGAAATACAAGAGTGATCATATATCTAATCCTAGCGTGCTGTCAAATCCCCGACAACGACGCCAAAAACTTGATGTGTATTCAAGTTAAATAAACCTAAACCTACTCCACAAGTGCACGAGACATGTGTAGAGGAGAATTTAGGCGTCGTTCAGTGTTCATATGAAATTCTATTTTAAAAGGTTTAGATAACGTACCACTACTCAAGACTATGGTGTGGACATATCTGTAGAAGATCCTTAAATCTGCCCCACGCCTCAAACAAAGTTTCTCCATCTCTGCATCTGAACATTGTGATTTTCCCCTCATCTGAATCGTCTTGCTCAGATGAAAGAAACGCGATAAGAACAATGTGCAGAGCTGGTCCCAAGTCGTGAATGAACCAGCGCGAAGCAATTGCAGCCATGTTTATGCTCGTCCCCCAATTGAGAAGGGGAAGAGACGCAATAAGATCGTGTCCTCTGAGACTCCGTGTATCTTGAATGTACCAGAAAGCTCAAGGAAGTCTCTGATGTGCTGATGGGGATCCTCATGAGTTCCACCCATGAATTGCTTCGGATAAAGCATGTTGATCATCGCCGGCTTAATCTCAAACTGTTCTCTCGCAACAACAGGCATACTTATGGCTGTTTGCACATTGTTCATGTTCGGCACCACGTAATCCCTGAGACGACGTGGTGGAGGAGCCTATGGTTCTCGTGGTTGAAGCACGAGTTGCTGTTGCTTCATCTGTCCATTGCCATTCTGATTATCCATCTCTTGTTGATCTATAGGCTCTGCAAAGGACAATAAAGAATGATTTACGTAGAAAGAACGAAAGAAAAGAAAACAAAAAACAAACAAGAAAGACTCTAGGCTCGAATCTAAGACGTGTTGACAATAGTCCCCGGCAACGGCGTCAAAAACTTGATGCGTTATCAAAGTTAAACAAACCTAAACTACTACCCGCAAGTGCACGGCACGCGTGTAATACTTCAGGTGTCGATCTCACAGTAAACTCAAACTATGAATCAAACTTGCTAACGAACTAAATATGGTTTTAAGAATGAAATACTAAAAACAAATAAACAAACTAGTTCTTAACGATGAGACAAACGTTCCAGGAATCCAGTTTCACCACAAGACTACCGAAACCAACAATCAACCTATCTATCATGCAATCCCACTCAAGTTATCTAAGGCAAGCGATCCTAATATGATATCTACCCTCTCTCGAGGCATAGACACATGATCTAGTCAAGTTATCCCCTACTTTCCTAGCTGACACCTTGAACTAAACCCATTAGACCTGTGATTCATCCGGTTTATCCTCAACCGCTGCTACCTTACTTTCGTGGCGTAATCTCGGTTGTTCTAAACCTGATCTTCTAGGACTAGAATTCTCCTTTCGGTCCTTCTCCTAACCCCTAACACATGCATTTACTTGGCCTTCGTAAACACAAGTCATTTAAGCACTCAGATAAAGAATAGATAAACGAAAACAGGAAGATGCATTCAAAGATAAATCAAAAGTGGTTCTGGGATAGCCAAGGGCTAATCCCTTCTCCTAGAACAAAACAAACTACTCAACGTTCGTAAACAAACGTAAACGAAATAGAAGGTATAAGGAACATGAAAACCAAACGAAACCGAAGTGTGGGGTTGATCTCCAATGCTCCTCGTAAAGTCTCCTTCGCAAGAACCTTCTTCTCTCTCTCTACTCTCTCCCCTCGATCAAGAACTCGAAACTTGAGTTAATGAGCTCGACCTATCACTCCTCTCCTCTTCTTTCCTTGCTCTTTTCTTTCCTTTTCTCCCCTCCTTTCCTTTTGGACGTTCAGTTATTCCTTATGTTGCAGCAACCACCAATTGTTGTCTTTTCATGAGTTTCCATTCTTGAATAAGTTAGGTGACGTTTCTATTAGTTCCTCCAGCGAAATATCACTTATTCCTCTTCTCTAAAATAATTTTCCTTATTATATAAGTCCCCAACAAACTCCCATTTATTTTAAGTCAAATTAACTTATTTGGATTTGCAGGTGACGGACGCGATCCGCGCGGGCAGGGTAAGTTAGCCGCTCGGGTACGGCGCGGAAGGTCGCGCAGGATCACGATGAGAAAGAGGCTGCCTGCTTGGGTACAAGGGCTGCCCGCTCGGGCTCATGGTCTGCTCGCTCGGGCTCAAGTGCTGCCCGCTTGGGCTCAAGCCCTGGGCGTGGTATTTCTTGCCCGACTCGTGCCCAATTAGCTGGACAAAATCACCGTAACAAATTGCCGCTCGAGCTAGGGAGTTACCTGTGCGGGTAGTCGCTATTCCTTGCCGATTCTCGTCCCGTTTGTCCCGTGATGATCCTCGATGTTGGTACTTTGTCTCGTGCACGTCCTTTAGCTCCAAAATGAACCGAATACGCATAAAAACCTGTAAGAACATGAAAACACGAAAACAAGTAAAACGGATACGGAATCATACGTAAAGCATCGAATGTATATCATAAATATCTCTAAAATCGTGTAAGAAATACGTATAAAAACGAGATGATCATTATTGAACAATATGTCTGAGGTACTGTGCTCTTTGGAAAAGGCCTTTTTACCTTCGTTCTTCGATGTCATAGAAAATTTGCCAATAAATATACCAGACGAGACAATACTAAGTGCACCAGTTCAATTTCGATGGATGTATCCATTCAAAAGGTTTTTTTCATCTAAAGAAAAAGATGAAAAACAAAGTAGCAGTTAATGAATCTATTGTTAGATTGTCAATAGTTGTTGTTACCTTTTGAAAGGTTGTAAAAGATGATAACCTTTAATTTTATTAATTAGATATATATATATATATATTAATATGCTTATAATAATCTTTTTTCAATTCTTTTTATTACAAGATCTTTCATGAAGAAGTAATAGGTATATATGCTCATCCAAGCGCTAATAAACTGAACAAAATGAAAATTCAACATTATGACTCGTATTTAAGATATTATGTAAATATTGCTTAATTCATATCACTACAAAACAAAACATTCAGTTTGTAACGGACGGATCAACGGATCATTTCCGTTGTAAGTGTAAACGGACGGTCAACGGATAATTTCCATTACTACCATCTGTCGAAAAGCCGTTAGAAAACCACAAAAAATGGCCAACAAACATTTATTTCCCATTGTAACGGATGTCCGTTGGTATTGGCAATGGATACCCATTGAAAGTGATAATTTCGAGGACTGTCGTTGGAATATTTTCGCGTGACTTTGCAACGGGCACCTGTTAATAATTCCAACGGAGATTCGTTGGAAAAAACACTATTTAATGATCAATATCAATGTTTTAGCATCAAACCATCAACAAAAAATGTATTTTAAAAAAATGTCATCTTCTTCAAATTGAGATATATATTGATCAAGATAGTGGATGTATAGAGGAAAAGATCCTATAATCGAAGAGTTTACGCAAGAATTCTTACACGGATTGGAGCAATTCTTGAGTTTTGCGTTGATGCAACCTTTGTGTCAAGAATGCGGGACAATGTTATGTCCATGCAAAAGATGAAAAAACATGAAGTATTGAAGTCAAGAAATTGTTTGCAAACATCTTTACAAGGTGCATTTGTAGGGAGCGAGCAAGTCAATCTCATTGTTCTGATAGAGAAAAATATGGGATGAGCGTACATACTGCTGGATCTCGTTCTTTAGCTGAAGTTTATGAATATTTGATAATATTTATAATATTGTTTAAGAATTTATACAATTTATATTTGATAATATTAAAAATATTTATTTGAATTTTTTTAGTCGAAAGCAAAGGGATCTGAACCGTCATATGTAGATTTGTTGGAACGTACACACATTAAGAAATCTGATGGTTCGTGTGTAGATGCCAACGGAAAACGTGTTAATGAAGATGTTCAGAACATGGCATTGGAATGAGAGTCCCAAATTCTGCCGAGATAAGACAAAACGCAACCTTCTCTTAGTCAGAAAGAATACAACGAGTTGTATCTCGAGGTAAATTTAATACATTTTAATATAATTTTGTTACTTATAACTGTAATTAAATTTCGATATTTGTTTCACAACAAGTTACACTGTATAAAGGTCGCAGTTTTGGTCTTGGAGGAATAGCATGACAACATTCAAGTTCCTCCAAAGATAAAACAAAAGCGACCGACCACGAGATGCAAAATACAGTATCGCAAATGCTCGAATCACAACAAGAATCTGAAAGACATCATCAACGCTCAGAAAGATGACATCAATGGATGATTCGTATGATGAAAGAAAAAAATGCCTACCATCGATTGGGATGCATGCGAGAACGATGATTCTGATGAATGCGAGAATGATGATTCTTCCGATAACTTTTCCGTCCTCATATTAGTCACCTTTCACATCGATTTACAGATGTCCCTATGGTCTAGAATTACGGACGATTTATGGATTGAGTTTTTTTCCATATTTGTGGATAAATTGCGGACAATATTGATTTGGCGAAGCTCGTTTGCAGATTACTGTTTTTCATCCCTATCCATTCTGAAACACGTTTAGGAATGGATAAGGGATGGATGTAAAGGATACATGTATAGGGGTATATAAGTCTTTTTGTAATTAGATCTATTATTGTGTAATTAGGTCTAACTTTGTATATTTAGCCGTTTTGGCTCATTTGAATCAATTAATCTAATTTCAAATTATCATGGTATCAGAGCACAAAGTCTAACGACCAACAAACTTTTTCTAAAACCCCAGCGGCCTCTCCTCCCCTCTCCAACCGCCGCCGCCGGCGCTCATCCAATTGGTCTCGCCCGGATTCTCGCTCGTCCGGCCCTTCCAATTGGTCTCGTCCGGATTCTTGTTCATCCGGCTCATCCAATTGGTCCCGACGTCCTCGTCAACGTTCACCAACACGTCGTGGCTATCAAGGCAAATGTCAAGCGTGTGGTGTTCAA
>CM071869.1:19181052-19198842 GCA_036759665.1 Gynandropsis gynandra | reverse complement strand
TACCGAGGCTGAATACCGCTCTATTGCATCCACGGCCGCGGAAGTTCTATGGGTAGTTGCTTTACTATCGGAAGTTGGAATCAAGTCATCATCACCACCTACCATCTACTGCGACAACATTGGAGCGACATACCTCAGTGCTAAGCCCGTCTTTCACTCCCGAATGAAGCACTTGGCGCTAGACTATCTCTTCGTCTGCGGCCTGGTCGAGTCGAATACTCTTCGGGTCACTCATGTCCGAGCCACGGATCAACTCGTGGACATTCTCACGAAGTCTCTCCTAAGACTTCCGTTTCAGCTCTTGTGTTCCAAGATTGGACTCACCGAGGGTGCTCCATCTTGAGGGGGCGTGTAAAGGATACATGTATGGGGTATATAAGTCTTTTTGTAATTAGATCTATTATTGTGTAATTAGGTCTAACTTTGTATATTTAGCCGTTTTGGCTCATTTGAATCAATTAATCTGATTTCAAATTATCAATGGATAATTCTTCCCCTAAATCTTTATTTTCTAGTAGTGATTGGAAATTCCAACAGAATCCATTGCAATGGAAACTAAAAGGTCATGAACAGAAATCTGTTGATTTGATGTCGTTATCAATGCGCATCCGCTAGAAATTCCAATGGATGCCCTTTGAAAATTAGGGTATTTATCCCGTTAAACAATTCTATTTTCAACACAATCTCAAAACCAAAACAACAAATTCTCTCAAACACTATGAGACCTCGACATTTCAATAGTCACCAAGGGATGTTGGTTGATTCTACGGGGGCCCTACCACCACCTCGTTCGCCACCATACCATTCTTTGTTACCTATATCGGTGTTGTCGAATTTGATGACGAAGATGATATGGTGGATATAGATGAGTTGATCAATACCTTTGATGAAAATCCAATCATTCCTATCATCGATACTGAACGCCCTAAGGAAGTGCTACGACATAATTTATTTAAATAATATTTTGTACAGTATTTAATTAAATTATTGAAAGTATCTAATGTTTTCATATACGTATGTAGGTGTGAATGGATGTTGTTCTAAAACACACGAAAAACAACATCATCCAAGGTTTCATGCAGGTCAACTTTATTTCATTTTTTAGAGGGCTCACAGATGGAGTAAAAAGGATACATTGCGCATCTATTTTGCGTTCATTTGTAATAGGCAATGACAAATACAATTGATGATGAACAACGCCAAAATAAACTATTACAACAAGAACGCGAACCCGACATGGGAAACGCCAAAACAAACTATCCTCGGGATGGATGGATGGTGAAGACTATGACAGATAATATCATATAACAATCACAAGTTATCGATTCATCCCTCAATTAACTTAGTCCTTTACAAAAGGACGAAATATATTTACAGGTAAAAGTTTATCATTTTTATGTTCAATTGTTTATTGAAAATATAAATTGGTTAACTAAAGTTTAATGGTTTTCTACTGCAGTCCATTAGGACGTATAAGAAGTGTCTATACGGTTTAGGTTCTTTAAAAATGATATTATAAAGGATCATATGATTGTACCCCCCACGTTCAGAAGATGTACAAAAAAAAACCACGCATGAAGCAACTCAAGACTACATTTCGAGAAACTATGGCGAGGATACATCATATGGTGAACATAATAATTTGATGACCGACCAACCATATTAGTCATCACCGCCTGCACCACCCGTGGAAGACACAACATCGAGGTAAGAACTGACATTTGATTTATATGTGACCCTTTCACGATGCGCCGGAGGAGACGAAGAAGAAGATGGTGGCAATTTAGATGAGTTGTAGGTTATTTTATTTTATATGTACTTTATTTTATTTTAAATATTGTATTAAATGTTAATATACATTTAAATTAATATTTTATTTTAAAAATATGTTTTTATGTTTTTTTAATTCGTTAAAGTATCAACAGATGCCCGTTGATAATAGAACAAGTATAGCATCATGCATTCGTTGAAATTGTTTAAATTTCCCCGCAAAAAATGACAACTGACATCATTTGGTAACTCTCCGAGAATTGTTTTCAATGGATTCCATTTGGTTTTCATTAATATTTTCCAACCGATGCCCGTTAAAAATTGCAATGAGCATCCGTAACATTTACCAATGGGCTTCCGTTGGAAATTGCAATGTCTTTTTTCGTTGCAATCCATTGATATAATTTCAATGGATTATGATCATTAAAATCCAATTAAAAATCTTAACTAATGGGTTTTAAACAGTTGATTACCAACGATCTTGAATCCATTGAAATCCATTGGTAACAGCTAATTGCTAAGAAGCCATTTTCAATGGATCTGGCCGTTGGAAATGACATGATTTTTTTTGTAGTGTGTAGCGAAGTATGACACATAATCTCTACATATCAATTACGAATGAAGGTTCAAATTTTGATTTATAAAATTTTACTAAACGGGAATATGTAAAACATTTAAGATGGTTTTACAATGATTTTTGTTGTGCATGATAAGAAATGGCATATAAATGAGGACAAGTCTTATGAGTAAAATGCAAAAGAGGATTTAATGATAGAATGTTTGTCTAAAATGACAAGTAAAGTGACATAAGAAGAACTCATTGAAATTGTATTCTAAGAAATAAACATCAATACATCTGCAACTAAGTTGAGCTATTCGATTGTGTTTGGTGATAATAATTGGTCTAAATACATTTCAAATTATATGTAAGTGAGATATTACATCTTTAATAAAAAATAATGGATGTCCTCAGTCGTTTTATGTTGAGCTGATTGAAGATGGGATGTATGAGTGAAACGGTCGTTGTGTTACAAGTGGGAGTGATAGGTCTCACGGAAAAGGAAGGTAATGAAATGATCGATGAACAGATTGTTGATGACATCAATGGGAATGTTGTTGCTATGATCCATTGTTGTGCTACTGAGTTTGAAAATTTGATTGCATTAGATAAGAACGAAGCTATTATTGTCGATGGTGCACAAATAACATTCTCTTTCTAGGATGGATTGTGGTTCACTATTGGTCATGTGTTCAAAAAATAAAGAAGAGAAGAATATGGCAGTAGATACAACAAAATACAAAAAAAATTAATTATTCTATGTTAAAGTTAGATCCATCATTGTGGGACGTTAGATGTAGATTCAGATAACGAGGTTGCGTCTGAGAAAAAAATAGGAAAAAGGATTTTTTTAGGGTGAAAATTAACATTCCTATTCATGCATGCAGCCTAATAGCTTGGGATAGACAGAAGATTACGCATGCGCTGCGATTGTTAAAGAATTTGTAATCGAAATGTTTAGTGGAAAAGTTGATCTACTGAGGCAAAAGATTATATGTACTGTTGTGATTCAAGAACGAAATGCCCTATGTTGTATTCTCACAAATAAAGAGGCATAAAGCGGGAAAAAACCATGGTTTAGGGAATCCGAAAAAGAACTATAGAAATCTCCCAAGTTTTCTAAACATTTTCAAGGAAAGATATGAAGACACTACAGCTCACAAGCAATGCGAAAAGTAATCGTAGTGGATGAAATTCTTTTTAAACAACATATAAAGGAGTCTTGATAGTGGTTACCGCCAAAGATGGAAACCAACATCAATATCCTATAGCGTGGATCATTGTTGATTCGAAAAATGACGATTCATGGACTTGACTTATAAGGAGAATGCAATAAATGATAACAGATTCCAAAGACTTGGTTATAATATCGAACCGTCATCAAATCATAATAAATTGTGTGAGAGAGGTTTATAATAGAGTAGCTCCACATAGGTTTTATGTCTACCACATTTCATAATATCTCTACTCCTGGGGTGAACAAAGTGAATGGGGCAGAATGAGTAAAACTAGAAGAATAGTTGTATCAAAATAAATCACTCTACTAAAGCATACATGAAAATGATATTTGAATCCTTATAAATGATTTCTTAGCAATGTATGAATTTTTTTGTATAAAAAGAATTGCAACTAATAATGTACTTACAACTAAAAAATTGTACGAACATGTTGTGATTAATAATTCATGACTAAAACACGTATATTTCGGAACTACAAAATTGAGACTTCTCAGATGCTAATAAAATACAACGTATTTTCATATTTTTAAGGCTCGTAAGTATCTAAAAAACTTGATGGATTATCAAAAGTGGATCAAAAGCTACTTATCTAGTGAACGATGAAATTTACTCACAACTATCGGGACATCATGCGTCAACTCCTTGCTATAAAGATGAAGGCCTACCTTTAAGCAGATTGCTAGGGGAGAATATTGATAAGATCATGAAGTATTTCAACAAATGCAAACATCACTCAAAGTAGGTTATGACATCGATCATCTCGTTTTTATATGTATTTCTCGCATTATTTTAGAGATGTTTATGATGATAGATGTGATGTTTACGTGTGATTTTGTATTCGCTTTACTTGTTTTCGTGTTTTTACAGGTATTCATGCATATTTGGTTCATTTCGGAGCTAAAGAACGTACACGGAACAAAGTATTAGCATCAAGGATCATAACGGGACAAACGGGATGAGAATCAGTGAGGAATAACACAGCCCACGCAGGGCATTCACCTAGCTCGCGCGGGGCATGAACTCCAGCAACTTCATCACAGCCCCCGCGGGGCACACTCCTCAGCCTGCGTGGGGCATAAATCTCAGCAGCTTCAGCACAGGTCGGGCAAGCCTTCAGCATGCGTGGAATGCACTTCACCAAGGGAGCTCGTGCGGGGCACACTCTCCAGCCCGCGCGGGTCACGTCTGTCACCTGCAGAAACAAGAAACGAAACTGGCAGGAAACAAGAAAAGGAAATGGTTAGTTGCCTACACAAAAGAAAACATGGTTAGAGAAGAGGAATGAGAGTTATCATAGAAAACATGCTCGGATCCATCCCCTCCAAGTGAGCCTGCGCGGGGCACACACTCCAGCTCGCGCGGGTCGCGTCTGTTACCTACAGAATTAAGAAAAGGGAACTCGTCCAAATAGGAAAAGAAAGGGGCTTGTTGTCTAAACAAAATGGTTTGAGAAGAGGAATGAGAGCTATATGAATGGAAAATAGAAAGGAAATGTGCCCACTTACTCAAGAATAGAAACCAATGCAAATAAGAATGGAAAAGTCACAAAACAGCATGCTGCAACAAAGAGGAAAGAAGAGGAAAAGAAGTGAACGGCCAAAGAGGAAAAAGAGAAAGAAAGGGAAAGAAAGAAAAGAGGAAAGACAAGGAGGAGAGCTAGGGACGGATTCAATTCAATTTTGGGCAGAGAAACACACGTTAGAGTAGAGAGAGTTGCAGAGAGAGAGTAGAGAGAAGAGGTTTGTGAGTTATTGCGGAAGAGACATCCAAGGAGCATTGAAGATCAAATAGGGACTTCAGTTTCGTTTGGTTTTTATGTTCTTTCAGCTATCTATTTCAATTATGTTGTTTGCTTTCTAATGCATGAGCGAGTAGTCGTTTTGTTCTAGGAGAAGGGATTAGCCCGTGGCTATCCCGGAACTGCTTTGATTTATCTTTGAATGCAATTTCCCATTTTCGTTAATATATTCTTTCCTCTGAGTGCTTGATTGAATTGTGTTTACGAAGGCCAAGTAGATGCATGTTTTAGAAATTTAGGAGAAAGACAGAAAGAAGAATTCTAATTCCGGATAATCAGACTTAGAACAACCTAGGCTAGGTCACGAAAGTAGGATAGTAGCGGTTGAGGGTAAAACGGATGAATCATAGAACTTATGGGTTTAGTTTAAGGTGTCAGCCACGAAAGTTGCGGATAACTTGATTAGATCACGTGTCTATGCCTTGAGAGAGAATAGATATCATATTAGAATCGTCCGTTTTAGATAACTTGATTGGGAATGCATGATTAGATTGGTTGATTGTTGGTTTCGGTAGTCTTGTAGTAAAATCGTATCCTAGAACGTTTGTCTCACTGTTAAGAACTCGTTAGTTTATTTTTTTTACTTATTTCAATCTTAAAATCAATATTTCTTTCGTTTGCAAGTTTGATTCATAGTTTCAGTTCAGGTTGTGTTACGTAGTCCCTGTGGGATCGACATCTATAGTACAGCACACGTGTCGTGCTCTTGCGGATAGTTTAGGTTAATTTAGTTTAACTTGAAACACATCAAGTTTTTGGTGCCGTTTCCGGTGACTATTGTCAACACGTCTTAGATTCGAATCTAGGATCATACTTGTGTCGTTTTTCTTTTTGTTTTCTTTCTTTTGTTTCTTTCCACCTAATGAAGAAAAAAAGAAAAAAATAAAGAAAGAAAGAAGCTCGTAAATGAAACAAGTATCCTCGTTTGTTCTACGTTTAGCATTTGTTTGAAGTCTTGTTTGGTGGAAAGAGTTACGATTTCTTGTTTAGTTTGCCTTCGATTTGCTTTCTCCTAGGTAGCCTAGGTGAACCTAGAATGAAGACTGAAAATTTTAATTAGGCCGAATTCGCTCTCGGCTTGTTAGTTGATCGGTTAGGTTCGCTTTAGGGTATTTCTAGGAGAAAGGGAAATTCTTTGTTTTTGTATATCCCACGAGTTCCACATTTATGTTTGCTTAAGGACAAGCAAACATTCAAGTCTGGGAGATTTTGATCATCTCTTTTTTATACGTATTTCTCGCATGATTTTAGAGATGTTTATGATGATAGATGCGATGTTTACATGTGATTTTGTATCTATTTTACTTGTTTTCGTATTTTCGTGTTCTTACAGGTTTTAATGCGTATTTGGTTCATTTCGGAGCTAAAGAACATACACGGGATAAAGTATTAGCATCGAGGATCATAATGAGACGAGAATCGGTGAGGATTAACACAGCCCACGTGGGGCATTCACCTAGCCCGTGCGGGGCATGACCTCCAGCAACTTCAGCACGACTCAGGGAGGACTTCAGCCTGCACGGAACTTGAGTTGCATCACAGCCCGCGCGGGGCACACTCCTCAGCCTGCGCGGGGCCTATCTCCCAGCAGCTTTAGCACAGGTCGGGCAAGCCTTCAGCACGTGCGGATTGCACTTCACAAAGGGAGCCCGCACAGGGCACACTCTCCAGCCCGCATGGGTCGCGTCCGTCACCTACAGAAACAAGAAAAGAAACTTGCAGGAAACAAGAAAATGAAGTGGTTAGTTTCCTACACAAAAGGGAAACATAGTTAGAGAAGAGGAATGAGTGTTATATAGCTGGACATTAGAAAGGAAACGTACCCACTTACTCAAGAATAGCAACCAATGCAAATAAGAATGAAAAACTCACAAAACAACATATTGCAACAAAGAGGAAAGAAAAGGAAAGGAAGTTAAAGACCAAAGAGGAAAAAAAGGAGAAAAGGAAAGAAAGAAAAGAGGAAAGACAAGGATTAAAGCTAGGGGACGGATTCACTTCAGTTTTGGAGAGAGAAACACACATTATAACATAGAGAGTTGCAGAGAGGGAGTGGAGAGAAGAGGTTCGTGAGTTCTTGCGGAGGAGACATCCAAGGAGCATTGAAGATCGAATAGGGATTTTGGTTTCATTTGGTTTTTATGTTCTTTAAACTATCTATTTCGATTATTTTGTTTGCTATCGAACTCATGAGCGAGTAGTCGTTTTGTGCTAGGAGAAAGGATTAGCCTGTGGCTATCCTGGAACCACTTTGCCATGAAAGTAGGTAGTAGCGGTTGAGGATAAAACGGATGAATTATATAACTTATGGCTTTAGTTTAAGGTGTCAGCCACAAAAGTAGGGGATAATTTGACTAGATCATGTGTTTATGCCTTGAGAGAGGGTGGATATCATATTAGGATCATATGTCTTTGATAACTTGATTAGGAATGCATGATTAGATAGGTTGATCGGTTGTTTCGTTCGTCTTGTGGTGAAACCGTATCCTAAAACGTTTGTCTCACTATTTGATGCGTTATCAAAGTTAATCTAAACTACCCCCAAGTGCACGGCACGTGTGTAGTACTTTAGGTGTCGATCCCACAGGGACTATGCAACACAACCTAAACTCAAACTATGAATCAAACTTGCTAACGAACAAAATATGGGATTTGAGAATGAAAATACTAAACAAATAAACAAACGAGTTCCTAACAATGAGACAAACGTTCCAGGAATCCAGTTTCACCACAAGACTACCGAAACCAACAATCAACCTATCTATCATGCAATCCCAGTCAAGTTTTCTAAGGCAGACGATCCTAATATGATATCTACCCTCTCTCAAGGCATAGACACGTAATCTAGTCAAGTTATCCCCTACTTTCGTGGCTGACTCTTTGTACTAAACCCATAAGATCTGTGATTCATCCGTTTTACCCTCAACCGCGTCTACCCTACTTTCGTGGCCTAACCTCGGTTGTTCTAAACCTGATCTTCTAGGACTAGAATTCTCCTTTCGGTCCTTCTCCTAATCCCTAACACATGTATCTACTTGGCCTTCATAAATACAAGTCATTCAAGCTCTCAGATAAAGAATAGATAAACGAAAACGAGAAGATGCATTCAAAGATAAATCAAAGTGGTTCCAGGATAGCCAAGGGCTAATCCCTTCTCCTAGAACAAAAAAAAACTACTCGCTCATGCGTCCGTAAACAAACATGATTGAAGTAGAAAGTCTAAGAAACATGAAAACCAAACGAAACCGAAGTCTTGGGTTGATCTCGAATGCTCCTTGTACGTCTCCTTTGCAAGAATCTCCTTCTTCTCCCTACTCTCTCTCCTCGATCAAGAACTCAAAACTAACTCTCTAACTGAAGCTCCCCTCGACCCCTAGCTCCTGTTCTTCCTTTTCCTTCTTCTTTTCTTTCCTTTTCTCCCTCTTTTTCTTTCAGGCCGTTCGTTCTTTTCCTTTAGTTGCAGTAGCCATCGATTTTGCCTTTTCTTGAGTTTTCCATTCTTGATTAAGTTGGACAACGTTTCCATTAGTTTCTCCAGCAAAATAACACTTATTCCTCTTCTCTAAAGTCGGTTTCCTTATTGTATAAGTCCCCAACAAACTCCTATTCGTTTTAAGACAAATTAACTTATCTGGAGTTGCAAGTGATGGACGCGACCCGTGCAGGCTGGGTGTGTGACCCGCTCGGGTGCGGCACGAATGATTGGGCGGAATCGTGATGGAAAACAAGGTGGCCCGCTCGGGCTAGAGAGTGCCCCAGTCGGTTTGGTGTTTGCCCTGGTCGGGCTGGGGTGTGGCCCGCTCGGGCTGATGCCCCGACCGTGTTGCTTGCTTGCCCGACTCGTGCTCAATTTGCTGGACAAAATCGTCGAACTAAATGCCCGCTCGGGCTAGGGAGTTACCCGCGCGGGTTGATGCTATTCCTTGCCGATTCTCGTCCCGTTTCTTCCATGATGATCCTCGATGTTGGTACTTTGTCTCGTGCACGTCCTTTAGCTCCAAAATGAACCAAATACGCATTAAAACCTATAAGAACATGAAAACACAAAAATGAGTAAAACGGATACAAAATCATACGTAAACATCGCATCTATATCGTAAATATCTCTAAAATCGTGCAAGAAATACGTATGAAAACGAGATGATCACTATTAAAATCAATATTTCGTTCATTTACTAGTTTGATTCGTAGTTTGAGTTTAGGTTGTATTTCGTAGTCCATGTGGGATCGACACCTAGAGTACTGCACACGTGTCGTGCACTTGTGGGTAGTTTAGGTTAATTTAGTTTAACTTGGAACGCATCAGCCATTTATGCAGAAAGAGTTTCATGAGCATTACTCACCTTCAACAAAGATCATGGTGAGATAATTAATCCATTTCACCAAGGAATACCATGTACCGATGAGGAAGGTATTCAAAATAAATTTTAATAAACGAATGTGTAATTGCAGAGTTTTTGACGTAGACAAATATCCTTGTAGTCATGCCATCGTAGAGGTCCAATTTTTCAGTTTTTAACGAAAGTATAACAAATTATTGATTGGACTATCAATATTTATCTGGTGCTAGATTTACTGTAATGGGATGTTCCTTTCACTATTAAGGAAACCAATGTATCGCCTTCTATCATTCAAAGGAGAAAACCTGGTCATCCAATACAAAGTCGTATACCGGATTCGTAGAAAATCGGACGAAGAAAAGT
Source organism: Gynandropsis gynandra (assembly GCA_036759665.1). NCBI lineage: Eukaryota > Viridiplantae > Streptophyta > Magnoliopsida > Brassicales > Cleomaceae > Gynandropsis > Gynandropsis gynandra. Next base: position 19,188,774 of record CM071869.1, on the reverse strand, counting down.
AGGTCAAGGAAATCAATACATACAACATATTGATGTGCGGCTCTTCAAAGTATGATATGCTTTAGTGACAAATATGAACAGAAAATGGAAGAGGATAAATGTATGAGAAGATGAGAAATCTTTCAATGGCCAAGTATTTTTTATGATTAAATTCATTGAATTAAATATTAATTATATAATATCATCGTTAATTTGAGGAAACAAAATTGTGAAAATAAATTTTATTAAATTTAAGGTAGGATAATGAGATGAAGTGAACGTTTAACTGAAAAAGTGAATTTGGCGGGAAGCTCATTTTTCTTCATGATGATGGCTCTTTTGATACGAAACAAAATCAATGAATGACACAAGCACATTGAAGAAGCATAACCAATGTAGCAAGAGGTCAGAAGGTGAGCCAAAAGCAAACGTAAAACCATGTTCAGGGATACAACACATGTGCATGAACTGGAAAAACTAATATGAGATGTGACATGTGTGCAAGAGATAGTAAAACTAATGTGTGAATTTCTTGTCTTCGTGAATCATATTGATCATGATAAATTTGTCAATGCTTGAGAAAATCTATGGATCATATAACATGATATACATATTTCAACAATGTTTGCATTACTAATAATCTAAGAACGCATTGATATTTGTTAAGGAACCAACCCAATGAACTCGTGTGTGGTTCCTAACATGATGTCTATTGTTTGAGGCAATCAATTTATTACAATGTGACAAACATATATCATCAATATTTGCATCGATAATAATCTATAAACTCATTGATGCTTGTTAAAGGATCGACACAATGAAATCGTGGACACGTGATTTTTAATATAATGTCCATTTCGTTGAGGTAATAAATTAATCATAACATGACATACATATTCCAGCAATATTTGCATTGCTAGTAATCTAAAAATTTGTTTGATTCTTGTTAAACGATCAACATGAGGAACTCATCGATGCGTGCACTATAAAAAAACAGGCGTTTTCCAACGAATTTATCTGTTCGAAAACGCCTTAAATCCGATGCAAAAGGTGTTTCCCAACAGACGGCAATGGATCCGAGCCCGTTGAGAATATATCATTGCAAATCGGGATTCGTTGCAATTCGCAACGGAGTTGCAATGGATATTATCCGTTGCAAATTTGCAACGGAACGGCTAACGAAAAATACCATTGACAATTTGTAACGGATGACCGTTGAAAATAATTGTAACGAATACCCGTTACAAATTAGCAACGGAAGCCCGTTGCAATATTGTAATGGATGCCCGTTAAAAAAGGCAACGGATGCCCGTTAAAAAGTGATAACGGATGTCCCTTGTCATCCACGCGGGAAAAATAAGCGGGATTTTCAAAGTTCCAACGGACATCCGTTGGAAACTGGCGGAAAAGAGCTACGGATAGCCGTTGCAAATTGGCGGGAAAGGGCAACGGACATCCGTTTCCATTTGGCGGGAAAATGGACCAATGGATGCCCATTAGAAGTTGCAACGGGCATCCGTGGGAATGCTGGTTAAAAAAATATAAAAAATAATAAAAATAATTTTTTAAATAAAAAACTTTTAAATTGAAATCTTAAAATTGTTTACAAAAACCTTCAAAACTAAAACTAATCCTATTACATTTCATTTAGGTCGGTTGGATCGAAATTATCTCCCTGATCGCCACCACCTCTAGACGGCGTTGCATCCGAATCGGGAGCTGGTTCTTGGCGCAATGTTGATCCCCTCACCTGGCTAGACAACAACTCGATGACGCTCTCAATGTGCTGCACTTTGGCTTTAAATTCTCGAAGTTGTTATTCGAGATCTTCGATCTTCCGTTGTTGCGTGACACTCTCTTGGACTGCGGGAGGTACCGTCGTGGCGTCCTCGACGATATCTTTTTATAGCGCCCCGAGACCGTATAGACGCCCCTTATACGGTCTCACCGACTACAAGACAAACAAAATTTGAGTTAGATTTTTACAAAATTTTTATTTATAATGGAAAAACAAAAGAAAAAGTTTACTACTTCTTAGTAAATTTTGTTCTTTTGTAAAGGACTCGGCTCGTCGGGAGTCGAACCGAAAGCTTATGATTGCTGCGTAATCTTGTCCAGCACAGCTCTCACGGTTCTCTCCGCTCGAGCATCGAAGAGTTTGGGTTCGTCGATCTCTTCCCCGACGACCGGTTTCTTCTTGGCGTGGGTTTCCAATACTAGCTCAAGAAGAGTCGGTTCTCTTGCCCTTGGTGTTTGGGGACTCCCAATGTTGAATCATTTTATTGAAGACCGCGTCGGTTGCCCATGTTGGTCTCTGATTTCTGGAATAGTAGTTGCGCTTCGCGTTGTTCATCATGAGGCGCATATGAATTTGCATATCGTGCACCCATGTTGTGTTGATACGCGTTGTATCTTTCTCCGCCATCTGAGTGCGCGCTGCAAAATAATTTATAAATTGTTAGTTTCATGACATATATAACTAATAATTTTAAATGGAAGATAATTTAAAACTTACGATAAATGTGTGCCACCATCGCTGGCCCACGACTTCTGGCGTAACTTGCCAGGAGTAATGTAATTGGTCCTGCAAGGACCCTTGGATGAAATTATTATTTGTGTGTCTGATCACATCATGAACGTCAAACCTGCAATATCAAATTAAAAAGTTAGATATTATTTTTAACTTGCAATAATATAAATACAAAATAATATTTTTTTTACCATATCGTCCCGACAGAACGGTCGGGATTGATGATAAGAATGTCAGATTGCCCATCAAGATCATCGATCAAGGCATCGATATCTACCATATCGTCCTCTTCATCAAATATCGGTGGTGCCGATATTGGTGAAAGAGGACAATATGGTTGTGGTGGAGGCGGGGGAGGAGCTCCCGCAGAACCAGCCAACATTCCTCCGGATCCTATAAATCGTCTAGCTCTCATCCTATTCTAGTTTTAGTGAAGGTGATTGTGTGTGAAATGTAAAGGTTGAGAAGATTTTGAGGTTTTCTTTTGATTTTTGTTGAAATAAACTCTTCAAACGGTTTATATATAGAATTTTCCAACGGATGATCGTTGGAAAGAACGTCATATCAATGGACGCAGTCTATTGACACGATGTCCTGCCTTCCCAACGGGCATCCGTTGGAAATGCGTGTTCCCGAGGAAACGAACAGTGTAATGGTGGCTCGTCTCCCTTTGTAATGGGCATCCGTTACAATTTCCAACGGATGCCCGTTGGAAAGTCTGCAGAAACATGCAGACATCATTACACTTTCCAATGGTCATCCGTTGGAAATTGTAACGGATGCCCATTGGAAATTGGTAACGGTCATCCGTTGCCCTTTTATAACGGATGCCCGTTGGAATCCCTACAATGGGTGTGCGTTAGAAATTTCCAACGGATGCCCGTTAGAAATGTGCAAAACTTTAAGAAAAATTCTAAGTGTCGGGAGCGATTTCGTGTTTCAACGGGCATCCGTTAATATTTTCAACGGATGCCCGTTGGAATTAGATAATTCTAATTTCTAATACATCAAACATAGTTTATGTAAACTGTTCAATTGTATTAACATTTCGATTTTTCGATTACACATCAAACATAGTTTATATAAATTGTTCGATTGTATTAACATTTCGATTGTTCGATTACGCATCATTTACATTAGTACACATATTGTACATTACACGTCATGTACATTACACAACATCTACATTTATTACACAATATTTTAGTTATATTTCTTCTTCAGTAGATTCATCGATTGGCGAGTCTTCCTTCGATTGTTCATTGAATTCATCGTCGTTTTCATCTTCAGCATCTTCCGGTTCAACGTCTTCATAATCGCGTATGAATTCTCCGTTATGTTAGTTCTTTCTAGAATCTCCTCACGATCTGTATTAATCAAATGAATCGGCTGCGGATGATCGGGTTGCAATAGATCATCTTTATCATTAGAGCTTATGATCCCTCGTGGCTTGATCTTTACTACGGCCCACCACTCATCTCTTCGACGTTTTAATGTTGTTGGATATTGCACGTAACATACTTGATCTGCTTGATCTATTGTGATGAATGGTTCATACTTACCATATTGTCGTGCCGGATTGACGACAATTCCTCCCCAACGGGTTTTTCGTATTCCACGTCCTACAGTGGGGTCGAACCATTGACATTTAAAAAGCATCACCTTCAACCCAATGAAACCAAGATATTCCACTTGTATGATTTGGTGCAAAATGTCATAGAAGTTATAACCCTCTATGTCACTATTAACGCAAACGCCATAATTGTATGTGCTTCTATGATTTTCGTGTTCGTGCGTGTGGAACGTGTAGTCGTGAGTAAACAAGATTGGCCAACACATGACATTTCGTGCGGAACCATTAGCCAATCTTTTAACCAAGTAGGAAGTCTTTCATCAGATCATTTCACCTGTACGTATTATAAAAACAAATTAATACTTTATGATAAATGCAATTAATTTTAATAGATGTGCACACGAGTACTTACATAGTCTCTCAACCACGAGCCATTATGTTGAACTTTCATGTCTGTGACTTCATTTGCATTTAGATGAGAATATGTACCAAGTACTTCTTCATCAAATATCCTGAATAATGAAAATACGTTAAATTATATATATATATATATATATATACATATATATGTAAAAGATTGAAATTAATATGTACCAGTATGTACCTTTCGAACGGTAATAACTCTTGATAATTTAGTAGTATATATGTGTGGACGTGATTATACTCTTCTGGTGTTAACCAATATTCCTCGGATTTACCTCATGTACATCCAATCGGTGTAAACATTTTAACTGCGGATTATATTGATATAGATAGTTTGTGTGATCATCCGTTGCACGTCGTTCTTTCGTTTGAATATGCGACTCGAAATAAAATATGCTGAAATATGTGATTTCTTCCAGCAAATATTGTTTCACAATAGATCCTTCGACCGCTGCTTTGTTTTTTCTTTTTTCTTTAAATAAAAGAAAAACCTTTCGAAAGGATACATCCATCTGAATTGAACTGGCCCACCGAGTATTTCCTCATCTGGTAAATGTATTGGCAAATTCTCCATGACATCGAAGAATGAAGGCGGAAAAACTTTTTCCAATGCACATAAAACTTCAGAGATATTGTTTTTCATTAATTCCAAGTCATCTCTTTTTAAATTCCTCGAACATATATCTCTAAAAAATATGTTGATTCCGCATAGCACATCATAAACATTCTGTGGTAAGAGCTCAGCAAATGCAATTGGAATGAGCCGCTGCATGAAAACGTGACAATCGTGACTTTTCAATCCGATCAGCCTCGAACCAACAATATTCACACACCGAATAATGTTCGATGCATATCCATCTGGAAAATTAACGTCCTCTTTTAACCATTTTAATAATGTCGTTTTCGCCGGACCAGACAATCTGAATAGTGATCTAAATAGTGAACATTCAACCGGGTATCCATTCGAAATTACAACGGATGTCCTTTGGAGGTTCACATGAATTTATTTAAACCGATGAACCTCGAAATTAACAATTGTAACGGACATCCGTTGGAATTTGCAACGGATGCCCGTTGAAATCGTATCCAACGGATTAGGGCCCCTTTGAAAGTGCTTACAAATCCGTTACAATCCGTTATTTTTTACATTACAATATTTAGATCTTATGAATTATGATTTTGATTATGTAATTATAACTGATTTAATGTCGAACTTAAGCGGTATACAAAAACCGAAATGACGCGAAATATGTAATCAAAAGTTAATTTCAAAATTTTATTTCCTTACATTATATTTCTTTTTAAACTACAATTTCATTAAGATTTCTTTCAATTACGCTATAACATATTGTAACAATAAACAGAAAATAAAAACATTTACGAAACGGCTTCAACTCAGAGGCAAAGTGCTGAACTCGACACTTTGCCTCTCCGCCGACACCTCCGTCATCAAATCCAGCATCTTTGAATATATTTCCGAATTTGAAACCACCCTCATAAACCGCATCACCGCCGCGAATCTTTTTCAGGTTCCCAGCGGTGAAACAGTTTATGAAGGTGGTTTTGAATTTAACATTGTATATTAAGACACTTGTTATGGATGATTTCAGGAAATTTTAGGTTGCGATATAAATAGTCAATTTTCCAACGAACATCCGTTGGTACTGGCAACGGATGGCCGTTGCACGGTCACAAAATTTTATTTCGACCGATGAACCTCGAAACTAACAGTATCAACGGGCATCCATTGCAATTGTTAACGGTCATCCGTTACAATATGCAACGGATGACCGTTGCAATTTTTTTCCGGCTTCTAACGGGTCTTCCAACGGAGCATGCCAACGGATTATATCCATTACAAATCCGTTAAAAATTTCGACAGATTGCAACGGATTTGGCAACGGAAAGTATCTGTTACAACGCCGTTGAAATTTGTAACGGATTGCAACGGATTTACGCCCGTTGAAAGTATCACCAAATCCGTTACAATCCGTTGCTATTTGCGTCCAACGGACGGATCCGTTGCCCGTCCGTTGGAAACAACGAAATTTTTTGTAGTGGTGGCTCCTAATATAATTTCACATGCCATACATATTTCAACAATCTTTGCATTACAAATAATCTAAAAACTCGTTGATTCTTGTTAAGATATCGATAGGAGAAACTTGTTGATCTATGATCCCTAAAATAATGTCCATTTTGTTGAGACAAATCTGTGTGGTTGAAATGGACATGTCAGCAATATGTGTGGTTAAACTTGATGGTCAATTACTTGTAAATATAAATGACATGTCAGCAATTCGTGTGGTTAAAAAGGACTGTCAAATATATTTTAGTACATATGAGACGTCAATAATCCATGTGGTTATCTGGTGTGGGTTTAACACGAGTTATATTTTTCCTAGACCACTTCACCGCAAGTATACAGATCGTGTAGTACCAGGGTCGATCTCTAGGGACTAAAGCAGCTAAACTAAGAACAAAACTAAACTAAGATAGGAAAAGATAGCAGGGGATGTGATCCTAAAACTAATCCTAATGGTGACAACGAAACTAGGTTGGGGATAAAACTAGATATGGTAAGCACTACGGGTGTACGGGATACCGGGAATTGCATAGATGAACGACTAAGGATCATAGATCTATAACATATTCTTGACAACGGGAAATTCATGCCCTAGGGTGAGGAGTGATTCTTCTCAACCTAAACCTCCTAACCATGGATACATGCAACCCTACCTTCCAGCAGTGATTAACACGTACCATGGCAGCATTACGATCGCAATCACTATCCCTAAGATGACTAACCGACCGGTCAGATTCTCATTAGCCACACTTAATCTACAACTTAGCAGGTCCGGATTCGTTCCTTAACCTTCCAGCAAGGTTCGAAATCCTAACCTTCCAACAAGGTTCGAAATCCTATGTTGCTGAGCGGTCAGCACTAGCGTAGGAATGATGATGCTAAATGTAGAACCGTAAATCAAGAATAAATTAATAAAACTAAGCATTAACGCAAAACATCATTCATACACACAAATCTGATATCCCTACCCGCAGTAGGGACTCTACTCACTCATGGAAGAAACCAAAGAGGAAGATAACAAAGTCCTATACATGATAAACTCTAAGGAACTTGATGCCTCGACCTTCCCTATTGTGTTACCGGTGTAAGGATTGATGCTTCTCTTCTTCTCCGATGCCTCCTGAGCCTTTC
>CM071869.1:19147391-19170471 GCA_036759665.1 Gynandropsis gynandra | reverse complement strand
TAAAACCCCGTAGGTTTTACCCGAGCGGGTGGATGAATAGTGCCCGACCGGGCACCCTTATCTCCTTGTAATTTCTCCTTTCCGCTCGTTGCTCGGGTGTTCCTTTGGGTTCTGGAGTTCGTTCTTGGCTCTGAGTAGATATTTCTTCAAATCATGTGGTTTTGATCAGGAATCCATCATTTTTAGCTCATTTAGGCCTTGTCGCCTAAAAACCTGAAAACCAACAAAACGGGTGTGTGAAGCTCGAAATCATATCGGATAAGTACATGTATACAAAGAATATAAGCGAAAATGACTCCAAAACCTATCCTAATATTGATACACTTTCAGTGTTATCATTATCAATTGTTATCGCGCACACACTTTCTCTACAAAAACGAGTCTTGTAGTTTCGTCAGACAATCATCAAAACTAGATAGATTATTCATCCATAATTTATTCAACAACAAAATGTACCCGATATTTCTCAAGTCCAACAAATGTCTTCAGTTATGTCAAACATGTTATCGTACTTCATCCTGTTTCAGGAGAAACTAAAGGCTCGAAGCTTGTTCATATGTTCTGTGCAAGTGGTTATTTGTGTGAAAGTGACAACCTTTATTTGTGTATTGCAGTGGAGTTTCAAGTTATTATGAAGTTGTGCTAATTTGTATTTCTTGTAGTCATTGTATAAAGAGACATGTCTAAAATGACATATGTTTACGAGTTATTAATACATTATCGACTTATGTATTGTAAAAAAAGAACACATACGAAAATACATAACAATAATAAACTATATAAAATATTTCACAATATAAACAAATGAGTTTGATCCATATATGTGCACATAAATGAGTTCCAAATAAAAATACAAACACACTCCATATTTACACCTAATATATTTGGGTTTCATATGGAACGTTAGAAAATTCTCATGTCCATACACACTCTGGCATGTCGATGATTTCAAGTGGTTGAGGAAGTTTGTGTACCACTTCTCCCATAGCACCTCATATTTTCATCTTCATCGAACTCATATTTTCATAAACATGGACTACAGTTTTGGTCAAATCGATCAAAGTCATCCAATGTGAAGACGTATTTTTTTTAAGTGGAATGCCTAATATTCATCCTGCCACAATAGTTTCTGTGATCTTAGGTACGGTCTTCCGAACAATCCATGGTTGGGAGTATTTGTCGAATGGTGCTATACCAAAAAGTATTTGGCTAAAGCCCAAACTTTGCGTCCAACTTCCTACCCTCACAAAAACTCTATAAAATATGCATCCAAGAGTAGGATTTTGTGACTATACATCCTAATATGTTTGTTACTTACTAGGAAGTTTTATATTTTAAAGGTGGTTTTGTTGAGTGTAGAATTTTTCAACTGCTTGGGTGATAAGAGACAACCATGGCAAGGGTATTTTAACTAATTACAGAGAAGAACAAAAGAACATAAGACGTATTTAATATTTCATGTATTATTGTAATTATTAGTAAACGAATATGTGTGATGCGCGGAATTTTGTCCATTTATAGTCATAGAATTGAAAGTTATATATAACAAAATAGATCAATATATTATAAATATATTTTGTATATCATTTTATGAATAATATCCAACATGTGAGAACTTTTATTAAAAATGGGAAGAAAATTAGAGTATATAGTTATTATAGTTCAATAATAAAGTTAAAAATACTTTTGGTATAATCATTTCATAAAATATTAGCGTAAAAAATTTAATAGAAGTTAAAATATATGAAAAATAACCATTTAGTGTATATAATATTATTTTAAAGATTTACTTTTTTAGTAGGATATTATATCAATAGACATAACTGAATTCATGATATCACTTTTTTAAATTATTTTTATTTGTTTATTTTTTTTTGTTTGATATTATATGGTAAATTTATAGGTAACGTTGTTTTTACACAAATTTTTCTATATAACAACTAATGATTTTAAATATCATTTTGAATTATTTTGAACAAACCTTTTGGCGTGTTATTGTTGTTCTAATAGATATTATTCTAAGTCTTGATATATTCCAATTTCAAATATTAGTATATAGAATTTATTTTAGATTTTGATGTGTTTTACTTACCTATGCATTTAAAGTCAGAATAAATGTAGAGATAAAAAAAGTAGAATGGATCGGGTTATCATGACCTTCCACCTTTGCAATACCATAAAAATCTACACTTGCATCTATAGGATCATTCTTTGCGAAACTATATGAAGTGAGTCTACTAACTTATATTATCCCATGAATTTGCAGTGCATACATTTGCTTTGGCAACAGTTTCCTTGGTGATTGCACCATCAAAATTATCACTTGTTTTCTTCATGTTAATTACCTTATATCAATGACATCAGAAACAAATACAGTTTCAATTTCACGGATTACTCAAACTCAAAGCAAAGTAGACATTTTTCTATCAAGATCTCTTTCATAATTCACCAACAATCAATGGCATAACATAAGAACCAAAGCAGAATTTACATAATGATAAAAACAATGGTGTATTCTTGTGTCACTAAGATAAGTTGTTTGACTGCAGTTTAGACTCCACACGCAATTGGTTTGAAGCTTTTGTTTTTCTAAGATTCTCCAAGGATATCAAGGATGTAATTTGAGACAATCCAAGCATAACAATGAAAGACCAAGGTACAAACAAACTCCTATTTCTCAATTTTAGAAAATCCAAGCATAACAATTTCAGCCTTTACCTAGCCATTTCTTTTCCTTTTCTTCGTGTCAAAGCCCATTTCTTTTCCTTTTCCTTTTGCTTTTACTTTGTTTTAGTAGTATTTTTGTGAAAACGATCTTTCTGCATCTCAACAGTTTACTTATCTTATTTTTGAAGCCTGGAGAATCTTTGAGAGATTTATATAAGTGAACAAATATGTATTGGCAAATGGAGGCATACAAGCATACCCTACATACCGAAAGGTATGTTAATGCTGCTACATCGTTTCCTTTATTCTTTACAATTCGATCTTTTGGAATTTTTTTCGATATTGTCTCATGGTTCCTATTCAACTTCAACCTGGTTTTGAATAGAAAAGAAAAGTTGGAACCTCCTAACAGGAATGACTAGTATCTTGAGCAAGGATAATGGCTTGGGACGCATCGATATGATTAAGCCTCGTCTCCCGAAACATGTTCAACATGTTTATGGAGACGAGATCTATACTCGGACATGTTGTGTTGATCCATGTTGCAAATCAAAAAAAAAAGAATTCTGATAAAACATAGAACATGTGTTTCATTATTTTATTATCAATGGTCTTCAATAGACTTTATAATTTAACCAAAAATTTGAAAATCCATACAATATAGGCGATACCAACAAACTCATGATATCTATAAGATAAACTCTTAAAATTTCTAAGAAATTGACAATATATAATCTTAGAGATATTAAAATATCTCATGAACGTCTAACTTGGAATGTCAAACTCCTTCTATAGCAAACTCTAATATATATGAGAAATTAACAAACTCATAATATCTTTAAGATATTAACAATTCATAATCTTGGAGATATTAACAAATCTCCAAATAAAATCTTTCATTCCCTGGCCTAACTTATGGCATCATATTGGTTTCATATTAGCAGCATAAGGATGGTTTTGATCTTGTAAAAGATCGGTACCTAGAACTTAAACCAATTCTAGAGGAGGTAATATTACAGTTTGACGTATATAATGGTTTCTATGGATCCAAAATTGGTATGTCATGCTACTTTTTTCTACGGATCTACCAGTTGGTGATACTCAAAGCAGAGCAAAAGGCCAAAGAACCAAAAGGGCCTAAGAGTAGTTCTAGAAAGAGAGGCAATGCAAAGAAGAAGAAGTAACATTGAACTTAACAATTACACTTCAGTTTATGAATTATAATAATGAGTGTTTTCTTTTGTCGTAACAATGGTTACGTTCATTGTTACACGGTTTTGTTGTGTGTTGTTACTTCAAGGATGCTTAGTTACTCGTGTATTTTACACTGTGTTAGGTGAAGAGCAGTTGTTAGAACACGAACACCATAGTATCTATATGTATTACATAAATGATCACACTAATTTTGCTCTATAATTTGTCGTAAGTTTTGATTTTATTTTGGTTTATTTTATTAGCACAAAGGACATAAATGTAATTTATTCCATTAGGGTTTCATATTATCTTGTATATATATATCATAACTGATGTAATTCATGTTGAGATCAATATACGAAATCCCTTTCTACATGGTATCAGAGCGCTGATCCGAACCCTAACCCTAGCTCTCCTCACCGCCGCCGGCCGCCTCTCTTCTCCTTTCTCCTCACCGCCGCCGGCCCTTACACCCTAACCCTACCCTTCCCGTCGGCCCTCTCAACCCCAAACACCCTCACCGTCGGCCACTTCCACCCAAAACCCTAACCCTAATTTTTCGTTCGAACGCCCCTACCCGCCGTCGGTCATTCCCAACCTTCTCTCAATCCCGGCTCCACCATCCCTCCCTCGTCCCAAAGCGTGGCTACTTGTTATTGCATTGCGGTCGCCCCTCCCCCCCAGCATCAGAACCTCGATCTACTCCTAGATCTAACCTTAGATCCAAACTTCAGCCGTACCCGACCGGGCGCTACTATACTACCCGATCGGGCACTTCCAATAACTACCCGAATATCTCACATTTTACCCTACCCGACCGGGCACTCTTACACTACCCGACTGGGCACCTTCCTACCGCTTCCAAATCTCACACACAACTATGGCTACCTCCTCCGCTGCTGATGCAACTCCGGCTTTCAACGTCAATGATCCTCATGCAACACTTCTCACCGTCAACATGACAAACGTGACGAAGCTCACCTCCTCCAACTATATGATCTGGAGTATTCAGATCCGTGCACTCCTTGAAGGTCATCGGTTGGAGTGTTTTCTCCAAACCGATTCACTTGTTCCCGATGCCACTATCACTGTTAATGGCATCTCAACACCGAATCCAGCGTTTGCGCCCTTCAAACAGCAAGATCGCCTCCTATTCTCGGCCATTCTAGGAGCGATCTCACCACCACTCCAACCGATGATTGCTAGGGTTTCCTCCGTGCGAGAGGCGTGGCTTCTTCTTGCTCGCACATATGGTAAGGCATCAAGGGGGCACATCCTTCAATTGAAGGAACAACTCAAACGAAGCTCCAAAGGATCTCAACCCATCGATGATTATATGCGCACCATCATCAACAAGGCGGATGAATTAGCGCTCCTCGGCAAACCTCTTGATGCGGAAGACTTGTTGCAATATATTCTTGATGGATTGCCGGAGGACTACAAACCAATTGTAGATGCTGTGAATGCCAGAGATAGCATCATTCCTATTGAGGAACTCCATGAGAAACTCCTCAATCATGAAGCAAAGCTACTTCAAGCCGCCCCTTTGCTATTCACGCCGCCCGTAAATGCGCTTGCTGTCAACACTCGTCCGAATCAATCAAATCGTAACCGACAGAATAATCAATGGAATAGAAATGCAAATAGATCGTCATCGGGATATCAAGGTCGCTGTCAACTATGTGGCGTTTTTGGGCATAGTGCTCGCAAGTGTTCACAACTTGCAACTCGGAACTCCACCACCACAACGCCACCACCGTGGGCTTCATCACCACGACCATGGCAACCACGTGCTCACAACACCACTCTCACCAACTATGAACCGGAGTCATGGCTTCTTGACAGCGGCGCCTCTCACCATATCACCTCGGATCTCCAAAATTTATCATTGCATTCCCCGTACAAAGGAGGTGAAGAAGTGGTAATTGGTGATGGATCCTCCTTGCCCATCACACATATTGGTTCACTCTCAATCCCTAACTCAATTGATGATAATTGTTTGCATCTTGATGAAGTTCTATGTGTACCTACTATGAACAAGAATCTGATTTCTATAAGTCAATTGTGTCGGACTAATGAGATTTCCGTGGAATTCTTTGATGATCATTTTCAGGTGAAGGATCTAAAAACGGGGGATCCTATAATTCACGGAAAGGCTAACCATGGTGTCTATGAGTGGCCGAAACCCAACTCCATTCAACCGTCCATTGTGGCTCTTCCCAGTGTCAAGTCCACTTTGTCCGAGTGGCATTCACGTTTAGGTCATCCCTCGCTTTCCATTTTAAAGCGTATTGTTTCTACGCATTCCTTACCATTGTCTAAGTCGAGTTTGTCGTCATTATGTAACTCTTGTTCTAAAAGTAAAAGCCACAAATTACCGTTTCATGAATCTACAATCTCTACTTCATTTCCCCTTGAAATCATCTTCTCCGATGTTTGGACAATCATCTCGATCTCGGTTGATGGTTTCAAGTACTATGTCATCTTTGTTGATCATTTCACTAGATATACATGGCTGTACCCTCTCAAACAAAAATCCCAAGTTCGAGAAACCTTTATCACGTTCAAAGCCCTAGTGGAAAAACAATTCCAAACCGTCATACGTACTCTCTACACCGATAATGGTGGTGAGTACATTGCCCTAGCCTCATTCCTCTCCACTCACGGCATATCCCATTACACCTCCCCTCCTCACACACCTGAACACAATGGCATATCAGAACGTCGTCACCGTCACATTGTTGAAACCGGCCTTTCTCTTTTGTCTCATGCGTCACTACCTCCTTCGTTCTGGTCCTATGCTTTCCCAACCGCGGTTTATCTCATTAACCGCTTACCCACCCCCATTCTCTCGTACGACAGCCCATTCACTAGATTTCTAGGCACCGAACCGAACTATCTTAAGCTTCGGACTTTTGGTTGCCTATGTTATCCATGGCTTCGTCCGTACTCCACAAACAAACTTTCGCCTCGTTCAAAGCCTTGTGTCTTCTTAGGTTACTCCGCCACTCAGAGTGCCTACTTGTGTCTTGATCCCACACGTTCACGTATATATGCATCTCGTCATGTAGAGTTTCATGAAACCATCTTTCCGTACTCCAACTACTCCCACTATTTCCTAACCAACGTCTCCAACCCCAATCCACCCGAATATTCATGGACATCACCCGTAAGTGTTGCACCCTCTTACCCTATGCCACACGTATCACCATCACCTTCCGTCACCCCTGTAATGGATCCTTCACCGGAAGTGCAGACTCATACGACTCCACGGGATGACACCATAATGTCCGAACAATTGCCTCCTGAAGTCGCCGCTCCAATAGCTCGAGGTAACACTCATCCAATGCAAACGAGATCTAAAACAAAACGGTTGCAGGCTTCAAGCCCGACCGGGCGACAGGTAAATCGCCCGATCGTGCATCACACCCGAGCGGGTGACCCTTCCACCCGAGTCGTGCAAAGTTTCGGGGATGCTTCAACAACAAATACCCGATCGGGCTCTTCATCTTCACCCGATCGGGCACATCATGCCCGAGCGGGTGACCATTCCACCCGAGTCGTGCAGAGTTTCGGGGCTCATTCAGCAGCAACTACCCGATCGGGCTCTCCATCTTCACACGATCGGGCACATTATGCCCGAGCATGTGACACTAATACCCGAGTCGTGCAAAGTTACGGGGATCATTCTACAATGGTAACCCGATCGGGCCCGTCCTCTTCACCCGATCGGGCACTTCTCTCTGACACCGAACCTACAACCGTCTGTCAAGCCCTTAAAGATCCGAGTTGGAGGAAGGCCATGAGTGAGGAATTTGATGCACTTGTTCGTAACGGAACATGGGATCTTGTACCGGCTCAACATGCATCAAATGTGGTTGGATGCAAGTGGATTTATCGTATCAAACGATTACCTGATGGTTCGGTGGATCGCTACAAGGCCAGACTTGTGGCGAAAGGTTTTACACAACGCCCGGGTGTGGACTACTTTGAAACATTCAGTCCCGTAGTTAAACCGACTACCATTCGACTGATTTTGAGTGTTGCAATTGCAAATGGCTGGAGTCTTCGTCAACTAGATGTCAACAATGCATTTCTTCAAGGGCAACTCACGGAAGAGGTATACATGACACAACCTCCAGGTTTTGTTGATCATGATCATCCTCACCACATATGCAAACTCAACAAGGCAATTTATGGTCTCAAACAAGCTCCTCGGGCTTGGTATTCGGAACTTCGGGATTTTCTCCTCGGCCAAGGCTTTGTCAACTCCCTGGCCGACGCATCTTTGTTTATTCTTCACAATCCCGAGGTAACTATATATGTTCTTGTCTATGTGGATGACATTGTGGTCACAGGAAGCAACTCGGGAGCAGTCCAACGCTTCATCATAGTGCTTGGAAACCGCTTCTCCATCAAAGACTTGGGCAATTTATCTTACTTTCTTGGCATTGAAGTAACACGCACAGCCTCTGGATTACTTCTCACTCAACGCAAATATGTTACGGATATCCTCAACAAAGCTCACTTCTCCGAAGCTAAATCAGTCACCACTCCTATGGCCCCTAGCGCACGTCTTACCTTGTCCTCAGGTGACAAGTTAGATGACCCAACCAATTATCGGACTATTGTTGGAAGTCTACAGTATCTCACACTTACAAGACCCGACATAAGCTACGTTGTCAACAAATTATCTCAATACATGCATGCCCCGACAACGGAACATCTTCAAGCGCTCAAAAGGGTCTTACGGTATTTGGTTGGAACACGAGATCGTGGTATCTTCTTCACCGCTGGTAACACTCTCTCCCTCCACGCCTTTAGTGATGCAGATTGGGCGGGAGATCGTGATGAGTATACTTCTACGGGGGCATATATTGTCTACCTTGGCAGCCATCCCATCTCTTGGTCTTCCAAGAAACAGAAATTCACCGCTAGATCATCCACGGAAGCGGAATACCGTGCTATTGCTGACACAGCAGCGGAACTTCGATGGATTATGTCCCTCCTCACGGAACTAGGTATCTCCATATCCCAACCTCCCGTGATTTATTGTGACAACATTGGCGCAACATACTTGAGTGCAAATCCCGTCTTTCCCTCTCGCATGAAGCATCTAGCTTTGGATTATTTTTTTGTTCGTCAACAAGTGCAAGGTGGCATCCTTCGAGTCTCTCACGTCAACTCAAAGGATCAACTCGCGGATTTACTCACGAAACCGCTCGCACGTCAACAATTTCTTACACTTTGTGACAAGATCGGCATCACCGAAGGTGCTCCGTCTTGCGGGGGCATATTAGCACAAAGGACATAAATGTAATTTATTCCATTAGGGTTTCATATTATCTTGTATATATATATCATAACTGATGTAATTCATGTTGGAATCAATATACGAAATCCCTTTCCACATATTTTAGTTCTTTTTACACCTTTTTGTGGTCATTTTATGATCTTTTAGATAAAATTATGGATTATTTTATGGAGAAACATGGGGACATTTACCGCAAAAACGAGCATCCTAAACGGAAACATCAAGAACTTTGGCCCCAAACACTAAAACGCTCGTTCGAGCACTTTGAAATCGAATTCTCAAAAAGTTCCAATGGAAACGCTCGACCTGAGCGGTCTTTTGCTCGGTCGAATAGCCTAAAGAAATGGTCAAATTTAGCTCCAATTCATATGGAAAAAATGTGCAACAACCAATTGCTCGACCCAATTAAAGTGTCTATCCATTGGGCAAATTATCCCTAAAACTTACCACTTTCGAATTGTTTAAATGATGGAAGTTTTTCTATAAATCGAGGGCGACTCTAGACACAAGAGGAGCAAGAGGAGAGTCTAAAATACCTTTGGATCACGCAAAAGAGTGAAAAATCTATCGGACTTCATCAACGTATCAAACTATTGACGAAGATGGCTCGAAGAGTAGGGCACGACGGCGACTGATCCAAAGATCAACTGGGCTTCTGTAAACCTTTCTATTTACTCATATGATCATGAACAGCGTCGAGGATTCCGAGCACGTAGAGGATGCCTCAATATTCAAAAGGGTCTCGTGACCTGAACTAGGGCAAGAAAGGAGGATGCGAACTATGTCGTGGCGAGCGAAAAGGACGTGACCCGTGCTGAGAAGGACGCGACTCGTGCTGAATCGAAGGAGAAGGATGCGACCGTACAAAGGAGCGAAAGGCATAGGCGACCCATATCCCAAGGAGAGAAAGAAGGAAGTTGGTCTTGTGACCCATGCTAGAGCTAGAGAGGAGGATGCCTTAACCATACCAACAGGTCCCGTGATGACCGATTGTGCGTGCCTAACTGTTCTTTGCGAGATAACTACTTTAGATGCTAAGTTGCTAGGATTTGAACAACTTAAAGAGATATATGCATCTGATTTGGAGTTCGGAGAAGTGTTCAAAACGTGCGAAAAGTTTGCATCATGTCGTTACTTTAGGCAAGATGACTTTCTATTTTATGATGACCGATTGCGCGTGCCTAACTATTCTATGCGAAAATTTTTTGTTAGAGAAGCTCATGGAGGTGATCTTATGGATCATTTTGGGATTGTGAGAATACTTAAGATATTATAGGATCACTTTTACTGGCTGCACATGAAGAGGGCCGTTGAGCGAATTTGCGAAAGATGCATCACGTACAAACACGCTACGTCTAATGTTCAACCTCACGATTTCTATACTCCTCTATCTATCCCGACTCGCCCTTGGAATGACGTATCTATGGATTTCGTGATTGGTTTTCCTAGAACTAAGAATAGAAATGACTCAATCTTTGTGGTTAATGATAGATTTTCTAAAATGTCACATTTCATAGCATGCCACAAAATGGATGATGCATTGCACGTAGAAAATTTGTTCTTTAAGGAAATAGTTAGGTTGCATGGAATGCCTAGGACAATAATTTCGGATAAAGATACGAAGCTCCTTAGTCATTTTTGGAAGACTCTATGTTCTAAGCTAGGAACTAAATTATTGTTTTCCACAACGTGTCTTCCGCAAACTGATGGTCAAACCGAGATAGTTAATCGAACCTTAGGAACTCTTTTGTGTGGAATTGTTAAAAAGGAACTTAAGAACGTGGGAAGAATTTTTACTGCATGCTGAATTTGCATATAATCATATTGTACATTCTGCTTCCAAATATTCTCAGTTTGAAATCGTTTGCAGGTTCAAACCCGCCTTACCTTTGGATCTAATGGTGTTACCTTCGAGTAATCGAGTTAGTTTGGACGAAGAAAAGAAAGCAAAAATGGTACAAGAAATCCACAAGAAATCTAGGAAGAACATAGAGAAGAAAAAAAACTATATGCAAAGTAGGGAAACAAAGGACAGAAGCGAATGATTTTCGAACTCGGCACCCAGTGTGGATTCGTTTGCGAAAGGAGCGTTTCCCGAACAAGAGAAAACCAAATTCGATTCCCCAGATTGATGGACCCTTTACAGTGACCAAAAGTTCAACAACAACGCTTATCAACTCGACTTGCAAGGTAAGTATAATGTGAGTCTCAGTTTTAATGTTACTGATTTGGTGCCTTTGTCGCATATCAAACAGATTTGAGGACAAATCCTTTTCAAGAGGGAGGGTATGATATGATCATGGACAGCGTCGAGGATTCCGAGCATGAAGAGGATCCTCAATATTACAAAAAGGTCTCGTGAGCCAATCTAGGGCAAGAAAGGAGGACGTGACCCATGTTGTGGCGAGTGAAGAGGACGTGACCCGTGCTGAGGAGGATGCGACCCGTGATGAATTGAAGGAAAAGGACGTGACCCGTCCAAAGGAGAGAAAGGCAGAGGCGACCCATCCCAAGGAGAGAAAGAAGAACGTTGGTCTCGTCACCCGTGCTAGAGCTAGAGAGGAGGATGCCTTAACCATACCAACAGGTCCCGTGACTCGACCTAAAGCTAGGACGCTCAAGGAAGCTATCGTCGAAATTCTCACAGACGTGCAAGTTCAAGACGAGTGCTCGAGTCCACAAGGAAGTTCCAACATCCGAATCATACTACAAGCTAAAGCACATCTCGCAATGATCAACAATTAGGGTAAGTGTTTCGTGTTTGCTCTTTTTCCACCATTGGTTTTGTCCCACGGGATTTTCCAACAGTGGGTTTTTAACGAGGCCATGACTCATTTCTGTTTCCCTAATTGTTGACCTGAGACTTCATATGTCGATCATATCGAAGTATTTTATCTTACGTTTATTTTTATTCCGAATTTTAAATTTTTGTTCATTGAAACTATAAGCCTTGCATGCATTTATGGTGGCATTGAAGTATTGCATAACTTCTTCCTTCATAAACCCGTCCACCCTCTTGTACACACAACAAACCTTGATTTTGAATTTGAATTTCGAATTTATCTTTGAGAATTCCTCCATTGTTGGTGTGTAATATCCAACACTCGTTCGTTCTTTGTAGGTGTGTCATATCCTCGAAGACGAGCTCGGTAAATTGGGAGCCTTCCGCAACTCTCGTGTGACCTATCGTTCCACACACCTTGTGTAAAGAGTCTTCTGACTCAGCTGCAGCAAGAGTTACCCCTCCTACCAATCGAGAGCCTTCCGTAACTCTCGTGTGACCTATCTATCCACACGTCTTGTGTAAGGAGTCTTCCGGCTCGGCTGCAGCAAGGGTTATCCATCTTACCTTCGTTCTAGAGTGTCGTTACAGCAAGGATCGCGTCATTTACTTATTTATTTTTGTAGTGATCAGTTCTTTAGGCTATATTTTTGTGTATTTGAACTATCGTACTTCGTGAATGGATTTGTGTTCTTTGCTTCTAATTAGGGGTGGATGTTCCGGGTTATCCGGACTGATCCGGACCGACCCAACCCAAAAAACTCAATCCGTGAGATAAACGAGTTTTGTAGAAAACCCATATGGGTTCAAAATCTAAAACTCGAATGGGTTCGGGTCGGTCCGGGTTGGGTTCGGGAGAACCCGAGGAACCCGAAAAAACCCTAACCCTTCTAACCTAATTTTTTATATGTTAAATTTGAAAACCGAATTACCCATTTAAAACCGAATTACTCGTTTAAACCTGAATTACTCGTTTAAACCCCGAATTACCCGTTTAAACCCGAATTACCCGTACTTAAATCACCCAAAAAAACCCAAAGAACCCGAAGAACCCAAGAACTAAAAAGAACCCAAATACAATTTGGGTTATTTTGGGTTCAATGTTTCAAAACCCGAACCCAACCCGAAACCCGAGGAACCCGTCCCGGAATCCGAAACGTCCACCCCTACTTCTAATGTTTAATGCATGTTCTAATTCTTTTAATTCTTCTATGACCGTCAAAATGAATAGCTACAGATGAATGTTTTGGGTTATATTAGATCGTATGCCATTAAATAGACATGATTGATCATACTTGTGAGTGGTTTTGTTCGGTCTAGTAATTGGGATATCGGGCTATATTGCATTCATTGTGTAGGTCACGGACGTCATTGACTTAGAACATTAGATTGAAATTTGCACTAAGATAGCAGGTAGGTTTACTTGTACTTTCAAAATATAGTTTATTAGACTGGTGACAGTGGTAAGCTATATACTAAAATAGGATTCGGATTGGAGAACATGTAGATCTGGATTCGCACTATGAGAGCAGGTAGATCCACTATAAGATGATTGAATTCTCTAAAAGAACTAACATACACTTTTCATAAATCTTAATGAGTCATGTATGATAATTCTCTAATGTAGAAGCATCTCTCGCCTATATATATATATATATATATATATATTTTTGTAATTGTAATTTACTTTACTTGTTACACCCATACATCTTTTGTTGTTTATGACTGTAGTTTTATATGAAATTGATACTTTAAATTCCTCTTTATCCTTGTGTTCGACCTTGGTACTACATGATCCGTATCATTGTGAAATATCTACTTTAGGTATAAATTCAAAACTTGACAGGTTTAGATCACACCTAGATGACGCATTAATTTTTTAGCGTGGTTGTTGGGGACTAAAGGCGATTTAGCTATTTGGTTGTTGGGGATTAAAGGCGATTTAGCTATTAGATCTCTTTTTTTACTTTTTTTCTTTTCTTTTGGGATTTGTTTTTTTGCCCTATTTTTTATTTTGGGAGCATGTTATTTACAATAAATGTTAGCGTATATTGATCACATCAACCGTAGAAATGAAAGACGACAACTTTCAGATGAATGAAAAGAAACAAAAAAAAATGCTCGAGTCGAGCAATCATGAGCTCTAATACGCTCAACCGTGTAGTAATTAAGTAAATGGTTTCTCTACCCAAAAAAATTATCACGAGCAAAAAGTGCCCAAAACTATTGCATGCATGACCATCAGAAAAGAGATCTTTGTCGGCGCGGGAGAAACCAAGAACCAGAACCTATACTCCATGTTTCTATCTTTTTCTTGAAATTTTTTCAAAATTTCTCATGTATGTTTGAATTCTAGTTTCCATCATGGAAAGAAGAAGTCGGTGAGCGAATGCTTGGGAGAATTCATATATTGCCTATCCATTCAACCATATTAACTATGGTTGAATGATTTCAGATTTTACTATAATTATGCACGTCGGAGCAAGTACAAAAACCCCCTAACACACTTCTACGGCACATTGAGATGTTTGAAACCAATGAAGCATTGGCATTTCCAATTGTGACATTTCTCCTACTATTCATTTTTTATTTTTGCTTATTTTTCGATTTTTTATATAATAAAATGTAATAAGCTATTTGATGTCTATCTCGATGTTTGGTACTTAAAACTCTTTATTTTGATTGTGATTTCAGATTCTTATATAAGCGAGTGCAACATTGAATAATCGCGAGCCAAAACAATGAAATATGGGATGAAACACTGGAAAACACACCTAGTGTAATCATGTGCATAAATACATCACTACTTTGAGTGATATTGAGGTTATGTGTTCCGATCTTTTATTTTCCTTATTTCTTATGGTTGTCTCTTTCATGTTAGTTCGACGCCGAGGATGGTATCGAGTTTTAAGTCTAGGGAGGAATAGATTGACATCATAACTACTATTTAGGATCATTTAGGTTGCACCTTAGGTTAATTTATGGTGCATTTTAGGAGAATAATGTTTTTTAGAATTTAAGAAACAATAGCAGACATACACTTAGCTTAGTCAATAGGTAATTGAATGATATTTAGGAAATTAGAGAATCTTTCTTAACCAATAGAATGTATACCGAACTTAGATCAACTAAGTATTTTGAACTAATTGTCGCATATGGTTGACATAGAGGTTTCTAGCTTCAGCTGATTTTATTGTTCTATGAGGTAGATTGACACTTAGTCATCTTAGAGTTGTTCTAGAATCTTAATTCCATGTTTATATATTTCCCTAAGAGTCGTTCTCTATTCTTTGGAGTATTAGGTCATTTTCTTTTTATTTGATTTTGCTGTAAAAAAAATCCACTGGAACAATAGTTAGGCATCTCGTCCAGGGATGGCGGCAATAATAAAAAAATATATAGGGAATGAAAAGGCCAAGTCTCGGAAAGAAGAAAAAGTTGTGAGAAAATTTTTTTATCACTTTACCGAGTCTTACCTTAAACATTTGGCCCAACTTGCTTCTTAGGACAATGATAAATAGAACCGAAAAATATGCTTGGTAAAATTTTTAGCTCATTCCCTAAAGATTTCTAATGTTAGTATAAATTCTATGGCTTAGAATCTTTTCGAAATTTAGAAGATTCTATAGAAAACTAGTTTGATTTTGTTAACAACCAACATAGAAACCGAACAAAAGTAAACTCTGAGGGAGTTTGATCATATTTATTTTCCTTTATAAATTATTGTATATTTTGATTTAATTTTGGTTTCTTTTAGTTCCTTTTTACGTATTTTTGGTCATTTGTGGTCTTTTAGGTAATACGAGCAATAGAGCATATTATGGACAAACAAAGTGACATTTAGCACGACAATGGCATCTTAAGCGAAATCAGTCGAATGTTATGCCTGAGCATAAAACTTTCGGTCAAGTACTTTAAAAACGAGTGCTCCAAAAGTTCCAGTAGAAACGCTTGACCCAAGCACTCTTTTGCTCGGTCAAGCAGCCTAGAGAAATAGTCAAAGTTACCTCTGATTTGTATGGGAAAAGTGTGAACCAACCAACCACTCGACCTAAGTGAAGTTTCGTTCGGTCGAGCAAACTACCGACAGAGATGGCTCGAAGAGGAGGTCTCAGTGATGACTGATTGAGAGATGACTAAGCTTCTCTAAACCTTTCTTTTGACTTGTTTTTGTAGTTCTCTCTGAATATCTAGATCCATAGATGTGATATATGTTTTATGCTAGAATTTTATGTATTTTAACTCCTCGAACTTCATGAATGGATTCGTGTTCTTTGCTTATATTGTTTAATGCATATTCTACTTCTTTTGATTTTTGTATGCCAACTGGAATTGACTGTCAGATGGTATAGTTATAGATGGAGACATTGGGTTATATTAGATCGTATGCAATTTGATAGACATGATTGATCATTCTTGCGAATGGATTGCCTTGATCAAGTAGATGTATGTGTTAGGGTTTTGAGAGATAGACATAAAGATAAATCTTAATTTTAGAAAAAAGGTTTACAACAAATGGAATTGGGTCACCAGAGTAGAGTAATTTCGTTTAAAGGTTAAAATGAATGAATCATAGAGCTTAAAGTATAAACTAGTAGATCAACCACAAAAATAGGGGGTTTGCTTGTTTATGGATGTCTTCTTCGCCATGACCTAGGGTTTTAGATATATTAGGATTTTTCGTTTTTAGAACATTGCAAAGTATGCATGATTGTTAGAAGTTTAAGTGTTATTCTTGGATGACCTAGTGATGAAACTGGTTCCCAAGTGTGTTTGTTTTGTTGCTAGAGCTCTCATTTAGATTAGTTTATTTTCTTATTCCTCTTGTATTATTATTTTAGTTTGGTTATTCACCTTAGACTATTTAGGTTTGATTAGTGTTGTGTAGTCCCTGTGAGATCGATACTAAGATTACACTACACATGGGTCGTCCACTTGCAGAGTTGGTTTAGATTGTTTAACTTGAACACATCAAATTTTTTGGCGTTGTTGCTGAGGAAAATTTTCAACAAGTTAGATTTTAGTAGTTTAAGTTGATTCTTTTTTCATTTACTTAGTCCTATTCTTTTTTTTTCTGCAAGTGCACACCAAGGTCTCTAGGTCTTGTAGACAGCGCAAGAAAGAGAAATCTAAAGGTAAAGGTGAGCATTCTGCTCGATAAGAAGAAATGGATGACTCAAATGCTGCTAGGGAAGGAGACAGACAGAACCGGGTCATATCGGTTTGACACCACAATTAGCAACATCTTCCTCCCATGTTGCAACATCGCGCTGAATTCCGGATAAACATGTGCCTCCTCAAGCACGCCCCTTGAAAGACTATGTGGTTCCTAATGTCAATAATTTGCAGACGGTGATTGTCAGACTTGCTATGGGTCAAGGTAGCTTTGAGATTAAGCCTCAGATGACTAGAATGATGCATCAGAATAAGTTCACAGGGATTACATATGAGGATCCACATGTTCACCTGACTGATTTCTTGAGCTATGTGACACCTTTGAAGTGAATGGAGTGTCTAGAGATATGATTAGACTTTTTATGTTCCCTTTCTCACTTGGGGAACGTGCTAAGTCTTGGTTACAATCGCTGCTACCTGGTTCCACAACTACTTGGGATCAGTGGTGCACGGCCTTTCTCTCCAATTTTTCCCATCGAGCAAGATATTTTAGTACCGGGGGGAGATCATTGCATTCCAATGCAAAGAAAGAGAGTTGATCTATGATGCTTGGGAAAGATTTAAGGAATTGATTCATTTATGTCCTCATCACGGCTTGGAGCAGGGGTTCGTTATACAAAAGTTCTACAATGGGATTAATGATGAGCATAGAATGATCGTAGACGTGTCTGCTGAAGGATCTTTCATGGAATCCATGAGCACACACATGAAGATGTTGTAGAACTCCATAGCTCAACAAGCCGCCTCATCATCTTGGAATCTAGCACACCTTCAGGTAAACCTGAAATAAACCCGAGAGAACATGTAAATGCTATATCATTGCGTAGTGGTAGGGAAGTAGACAATTCTCCACCTAACAGACCCCGAAGGAGTCACTGAAAATCTACAGACAAAGGTTAGGGTATGATGAGAGAAATTGAAGCTGAAAGCGAGAAAGAGAAATGGTATGTTGCTCCATAGGCTTACAACCTGCCTATTTTGCTTCTTCAACGGTTGGTGAGCAACAAACTTGATCGACAATTTAGCAAGTTCCTATACGTACTCAAGAAGCTTCCAATCAACATTTTATTCATTGAAGCACTCCAGCAAGTGCCTTCATATGCCATGTTTCTAAAAGAGATCCTTTCCAACAAGAGATGTATAGAAGACACCGAGTCGATAGTTGTCAGCTAGGAATATAGCACAATACTCTAAAACAAACTACCCGCAAAATTGAAAGACCTCAAGAGTTTCTCCATACCATACACTATCGGTGATATCACCATAGAAAAGGCATTACGTGACTTAGGAGCAGAGTTAGCTTCATGCCACACTCGGTTTAAAAAAGAATAAAGTTTAGACAACTCAAACCAATGAAGATATCTCTACAGCTAGCTGATCGATCGGTAATGTATCTCGTCGGTGTGGTATAGGATATACCCACCAAGGTAAATAACTTATATTCCTGCAGATTTTATTGTGCTTGACATTGAGAAGGACACACGCATACCCATTATTTTGGATGGGGCATTCGTAGCTATTGCAGCAGCATTGATTGACGTTCAACAAGGTAAGTTATCTCTATGCGTCGAAGACGAGAATATCGAATTCAACTTGTCCAATTCCCTGAAAGAACCATCGCTCAAGGAAACATGTTTATGAGTCGACTTATTGGACAGTTTGACACATGAGACGCGAGAGCAAGTAAATACTTTTTATCCTTTAGAACGTTGCCTAAAATTTGATGCAGGATGAGGAGGTTGAGCTTTATGTTGAGTTTATGGATGCAATCAAGGAGCTACGGGAGATATCGGGAAGAAATTTCACCCGAGCCATATCCAGATTTTGCAGAGGACAATGTGCTAGAAATTGAACTCAACCCTCTCCTTTCCTCACTACGTTATGAATCTTTGGGAACTAACAAGACTTACCTCGTAATTGTGGGTGTTGAGTTAAATGCAGATGAGATACAAAAGCTAGTTCATTGCCTTCAGAAACATAGGAGAGTGATCGGTTACACCATAGACGACATCAAAGGTCTAAAATACAAACCCTCTATAGAAGCTCAGAGACGATTGAACCCAAACCTTAAAGAGGTAGTAAAGAAGGAGATTCTAAAGCTTCTAAACGCATATATTATATTTCCTGTATCTAATAGCAATTAGGTAAGTCTGGTGCATGTGGTATGATAACGTCTAATTTATCCTAGTATTTTTATCTCTTTCTATAGTTAGTTTTATTATGATTATGGACTTTACCGAGTTATTAAGCAGAATTTTAGTAGTCTTCTATCGTTTCTCATGTTTTGCAGAAATGAAGATATCGGGATACAAACACGAGCAAATATCGCAAAACTAAACAAAATCACCCTCGATTCAACTATGCACGATCAGCATCCAAGATTCCTAAAACCACAAAATGGAAACACACGGCTGAGATACAAAATGAAAACTGCTAGCAACTTACACAAAATGGAAACAACCATCGGAACAAAATGGAAACATATAGAGAAAGGAAAAGAGGAAGCCGATCGGAAAGGAGAAGTGGGGGAGAAGGAAATTGTGCAAGCTGCTGGAGAGGAAACAGGAAACAAGCACGAAGAAGAAAATGGGAGACTAGTTTTGGACCGAGAAGGCTAGAGATGGGAAGACAAATTTGGAACGTGGAGGAACTATTGACAGCTACAGTATTAGACTAGGGAAGCATCTCTTTCTATACCTATTGTTAAGATAGATTTCATTCGTGCTTTATTTTCTGAACCCATGTACGAGTAGATCCGTTACCACGGGTTAGAGTTTTGTAAATATGTAATGAAGGCTACTGCTTAATGCTCGGTTATAGTATTTGATCATTTTCAGATTGATTGGTTGCTTCTAATGCTTTTATTTTTTATGATCACTTGAATGAATGATTATAAAAGTCTTGTTGTATGGGGAGATAGATTAGACTTTGGAGCCTAGCCAAGATTTGGGGTCTTAATCGATTTAGAACCTTGACTGGTCGGTCAATTGAGCTCAAGGGTTAGGATAGCGATCTTAATACGTTTAGTATATTTATTATGTAATCAGGAGTTTAAAATTATGCATGGCAGATAATGGGATTAAGCATCGGGAGAGTCATTCCCTAGGATAGTGCTTGAATTCTCTGAACTCGTGATAATATCTATAACCATGATCTTTAATAGCACTTCATTGCATTATTGTGCACTTCTCGAAACCTGTAGTGTTAAGCTTATTGAATTTATCTCGTTAATTAGTTTAGTCATTACTTGGCATTCCACCGATTGATTTATACTCGTCCTGTTCATTAGTTAAATGACTCTATAGTTGCACCGGTTCCCCAGTGTTTGACCATGGTACTACACGATTCGTATTCTTGCGGAAACGTTGGTCTAGATAATTTATTACTTGAGATTAACCACATCATGGAACCAAAGAAAGGTGGAATGATCGTGGTGCGCAATGAGAAAACGAGCTGATCCTGAATCAGACGGTCACGGGCTAGAGAATGAGCATTGATTACCGCAAGCTCAAAAAGGCGACAAGGAAGGATCATTCCATCTCCCCTTCATTGATCGGATGCTGGAATGATTGGCGAACCACACATAATTTTGCTATCTAAATGGGTACTCGGGTTTCCGCCGTTGCAACACTCCAACTACTTTCTAATGTTGCATGATAGCAATATTTTTTTTATTGAACGTATTATGGAGGTTTTCATGGATGATTTTTCTGTTTATGGCTCTACATTTGATGATTGCCCTCTTAACATGTCTAACGTGCTTCAGCGATGTAAGGAGGTGAATGTAGTACTCAATTGGGAGAAAGGCCACTTCATGGTGAAAGAGGGAATTTTCCTTGGCCACATGAACTCAACGATAGGTATAAAAGTCAACCGAGCCAAAAATAGAGGTAATGGAGAAACTTCCACCGCCTAACAAAGTTAAGGCGATTCGAAGTTTCAATGGACATGTTGCTTCTATAGGCGGTTCATCCACAACTTCTCCAAGATCACAAATCCATTGACCAAGTTGCTAGCCAAAGATGCTACATTTGAACTCACGAAGGAGTGCCATGACGACTTCAAAAAACTCAAAGAGGTTTAGATTTCAATGTGTATTATCTAGCCACCGGATTAGAGTCTACCTTTCGGGATTATGTGTGATGCTAGTGATTACGCAGTTGGAGCTATTCCAGGACAGCGGAAGGACAAGCAGCCCCATCTCATCTCATACGCCAGTAAGACGCTAGACAATGTGCATATCAACTATTTCGCAATAGAAAAAGAACACATAGTGATCTTTTGCCTTTGACGATTTAAAATCCCACCTAATTGGCTAAAAGGTAATCGTCTACAGGGATCACACAGTCTCTTGGGGAAAAAGGACACCAAACCACGTTTTATCCGATGGATCCTTCTCCTACAAGAGTTTGACATGGAGATCCGACATAGAAAAGGGTCAAAAAAAAATTGTTGCGGATCACCTCTCTCGCATTCGAATTGAGGATGATCACCCCATAGATGAATCTTTGAAAGATGACATCATATGCGCCACCTTATCAAGTAACCTCGCTCCTTGGTATGCAGATTTTGTGAATTATGTGGTGAATGGTGTTCTACTTCCTAATTTGTATTTTCATGCATGCAGAAAATTCTTCTATGCTGTTGGGATGAGCCAATCCTGTACAAGAGGTGTGGAGATTGAGTAATTAGGAGATGTGTGCCAGAAGAGGGATGGAGAACATTATATTCCAATGCCACGGTTTGGACTATGGCAGTCATTTGAGCAAATCCAAAACCACTAGCAAGGCTCTCCAATCAGGTTTCTATTGGACAATCCTCTTTTATGATGTGCATATATATGTTTTAGCATGTGATAGATGTCAAAGACCGTTAATATAGGAAAAGGAACAAGATGCCACATACATTACATCCTTGTGATAGAATTGTTTGATGTTTGGGGTGTAAATTTTATGGATCCTTATGTTCATCTCGTAGATATCAATACATATTGATTAGGTGTGGATACGTTTTTAAATGGGTAAAGACCATTGTTGCGCCAACTAACGACTCTAAGGTGGTGATGAAATTCTTTAAGAAAGTGATATTCCCTCACTTTGGTGTACTAGAGATGTTATCAGTGATGGAGGGTCGCATTTTATTGACCTTAAGAAATATGGCGTGAATCATAAGGTTGCTACACCGTACCATCCGTAGACGAGTGTCTAGGTAGAGGTTTTGAATAGGGAGATAAAGAGAATTCTAGAGAAAATTATTTCTAGAGCCTCTAGAGATTAGTCTTTGAAGTTAGTAGATGCATTATGGATGTATATGATAGCATTTAAACCCTATTGGCATGACCCCATTTCAGCTTGTGCATGTAAAAAATCTTGTCATTTGCCTGTTGAGCTGGAACACCACGTCTTTTGGGCGACAAAGTTCTTTAACTTTGATCTTAAGAGTGCAGGTGAAAAATATCTTTTGCAAGTTAACGACCTAGATGAAAATCAACTCCAAGCCTACAAAAATGCTAAGATATACAAGGAAACCGCAAAACGTTGGCATGACAAGAAGATTCTTCCATATGATTTCTAGCCAGGTGATCTCGTTATACTCTTTAACTCTCGCTTTAAATTTTTTATGGGCAAACTACTGTCCCGTTGGTCTGGTCCTTTTCAGGTTCGAGAGGTGTTTCCACATGGTTCAGTAGAACTATAGAGTTGGACTAGCGGAATGATCATCTCGTTTTCATACGTATTTCTTGCACGATTTAGGAGACGTTTTTGATACATATGTGATGTTTTACGTATGATTCCGTATCCGTTTTACTTGCTTTCGTGCTTTTCATGTTCTTACAGGTTTTTACGCGTATTTGGACCATTTTGGAGCTAAAGGAACATGCACGGAGCTAAGGAGCAACTTTGGGGATCATCACGGGACAAACGGGACGAGATTGAGCATGGAGAAGC
>CM071869.1:19106521-19142093 GCA_036759665.1 Gynandropsis gynandra | reverse complement strand
TTGGAAAACATCAGGAAAGGCTCGGGAGACGCTGGAGAAGGAGAGAAGCATCAATCCACACATCGGTAACACAATAGGGAAGGCCGAGGCATCGGGTTTCCTAGGGTTTTATCATGTTTAGGGTTATGTTATCTTCTTTAATAGTAAACTCCATGAGTGAGTAGAGTCACAACTATGGGTTAGGGATATCGGATTGTAACGGATGTACAATTTTATGCATTAATGCTTAGATCTATTGCATTTATCTTGATATTCGGTTCTACAATCAACATTATCACTCTTATACTAGTGTTGCCCGCTCAGTAACATAGGAATTCATACTTTTCTGGAAGGTTAGAGTGTGAATCCGGAACTGTTGAGTTGTAGGTTAAGTTAGATTAATGAGAATCTGACCGGTCGGTTAATCGACTTAGGAATTAGGATTGCGTTTGTAAAGCTGCCATAGTACGGGTTAATCACTGCTGGAAGGTAGGGTTGCACGTATTCATGGTTAGGAGGTTTAGGCTCGGAAGAATCACTCCTCACCTTAGAGCATGAATTTCCCAATATCAAGATAATTCGATAGGTTTATGATCTTTAGTTGTTACATCCATACGATTCCCGGTATCCCGACACTCGTAGTGTTCGTCATATCCAAGTTTTCCCCAACCTACTATCGTTGCCACCATTAGCTTAGTCTTTTAGATATTTCGCACCACGCCTTCATCTACTTCCCTTTGTCTTAGTTTAGTGATATTCTTAGTTTTTGGCTGCATTAGTCCCTAGAGATCGACCCTGGTACTACACGATCCGTATACTTGCGGTGAAGTGGTCTAGGAAATTATATTGCTTGAGTTTCCACACATCATTTGGCATCTTTTGCAGGCACATAACATTGATCCGCATTCTTGACACAAAGGTTGCATTGACGTAAAACTCATGAACTACTTTAATCCATGTAACAATTCTTGGATAACTTCTTCGGTTACGGGATCTTTTCTTCTATACACCTACTCTCTCGATCTGTATATATCTCTATTTTCAATGGCCTTCCAGAAGATACATAAAAAAATTTGAAAAGAATTGTATTTGTTGATGATCCATTGGAATTGCCAACAGATTGCAACGGATTTCCAGTCATTGATGCAAAAAGTACCAATGGGCGGATACGTTGATTTGTCCATTGAAATTCGGTTGTTTTTTGTAGTGAATGTCATTGTCGACTTCACTACGTTAAATCCAAAGCATTTCATGCGTGAAGTCTTTTTAAGCAACAAAACGATGCTGTCTTTGTATGCAAATTCTTGATCCACGTAAATTTCTAAATCGGCATACCAATCAGAATTTAAAGAACCAACAACCATTAAATCACCAAGGCACACTTCATTGTCGGCTTCAACATGTTCTTCATAATCAACCTCATTTTTGGGTTCGTCAAGTTCTCTATTTTAGGCTTCAACATGTTTTACATTTTAACTTCATTTGCAGGTTCATCAAGTTCCACATATCCAACTTTAACAATCCTAGCTTCAACACGTTCTTCATTTTCAACTTTAGCTCCGCCTTCACACATTGTTCATTTTCAACACGTTCTATTTCTTGGATTTCATCGGTGATCTCAATATGTAAAACATTTTTGCTTCCATCCTTGTCAACTTCCAAAAAGTACCCGATCAAAAGTGGAACCACCATTACCCTTTCCGATTCGATGGTCACACACACATGAGATCACGACATCTCGAGCTTAGTGACATTAAACAAGCACTTACTGGAAGGAAACCCAGTGTTTATTAGTACTAGGAGAGTCTATTTCAAAAAATAAATGTGAGCAGCTCTTTCTTACCCTCTGCTAGAGTGAGGAAGTCATTCATTTCAAGTCTGGGAGGATGCCTTCGCAAATCAGATATTTTCGTTTCCTTTTTATTTTAATTTTTGCTTATTTTAAGTAGTTTAGCGTAGCTAGGTTAGTTTTTGTTTTCTTTGAATTAGAGTCTTCCCAGACACTTGTCCAGTGTCCGGTTTTGAGATTAACCTCGATCCTAGGAAGCTTAAGATGTTAGCATCTTTCATAAATCTTGCATGTTGAGTTTAGGTTTACCTAGACGTTTGAGCTTACGGGCCGGTTGAAAGCAAAAAAGGTTGTAATCCTAAGAGATCCTAACCTGATTTAAGGTTGTGTTGATTGGGTTATTAGACTAGTTTCTCGTTGATTTCTCTCTATCCGAGTGGCCATGCTTCGTATAGACTATTTGTTTTTTTATGAGGAAATGCTAGATGAGCTTGTTTTGCAAAATAAAAACAACACAGTTACACTCCCATGTCGATGGAAAAGTACATTAAACGAATGACCTAAAATCGACATGAGTGCATCGAGCGCTTTGATGGTCCAGGTCTAAGTGGTAGGTCGAATACATCTTTTTACGTCCTAGGGAAAATGTCAAATAAACGACCAAAAACCACTCCATTACGGTCTCAAGCAAGCAATATGAGTATAATTTTGAGGTAGTCGTGGTCATATGTAGGAGTTGTATTCTTCAAATCCGATGTCCTAGAAACAAAGTGTGTTTACTCAGTTGAAAAAAATAAATAAACAAAAAAAGAATACCAAAAAGAGAAGATAAATGAATAATAAGCTCATAGAAATATAGGAAATCATCTAGTTTACATAATACAGTCTGAAGTCTTGCTTGGTGGAGAGAGTTACAGGTTCTTGTCTAGTTAGTTTTTGATACACTTCTCTTTTGTATACCTTGGTGAATCTAGGATGAGAATGTAACAAGTATTAGGCCAAATTTGCTCGCAATTTGCTTAATGATAGTTTTGGTTTAGTATTAGCAGTATCCCTAGAAGAAGGGGAATTATTGTTCTTTACTCCTAGTGTACTTCATGTTTATGTTTGCTTAGGGACAAGCAAACGTTCAAGTGTAAGGGATTTTCATCACTACATTTTGTACACGTTTTATGAGCGATATTATGACCGCTTTTGATGACCGTTATAACGTTTACGTGTGATTATGTATTCATTCTAGTCGTTTTTTTCTTACTTTTATAGATTTTAATACATGAGAATTGGGGCGAAAGGGAACAAGAAACGACGAAGAAATGGACGAAAAGTGTCTAAGTAATAGTCGATGCAATCATGAGCCAATCATTGGCAATCATTGGAGGAGAAGAAAGGGCTCGATCAAAGCAAGAGAACGGTCGCGCGAGATTGGAGGAGAAGAAAGGGCTCGGTCAAAGCAAGAAATGGTCGGGCAAGATTGGAGGAGAAGAGAATCGACTTTAGGAATCCTACTCCAACTAGGATTAGGTTTGTGCCCTATAAAACCCTAGCTTCCTCCCCTTGGTCGAGAAGTCCGAAATTAATTCTTTAGCCATTAGCAAGAGCTGCAGCGCCCGGATTAATGTGGAGAAACACAAAGATGGATCCTGAATCTCGATTTCCCGGTTATTCGCTCTCCTTTTCTTAGTTTCTTCTCATGTTAGCTATCTTTTACATGATGCTTGTTGTAGACTTCATTTCTGAGTAGTTGTGTTGTTCTATGAGATGGAATTAGCCTTAGGGGGTCCCTGAATCCATGTAAATATTATTATAAGAAGCGCAATGCTCGGTTTGCTAGTTTAATTCTTTATGTGTTCTTCATGCGATATGTTTGCCAGAT
Organism: Gynandropsis gynandra; assembly: GCA_036759665.1. Lineage (NCBI taxonomy): Eukaryota > Viridiplantae > Streptophyta > Magnoliopsida > Brassicales > Cleomaceae > Gynandropsis > Gynandropsis gynandra. The sequence continues at coordinate 19,138,452 of CM071869.1, read as the reverse complement.
GTATGTCTTAGGTTTTTTAGAGATGGACTGAAAGGTGCATCTTAATCCCGAATAAACAAGTTTAGAACAATTGGAATCGAGTCACGATAGTAGAGTAATTCCGATTATGGAATAAAACGAATGAATAGAACTTAAGGTATAAACTAATAGATCAGCCACGAAAGTAGGGGCACTTCGCCTTGAAAGAGGGTCTTAGACATATTAGTATCGTTCGACTTTAAAATGTTATGGAGTATGCATGATTATTAGTAATATAAGTGTGCTTTGTGGATGATTTAGTGGTGAAACTAGTTTTTTAGAGTCTTTGTTTGATTGCTAGAGCTCGCGTTTAGAGTAACTTAGTTTCTTATTCCTCTTTTATTATTATTTCAGTTTGTTTATTCACGTTAGATTGTTTAGGTTTGATTTGTGTTGCGTAATCCTTATGAAATCGATACCTAGATTACAACTACACACGTATCATGGATTTGTGAAGTTTATTTAAATTGTATAACTTGAACACAACTAGCAAACTCATACCCGATATCAATACCAATCAATGTCTCTTATTGAGAAGTTTTAAGAAGAATGGACAACTGATTGACATCCAAATCCGACTAAAACTAAATGTTTTATTTCATCATGTTAGAAACATTCGTTAAGCCAATAACCCTAATCCGAAACTCGAACCAAAGTTCCACCTATTCCTTAATTATATAAAATCTGTTAGCATCATATCTTTAATATATACTCAACGGTAAAAAGTAAAATATGCTGTCGAAGAAATATCGGGCGAATGCAGCAACAAGACCAAACTCATTTTCATAGTCATATCGCTTTCTCCAATCTAATTTAAAACATAAGGATCACAAAAATGTTGGAGCATAGAGACAAATTTGGGTCTCAGACAAGATGCTTCACCATGTAAGGCCCTTCAAGTTCATAACCTAACTTTCTGTAGTAGTGACGGGTTCCGACACCCGAAATCACTGCGATTTTGTTTGACCTGTGTTCCCTCCTCGCGATGCTCTCGGCTTCTTCCATCAGAAGCATTCCGTATCCCTGTGAGATCAAAGCAAATACACCATAAAATCATGAGAACATGAGATCAAAGCAAATGACTTTGTTTTTTCTTTTGTTTCTTGTGTCAGTACAATGTAAGCTTAAAGTTGTTCCAAGTCACCTGATGTTGCAACTTATCGGCCTCTCTACCATGAACAGGCACAGCCGTTCCATATACATGAAGTTCACGAACAACGGAGCACTTCCCCATGAGTTCTGGACAAGTAACATTCCTCCCGCACTTACGCAAACGTAACAACCCAACAAGAATGTCCTGCGTCGACACAGACTAAGTGATCGGTATTGTCTCAATGCAGAAAGTGTAATACTTTATTCCATCTCTAGGTACAAAGTTCTGAAAGGCCTGAAATAGAGATAAGAAGTTTATACCTGGCGTGTGTCTTCATACGAAAGGAATGTCTCCCAACCCTCATTGGCACTGTAATCACGACGCACAAGCTCTACTTCTTCTGGCTTAATTTTGTGGTGAATGTCCTGTAATTGGAACGTATAAGCAGATAAAGCTTGAAAAATTTTCAGTTTCCAAACAAAAGGGAAAAAGTGAAGAGGCATTTCTCACCTGAATTCCAGCTTCACGTGTACGAACATCACGACATTTCAGACCCAAGTCATCCATTCTAGCCAAAGCCAACTCACGAAGATTACCTTTTTCAACCCCCGAAGTAACCAAAGGCATAGGAATATCACGTTGAACTCTATAAACACGCGTCCATGGAGGTACCATGGAAAGAATCCTTGCAACTATGTCCACCAGTTGCTCTGGTGGATAATTTCTATACCTGCACAATGCACAGCACAGTAAGATTTCTTCTCTAACATGCATGAGCTCGTGCAATAAAACATAATCTAATACCTGCCAGTTTTCCAGAGTTCATACAGGCCAGTTCCACGTATCACAAGTGTGGGGTATATTTTTAACCCATCGGCCCTAAAGGATGGGCTCTCGAAAAACTCCTTGAAACTTTCCATGTCTCTTTCAACCCCAACATTAGGAAGATCCGGCATCATGTGTGCAACCACCTATCGAAAAAAACAGAAAACAGATACATAAATGAGACAGTGAGCATTGCTACAACGAAATGAATCGGCTTTTTTAAGAAATAAATGAAGCAAAAACATTATCGACATTGAAAGTAAAAGATCCTGACTATGGAGCACAAATGAATAAAAAAATATACCTTGAATCCGGCATCTTTAGCAAGGCAAAAGCAATCAGCTACTGCAGCAACCGTGTGCCCCCTATTTGTGTCGCGAGCAACATCTTCATATGTGCTCTGGACACCGATCTCGAGCCGTGTGCAACCATAAGACAGCATCTGTCGTAGGTGAGGCCCAAGACAGTAATCTGGCCTCCTGAAAAATTTTCGAGAATATAAGAGAAAAAGTCTACTCAGATTTAATATATTGGTATTAAGAGGTTGGAAATTTAACTCAATCAAACTTCTACTTTGCTGGTTAGGTATACAAGGAAATGGAGCTCAAAATCATTGTTCTATCTCCCCATGCCACATTTCATCAAGTGATGCAGACAAGACACATTTAAAGCAAGAAAAACTTCAACAAAAAAGGAAGACTGCCGAATCGGAAAAATTGGGTGCTATCATATAGCTTTGGATCGGTTAAGTTCAAAGAGGAAAAATAAGCAGGTACTCGAAATGCATAGGCTGCAGATGCAATGGAGGATACATCATCCCACAAAAATGGCAGTTAAACCAAGTAACTCACGTTTCGATTGTCATGCCAATGCATTTAACTGCACTATGTTCTGAATAAGCAACGGCTTCTTCGACATTGGCAGAAGTATGTCCTGACAAAGCATCATGAAGATTCCTTATGAAGTAATCTCTATAATCCGCAGGCAGTGACATGAAAGTCCCTCCCATCAAGATGAACTCGACCTGAACATATATAAACCAGCAACAGTAGTCAGTACTAAAGACAGGTCCACTGAAGAAACCTGAAACTAAAGAAACTTTTTAGTAAGTTGGTCTGCAGAAGTGACATAAACTCAAACCATATCAAAAGTCCAAGGAAAAAGTTGAAAGTAAAAATATTTGTTTTTGTAAGTTGGCATGCAGGATAGATTAAACTCAAACCTTATCCACACTGTGACCCAACCGCTTCAGCTGATCTATTCTGCTCCTTGCCTGAACATATGGATTATACCTATGATAAGAAACAATTTTTTTGTCAAACCCAGTTGCGCATGAAACCCCCATCATCAACTGCTACATCTACATACAATATCATTCTTAGTTAGTAGTTTTAAAGTTCCCTTGGAAGAACTCCATATCATCATATTCCCTGGTATACACAAGCAAGATTTGTTCCCTTGCTAACTTAATCCTTCTTTTTATATGATCTTCAGCAGCTGAGAAATAATTCAATTTGCATCGTCAAAATCTAATACTCAACATATGCACCAAAATTATTGTAATTCGAATATCACGCACGGATGAGAATAATTGTTTCTACAAGAGAGATTTCCGATCCAAACACGTATGAAGTGATTAGGAGCCATTCAACATTGTAGCTCAACAATTTGCTACAACAACTTCAACAGGAACTGAACCTCAGTTTAATAGATCCAAGGTTGCGCATTACACCAAAAATCCAAAGGTGTCGCAAGAAAGCAACTTATGTTTGTGAACTTGGGTGCAAATTACTAACCGACCACACCTTACACATTTTCTACTGATTATCCATCAGGTTCTACCACGATTTGATTCAACCCATAAAACACGTATCCAACCAACTTCATACCCGTATATTGTCCTGAAGCACATCGACTTGTGAATAGACTATCATTAATGTAAAATTGGTAGTTAACAACTGTTGCTGTGTAGTAGTCATAAACCTGCTCAAGCAACTTGACACGTCCCAAGAAAAAAGTCCAGAAGAAAACCCTAGACACTTTGTTTCCCAGAATTTGACACGAATACTAGAAAGATACTCCAAGTTGTCAAAACCTACAGCCCTCTTAAGGTAATCAAGCGCAGGCAGCTTCAAGACTAACCCTCACAAAACACCAGCTCGAAAACTATGGAGTATTACTTCAACTTTAGCTCCATGTTCCTCGATCTTGAATTCAGTAATTCAAGAAGCAAAGCTTACATTTTTTTCAAACAAAAAAAGAGAAAATATAAGCATCACCTGGCTCGGATAGCCCGCATGCTCGTCGGCTCATAACCCGTATAAGACTGCGTGCTATACTCAAAATCCGAATCCGGACCACCGGGACAATACACACAGATGTTTCCCGTGGTCGCGATGTGCGGACACCTATGAGGCTTCGACATGACCGCCACGACGGCGATCCCTGAAGCTGTTCGGACAGGCTTCGCCCGGAGCTTTGGGAGCAGAGCCTCCCTATCGGAATCCGGCAACGCTGCGATCATTTCAACGAGCTTCGGAGCCCGAGCGAGGCCGTACTTCCGACAAGCGGCGGATTTTAGGGCGTTGAGATCGACATTCTCGTTGAGGCGAGAGAGCTCGATCATGGAACTGACAATCTCCGATATGGCGCGAACTCTTGCTTCCTCCTCCGTCAATCCACGACCCTGAAAACCGCCACGACCAGGCCGAGGATGCTTCTTGGCCTCGCCGTTCATAGCCGTCGCCGTCGCCATAGCCAGAGAAACCTCAGAGAATTGGTAGTAATGCGGGGAATTAAAAACGCAATTATTTATCTGGTGATACCACAAGTGCGGTCTAAACCGGTTAACCGTCTTTATTTGAACAAAAATTGATTATAAAATGGTTTACGTCGGTTTAGTATTGGTCTACTGTGGTTTAGTACGTTAAATAACCGATGAATAGTACACCATCTTTTAGGCAATCAACTTCGATTCCGTTCCCATGAAAGTTTCATCACTCCTTAAAAACCCCAAAGATGGGCGAGAGAATCTACGGCATAAAACAGGAGCATTCTTCAATCCATGCTTCTTTCCTAGCAACCTCGGAAATTCTCTACTTGAGTATTCACCAAGCTCACAGATCGATAACACGAGAGAGCTTCTGGATTCGGTTTAGAAGGAAGTCTCCTTGCTTGATCGTCGCCTGATAGAGTGCATTCTTTGCATCGGGACGGTTAGTCTCGAGAACCCCTGCCACCTTGTCAATCTTGCAATGAAGCTTTCCCGCTGCGATGAAACGTGACAGCTCCCTGGAAAGTAAATATACCAAAAGGGGTTAACTCTCTCATTGAGTACCTGGATGTTGAAGCACGAAGACGAAATCCGAGGTTCATCCACTTACAAATCGATGAAATCTACAGTCACACCAAAGGCTCTTGCCATCGCATCGATTGTGACGCTCTTATAGGATTCCAAGAACTGAGAGTACACAACGGTTCTGACTTCTCTCATGTAAAACCGGAAATGTGGGTGCAGGTAACGGTCAAACTTTATCTGCTCCGCAAGGCCGGCTAAGAACAAATCCAGAAATACAACTATTAGCGCGAAATGTATAAATCTTTCGGCTTTTAACGCATATTATACAATTCAAAACAGCCACCAAAGCTAATCTCAGAGAGGAGAAAATTGACAAGCAGCAGATGGACAACAAGAACAAGTAATAGGCAGAAGAATACGTCAGATACGACAACAATTCAGAGTTTGTAAAAGCAACTCATTGCATCAACTCACCAAATGCTGAGAAAAATGCCTTGTACTGACAATCGTACAAGGAGTTCAAAAACTCAGAGAGGAATGGAATCTTTCCGATCACTGTCAAGATCTCAGGAGCATCAACCACCTGCAAAAGTCAGTAGCAATTTACAATCTTCTCAACAAATTAACACCCATTGAGAATATTTTTTTGTAAATTTTAACGTGCTAAACAAAATGGAGTTCTTAAATTCAATTCTAGAGCTCTTAGGCACTGAGACATACCTTTTGCTTAAGAGAGACTCTATCCAAAGATATGATGCTCGTAAGGACTGTGTAAAATATGAAGGTCTCGTACGTGAAAAGTTCATAGGTGGTAAAGGTTGAGATAGAATCCAGAAACAAGCTAGCCGCCTTCTTAAAATTTCTAGTGGACATGGAGTACAAGCCCTCATACACTTTCAACCTGTTCTTTCTTTCCCAGTCACCGCCCTCCTCAAACAACCTGGCATTAAAAACCAGACGACCTTAGAGCAAAGATTCCATAGTCACGCTTTTCTAGAAATGGCCAAAAAGTGCATCTCAAGGGTCGAACTGCCACTTACTTCTTTGCTTTATCAATGCTCTTCGATATGAGATCAAAGTCCATGTAGAAAAAACCAATCTGCAGTGTATAGAATACCAAGTCCATTTTTTGCCCAACAGCTACAGTCTTGCCTTCTGTGATTTTGAGTTGTTCCAAAGCTCTCTCCTGAGTTCGGATTGCGTATAAATTTAATGGCCAAGAAACTTTTCTAAAAATATATATTTTGTAACTTTAACATGCTCGTTTACCTTATCACTAATCCTGATGTAATACAAAGCCTTTGCAAGGTGAGCTTCACGGACTTCACTTTCATTTTCTTCTTCTTCAGCATCAGCAATCCTAAGCAAAATAGAAAGAAAGAGCCATGTAAGACGAAGCGACAGCAAAAAAACCCGAAAAGGTTCCATACAATAATCAAAACATGATTTCATTTGAATAAAAGCACACATGTTATTTTCAAGTGGCCAATTTACAGCAATTAGTCAACAACATAGGAGAAAATGAAGAATGTTGTAGTGTATATAGTGTAATAAGCTTCAATTCTAGATGCAGTATTGACATGCTATCGAGATTAATAGGTTTTAAAAAGCACCTCGTGATACTGATCCTACTAATATCAAATTCAGTAGTCCCCTTTTACATTTAGAACACATACCGAAGATATAGAGAAAATATGGCTACTTGGTAATGAGGCTCATCTATCTAGAGGCATAGCTACAAAAAAGTGTCAACATTCTCCCAAAACGAGAACAGCATCTATCTGGAAGCAATAACATTTACTGGATAAGAATGTCAATAGTGGTGATGCCAAGATGCACTCAGAAATCTAAGATTTAGTAGTATCAAAAAGCTCCTGATTAAAACCGCAATTCCACCCCTAAACAATATCAAATGGAAGAGAAGAATTGTCCAAATCCTCCTCTAATTTGCATAGATATTAAAATATCGGACAATTCTGAAAACCAAGTTGAGGAACCAGTTCATCCTATTATGGAAATGTCCCCTGCATCAGTGCTAAATCAGAAATGTATGTAGTCATCCGAAGTTAAGAGGCAAAACCTACTATCATATCACTCAGCAAATCCTACAATTTGCATCATCGATAAAAGAAAAACAGCTTTTATTACTCTGAATTTATCAGCAGAACAATCAGACAAACTGAATGGACCATAATTATTTTAAAGCAAAAACCAGCTCGAATTTGTGGGGAAAAAATTACTTCTCATCAAACTTCTTAAGCTCCTCCTCATTCTTCGCCTTCATGGAATCCAACGAGCTCTGATCCAAATCTAGCACCGGAGAAGCCACTAGGGTTTCGTATAACGGAGCCATATCTACAAAACCAAAACCATAAAACATTAGGAATAGAGAAAAGCAGCAGAATCGCGATCATTTTCATCGATGAGAGGAAAGGAGTCACTTAACCGTCCGATTTGATCGAAGACAAGACCTCATCCTTCAGCCGGACCTTCTCGATGTCTTGCACTTCGGAATGAGTAAGGAGGAAGAGCTTGTGCGCGAGAACGAGGTGAGGCTGCTGAGTTCCTTCTCCACTACCGTCCATGGCTGCAACTCAATTAATCAAGGGACCTAGTCACAGATCAGAGTGCGAGCGAGAGAGGGGGAGAAGAAAAAGTTTACTTGAGGAAGGAGGAAAAGAGGGACTTGATGATGTACGGTTTTGGAGCTAAACCCAAACCAAACCGGACCAACTTAACCGATTTGGTTCGGTTTGACCTAACCAATTTGTCCGATCACGTTATTTGTTGTTCTTGTTTCTTTCAAATTCAACTAATGAAAATCACATAATGTGCCCACTAAATATGATGAATTACAAAAAAATCGTTAAATGAATTGTCTGTATCTCAAAGGACCTCGATGGTTAAATACGATATGTGTATAGTTTTCCCCAGATCCTAGTGATCTTGCTCCGAGAGCGTAAAACCCTAAGCATCTTTCATGGATTGAACCCTGAAACCTCCTTAGATTCAACTTTTCGTCTGAGGGCTTCATCGATCTGTGGCGTCCATGGAAATCTCCGAACCTGCGCAAAAGACCGTTCTGCTCGAGCCATTCGTCAAGTAACTCTCTTTACCATTAAAACCACAGTTTAAATTCTATTGCTGATACATGCGGTTTGATTCTGCACAAAAATGCTTGAAAGTTCTCGTTTTGATTCACCTGAATCTTCTGCGTGTTTCTTCATGATTTGTGACTCGGAAATGCTTGATTTTCTTATCAATTTTCGATTTTATTTTGTGTTTTCACTTTTCAGGTTAGTAAAACTTGTTGCGAGGGCTTTTTATGATGATTATACGTCGAAAGGGGATAATCAGCCTAAATCGGCGAGAAGCGACAACAGAGACGCTCTTACCAGGTTTATCTGCTCGTACTGATTTTCTCGAAAATTTAAGAAAACCAATTGTTGCTGTAGTTTCCGGACGGGTTTTTCAAATCATAATGAAATAGTAGTTCTCTTTGAGCAAGTGCTGATGCTTCTATCATATTGGCTTCTGATAGTGTAAAGATAATAAGGGTGCTACTAGAGTAGACAAAATTATTTAACCTGATTATGCACATAGGTCACGTTATTCATTCTGTATATTGTATTTGAGATGTGTCTGATTTGCGCCTTTGTATTTCGTATTTCTTGTCTCCCAGACGACAGTGGGTTAGAGAAGAAGACTTGGCCAAGGAATTGAAGTTGCACACCAAGCAGCTTCGAAGAATGTTGAAATTCTTTGAAGATGAAAAACTAGTCATGCGGGAAAACAGGAAGGAGGTCAGTGCCCAAACATTCTTTATTACAAAGACGCACTATTATTTCTGCTTTAGAAGATGCTTTGATGTGCATGGTGGACTCTAAGGTGATGTGATTGTTTTAGTCAGTGTCGATATTGTCTTTTTAATAGTTTATAGGCGTAAAGTATCTGAAAATTGTACATTGTTTGGAGCCCCATTCGGAGACTACGAGACTGTGCAGCCATATTGATATGTTTGCATGGGGGTGATATTCAAGCAATATTTTTGCATGGGGGTGATATTCAAGCATTCTTATCAATTCTGTTCTTGTTTGCTTCTTAATTCTGCTTTCCATCTTGATCTGGTCTTTCTTACCATTAAACAAACTTCTTCCTGTGATTGATAGATTCTTTGCATGATTTGAATATCCAAGCACTGATTTGTTGATATTGTATTTTTTTTAATAGACTGCAAAGGGTGTAAAGATGTATAGCGCTGCAGTGGCTGCCACGACTGATGGCCACTCAAGAGGATCAGAGGACAAAGTTAAGCTCCATACCCATTCGTATTGCTGTCTTGATTATGCACAGGTTAGCTTCTTGTCCTTACTCTGTGAAAACCTGCTCTTCGAATTTCATTATCTAAAATGTAGATAGAAATTGGCTCCGACGTTTATTTCATTTCTCAAAAGGTAACAATCTTGCAGATATATGACGTTGTTCGGTATAGAATACACCGAATGAAAAAAAAGCTCAAGGATGAATTGGAAGACAAGAATTCTGTTCAGGAATATGTGTGTCCTAACTGCAGAAGAAAGTTACGTGCGCTTATCCTTTTGGAATTTAGAGAATCAGTAACCTGACTGTTGTGTTTCGTGCTCATTAAACCTGAAGAATTTCTGATCTCATGGATTCAGATACAACGCGCTGGATGCATTGCGGTTGATCTCTATGGAAGACGATTCTTTTCATTGTGAAAATTGCAACGGGGAACTTGTTGTGGAGAATGACAAACTAACATCCCAAGAAGCAGGGGACGGAGATGACAATGCAAGGAAACTTAGGCGTGAAAAGTTAAAGGAGTTGCTTCAGAAGTTGGAGGTTTGTATTTTGTAGCTATTACGTTGTATGGTGCAACATTTCATATAAATATAAATAATGAACTGTAACTTGCTATATGTTATACTATATCTCTACATAGTTTGATGATTTGTGGTTAATGATAATCGAGAAATTTAATTTTCTTTGAGATGAATGTTTATACGCCAAACCTTTTACATTAATTTTAGAGGCTAGCTGTATACATCACATGTGCTTAGTGGATAATTTCTTGCTTATGTCTGTTTTTGGTAAGAGAATCTTTTGTTGCCTCCCAAAAGTGCAAGTCGTGTCTGTTCTAGAAGACATTGATTGTTGCTTCTGATTTAAATCCTTATTGCAGGCCTCCAACTTGGTTTTGTATTGTTTGTGGGGAGAGTTTCTATTGCAGTGTATCTGCTAGATTTAGATATTGTGTTTACTCGATTGTTGCTGTCATGATGCTGATTCAAATGACCGTTCCTGATTTCCTCTCTCATTTACATTGAAGACGACTTCACAATGCCAAAACTATTCTTAGTAGACCATTCATTACCTGTGATATTTTTACTGATAAATTATGGTATTTTATATCAGTATCTGTAGTTTGTGTGTTGACGCAATTGGGAGTAAAAAGTGCAGGTTCAGTTGAAGCCTCTGATGGATCAAATAAATAGAGTAAAAGACCTTCAAGTTCCTGACTTTGGAAGTCTTCAAGCATGGGAAGCTCATGCAGCTTTGGCTGCTCGTGGCCTAAATGGTGATGTTAACTCAAATGATCCTTCTAGATCTTCTCAGGGTGGATACGGTTCAACTCCAATGCCCTTTCTTGGAGAGACAAAGGTAGTATCAGAAGTTGCACTCCTCAATGTGCATGAATGTCGAGGCCTAACTGAATTACTTCACGACTTTTAGTGATTGATGACACATTAGCTTTGTTACAGTTAGCTACCCCTTGCTCTGTCCATTGATGCTAAAATTTCTTATGTCTTACGAAGTTTTTGGCCATTCCTCATCTAGATATGCAAATGTAGGTGTTCAGTGGAGTGAAAATAATTTGTTTCTGGGTCAGGCATGTTCTTTTTTCTAGTCGGATCTTATCAATTAGGCGAAACAAATAAACCTTTTCCCGGTTTCTTTGCTTGTCTTTCTTCATCGTCCTTTTTACTGCTCGATTGATTTAATTTTTTTTATGGTCAGGTGGAAGTTAACCTTGGTGAAGGAAAGGAAGAAATTAAATCTGAGGGTGGAAATTCAGGTCTGAAGGTTTTGCCCCCATGGATGATCAAGCAAGGAATGAATCTTACCAACGAGCAAAGAGGGGAGGTCAAACAAGAATCAAAGGCCGATGGTAGTAGGCCAGCAACAGAAAAATTATCAGACGACAAGAAGTCAGCCATGGAGAACAATAAGGAAACGAATTTGCAGGCATGATCTGGAAGATAAACTTTTCTACATTCCCTATGTTTACCCATGTAATGCCTACACGATCCTCTGAATCATGTTTCTAAAATCTCGCTGTCGTATTGCTTTTGCATCTCGGTGCAGGATGCCTATATCAAAGCATATTATGCTGCTCTACTGGAAAAGCAACAAGAACTTGCCGGAGCTACTACGAAGACAGAGTCAGTGGACACACTCACCTCTGAAATTCCATTGGCTACATCTTCAGGACGTCAGGTGGGTGCTAAATCAAAACGTGAAGATGAAGAGAATGATGATGTTGAATGGGAAGAAGAGACTGCTGTAACAGGTCAGTATAAGTATTTTCCAATCTTGAATCACTTACTACTTAATCATAACCTCCTAACAAGATGAGTCATCATGGATATGATAATGTATTAGTTTTTTAGGCATATGAGCTAGGGTTTTAGCTCCACTTGTGGCCAGAGTTAGGGAAAAATAAACGCAGAACAAGAATCTTGGATTGTCTGAAAGTTTATTTTCGGCCTAGATTCTGGATAAGATGCAATCATGATTGGGAATGTGCAATTCCTTCCTTTAAGAACTTGGAATTGCAGTTGCAGAGTAGTTGTAGGAGAAACTCGTTAATCTTGCTTGCCATTGCAGCTTTCTGAAGATGCCTAAGCCGGGTTCTTCCATAGCTAATTTATTTTGAGGTTTACCGTAATCAGACGACCCCTTCTCACGTGTGTGGCTATGTATATTTGCACAGCAAACTCAAACAACGGAAATTACAAGGTGGGTGATTTGAATGTTGAAGCGGAAGCTTCAGCGGAGGATGACGAGGATGTCGACTGGGAAGAAGGCTGATTCACGGGAGCCTTTTCCGGATTCTTATGAACACAAATTCTAGAAAAATTTGGTGGAGAGTGGAACATCAGCCACTGATTCCTTGGTGATCCTAGCCAAAGGATCGAAATGGTTGGTAAAAAAGATTGCAGAATCAAGAATTGCAGGACAAAGAAAGTTCACTTTTGTTATTCTTGGTTAATTATCAAAAACATTCTGTATCTTGCAACTAAGCTATTTTTGTAACTACATACATATGCATGTGTTCCAAGCCATCCACATTTTTCAGACATTCAGTCTTTTTCCTCTTTCAGTCTTTAAATAGATAGCCAGATTCAAAATAATGAAATGAAAGAAGCAAATGCTCTGTTTCCTATTTTCATTGCACGAACCATATTCTCTCTTTTTGTATCTTCCCAATTTTATTCGATGTCCTTTTGAGGTGCGTTAAACGGTACTTTTTGGAAGAGGGTCTTGTAATGTGTTAAATCTCCGAAAAATCCAGTAGTTCCTCAAAATCGGTTGACACCCTAGCTTCACCAAGAGTGATATCCGCAACATACAGAGACTCATAAGAATAATTATCCGAGTTCGCCCAAGGACTATGTGGTCAAACTTGGCAGATTGTGATCGTGTAAGAGTATCATTACTATATCTCATCTCGGCTCAGTTAACAATTAAACTGGATCTTTCAATACTCACTCATTATCATAAATTATTTCTCAGATGGAATATAGAAGAATTAGGATGATGTAGAATTCAGCAGCAATTATGCTATGTTAGAGAGCGAAGCCTCGTTGGAAACACATTACTACAACATCACGTATTCGATGACAATATAAGATATAACGAACAAATAACAGCAAAACTAACATATTCCCCAACAACTCTATATATATATATATTGTTATAATTAGTATGGAATACAAGAACAACCTCATCATATATCGAACTACTCATAACTAGCTATCTAAGAAAATACTAAGAAGTTGCGTTGTTAAGGCGAGAGAGAAGGGGAACAAACGATGCAAGCAAGGAGGAGAATCGCGGAGGAGGCTCCATCGTCTTCGAGATTTGAAGTGCTTCGCTTGAACCTGCATGATTTGGCTTTGTTGCATTGTATGATTTGCTTGCGATGATCTTTGGGAACACTCTTTTGGTGATGTTTCTGTAACATTGCCACTTTCATGGCTTCTTCTGCTCTACACACCATTCTTTTTCCTTTTTGTGGGTTCAAGCTTTGGATTTAAGAGAAAGAGGAACACTTTGTGAGCATTGAGAAGCAATTTGGAGTTGCACAAATTTATAGGCAAAGCTTGGACCAAATTGCCACCCTGATTTGATATTATATTCTTTTTGAATGCGAGTATATTTAATTTTGGAAAATGATGGGTTTCTGCATTGCCAATTCTATCATATGTTTGGCAGTTTGGTCTAGTCTTAATAAATTTGGTAAATTTTAATCCATCTTCTTTTAAAGGATAAATATCATTTTATTTTATAAAAATATAACACGATCAAAATGAGATAGTTTAGTTGATATGTGGAAGAATTTAATTAATCTTCCACCCAAATTTGACTTATCATTTGAAATACTATTTACATTAGTCAATAAATCACGAGATCTATAAACTTTTTGCTAAAAGCATATAAAAACTACATAACATCTATGTTACGACCTTGTATAATTAAAGCTGATATATAATGAAAAATAAAAATGATATTTTAATTAGTAAATGCACAAAGATCATAGGTTTCATCTGCACTCAGGAAAAAAAACCAAAAAAGGAATAACAACTCACTGGATTTGACACAATGATGGGGAAGAACTTCTTACATAAGATACTGTATTATTAACAATGCTGCCTTAAAAAGAGTTAAAAATGTAATAAAGAACAAAAAAAATAATAACATTTAAGTTTGACATTCAAATGAGAGACAGAAAAGAATAATGCGTATTTTGGCATAGAGCGAAGAATGTCATGTGGAGAGTCATGTGAGCATGTGAAAATGGCATTGGAGGTCCCATGCTTCTTTTTGTATACAATTATATGGTTACATGCATTTCACTTGTTCCACATTTTCATCCGCCTTATCCTTCAAAGTGATAAAATACATTAAATTCACACACAAAAAATTGTATTTTACTCCTTTTTTATGTATTTGCTCAAGTATTTATACCATCATTTTTTTACATTTTAAGAGGACTTTATAGATTTACCAACTTTACTTTTCTTTATTACCAAAACTCTAATTAATGTGAATACCTAGAACATGAGGAATAGAATATTAGATAGAAAACAAATTTTATCTTTTAATCATCGATTAAACTAATCTATTTTGGATCTTATGTATATACATATATATATACACAGGTACATGTGTGTTTTTGTACACTCATAATCTTATAATCCAATATCTCCTTTCGAATTAGAATTAATCATTGATATAATTGATATGATATCGGACAGACGATTCTCCTTTATGTGTGTTGATGGAATGATCATACTAAAAAAACTATAGTCCAAATCTCTACGAAGTCGTCCAAAGCCCACAAATAATCTAGTTTATAAACTCTAATGCCATGTATATATATATATATATATATATCATAAACCCTAAAGTCTAAAGTCTAAACGCTAAACTCTAATCCAATTAGTAAATAACAAAGTTTTATAATCGTAAAAAAAGAAAACTTTCTTCGTACGCCTAGATTCCTTCGTTGAAGAGAAGTAAGATCATAAAAAAAATCCACACGTTATACATGTTCCACTCATTCTCTTTGTCATAGACTTTAAGCACTACTATTATGGATTACCAACTTCATCTCGAATTCATCTAGAAATAGATTTATGGACGGATTAATGATGACATTCGTTTGTAATCTCGATCTCTGCGTAATCCTTTAGTATTCCATCTGAAAGTTTACGAACTCATCCTTAAACGATCACTAATATATCCAAAAATCTAAAATTCTAGTAGTGGAGAAATGCTCTAACGAATGCAATCATATTATTCTTTAAAAATTTAGCTAATAAATAATCTTCATTTATGTCGAAGTGCTCTGAAGTGTTCATTTCATCATCAATCACCGATTATATATTCCAAAGCCGTAAATCACTTCGTATAGACTCGATTCTGGATGGGTATCGTGTTTCGCGTGATAATATTATCACATGGATTTGGAAAGAAACACAATCCACGAATTATCAATGTATTAACCCATCACAGGCCTTCAAACACATCCCAAAAACTCAGAAAGAAAATTACTAGCGAAGGGGCTAACTAATGCATTGCACTTGCAAAGAGTTACATGAACAAGGTTCACATGCATTTCAGCTATTAATCTCTTCTCCTGGTCCCCTGAAAACGGCATTGATTAACTCTTTCAGATTCTTGCATCCGATGAACTCTATCTCTTTCAAACCCAATGCCTCCAATGACTTCTCGGCCGATTTTGGCACCACGCATTTATTGTACCCGAGTTTTGCCAATGTGCTTACCCTTTTCTCCATTCTCGGTACCTAATGCATTCCTCTTTTCCTTTCAGTTCCTCCCGTTCTTCGGATGATAAACATATAAGGTACAAGTTATGTATTATGTGTTTGCTTACCTTGCGGATTTCACCACCTAGACCAATCTCGCCGATGAATGCAACACCATGGGAAATTGGCAACTCCAAGAAACTGGATAATGCACAAACAATAGTTCTTTTTGGTCATGACAAAGCAACAGATTTCATTTCCAAACTTGCAGATATGGCAACACAGACGTAGTAACACAGACCTGCTGCAAATTGCTGCTGCTATTGCAAGGTCGCCAGCCGTTTCAGTTACGGCCATCCCGCTGACGGCATTTAGAAAGATAGCCTACAGAAAGGAGATCACACACCGCAGCCACGAACAATGACGGGAGTGACCCATTGTACATACATTCACAGAAACATGCAATCATCTATATGATTGAGAGAAGATGATATTGCGTGATAAAGTATGAGCATGACTTGACAACTGAGCAGCTTTACTGACTATGAAATAACAAGAAATCGCTACTTACATTTTCCTGAATCCTAAGACCAGCTTGCTTCATAAGAACCTATGTTTAAGCAGACAAGGAACAAAACATACACAGGAGTAAGCCAAAAATTGAACATCTCGACATACACTCAACAGAGGGCTTATATTGACCGGATCTTGTTCGATCAACAACGAGAAAGACCTTAATCTGTTCCTAGTATTACTCACTGAAATTATCATATCAGCTCTGCTTGCTTGAATCCCATTGACATGCCTCATAACGGTTGAACCAGTCACACACAACGCCTACATAAAGAAAAACCAACGTGTTTAAGCAAGAGATTGTGTAACTAGAGATCCTGAAACCGGATCTCATAAGAACATCAATCTGACACCATTTTTTTAGAAGAAAGATGATGCAAGGATCCAAGATACTATATGGAGGGTACCACCAAATACCAATTCAGCATCTGCACATAGGGTGGCCAGTGTGAACTGTGGGTGAGGAGCTTTAAATTCAGTGAAAGTCATTTGGCAATTCCTAAGATGTGAATTCTGAAGCAATAGAGAACAAAGCTACTATTAACAGTCATCTACCTGAATTTCAATGAGGAAACTCCGAGATCCATCCATAACAACTGCCACAGCTAGCCCAGCTAAAACCTCTGAATCTGCGTTCTGTTGGCTAAGAAACATGCCACTAGGGTTTGAAACCACTTGAAGCCCCGATTGTGACATCTCGAATACACCAAGCTGACAAAGAGGATGTAGGATGAACTATTTTATAATCCTTAATATGGAAAGGATGAGGAGAGGGTGTGGATAACGTGAAAACTCGAACACAACAGAACAAGGGGGCAAGGCAAGATATGTTTTCTGTAAACTACACCATGAGAACTGAGAAACTTGAATTACTGCAAGAGAAAAAAAAAAGAATGCCTAATGCTATAGCTTGTATACATACTTCATCAGTCGATCCAAATCGATTCTTCATTGATCGAAGCAAACGATATGAGGAATGCTCTTCACCCTGAAGAATGATAGATAAGGTTAAGCTTAATGATTATAGTAATTTTTGCAGGACAAACTATTCTTCGTTATTAACAGAAAAGAGGTTACCAAACTAATCAAATCTAAACTACTAATACGATTTCAAATTCAACTGAATACCGTCGTGCCATCAAAGGGATAATATGTTTGCATAACTAAACAAAAAAAAAAGGGGGAAAAAGAAACAGAAGCTGCTACCTCCATGTACAAGACAACATCTACAATGTGCTCCAAAACACGAGGTCCTGCAATATCTCCAGATTTCGTTACATGCCCAACCTAAAACAGAAAGATAGTAACGAGTACAAAGAACAACGTAAATCACCAAAAAGAAAAAGTTGGCCAGAAAATTAGAATATGCAGAAGTATTATAAAGTGGAAATAATATGAGGGAAAAAAGGGGTAGGAATATTGAGAAATTTTCGTCCAGTAACCCACAATTTGGTCATTCACTATGTGTAACATATACAAGCAAATGTGTACTCACCAAGAGTACAGGGATATTAGCTTTCTTGGCAAAACGCAACAGGGTTGAAGTGCATTCCTTCACCTGTCACCAAAGATTTCCTGACTATTTCCTTAAAACTAACTCAAAGTTCGAGAAATGCTAAAAAATGAAGAAAAATACAACACTAGATATAGGTCTTGTTATAAAAATCCCTTTCTGATGCATCAATTAGAAATGCATGTAAAACCATTAACCGTAAAGGGGACGCAACAAAAGACAGCTAAAAGTTTTGTACATAGGAATGTACAAGAAGCACAGAAATATGGTAACAAAACAGGTAAAAACAGAATGAAAATTTTCAAACCTGAGAGATGCCGCCAGCGCTTCCAGTCACCTCTTTTAGGTAAACCGTTTGAATGGAATCAATGATAAGAGCTCGCGGAAAGAGTTGACGAGCTTTCTCCAATATGTCCTGAAATGAATATAAACAGAAACAATTAGCTCAAGTCAAGTACTTTTATAATGTTACTGATATAAAGGTCGAGAATAACAAAAATAACTGAAGAAAAACTCAACCGTTTATCTCACAACATCGTGGTATCCCAAAATGTAAACATGACGGTCATTATCAATCAACAATGGAGTATTTATTCCATGTTGTGAGAGTAAGATACAAAACTTGTATGCTACAAGATTTAGAAAAAAATGGAAAAACTATATCTATTGGTAGCATACCTCAAACTCTTTTGTTTTTGTTTTTTATACTTTCAGATTATTTCTTGAGTTTTTTTTCCTTTGTTGGAACTTCTTGAGTATATATGTAGATTCTTACGAAAAAATGTCTGAGATACACTACAGCGAGACACAACACTGTCACGAGGATACCTCAAGATCAGAGCTAGAATATAGAAAGAGCTCAATAGTTTGAATCCCCAATCTATCAGCTCTATTTCCTATTTGCTCGACACTCTGCGTCATGGAAGAAATATTGTAGGCCTCATCAAAATCATGTCATCAGAATATATGAGTTGATTTTCAGCAGAACAAAAATAAAATTAACACATTCCTACAAGAGAAAAAAAAACAACCAATAACATTTCTGGTAGCAAAGTAAGTGTCACAATTAGGGAGCTAGAAACGAATCTGAGAGTAGTCCAACGCCTGTGAAACACAATAAATATGCAAGTGCATTTTACACTCATTTCAACCATTCTTGTACACAATTAAACAATACAGAGAGAAGAGCATGCATGCATTCAACAAGTTATGAACTAATATTCGTGAGTGAGAAAAGAAATAAATACAAAAAGTTGCCAGCTAGAAAAGACAAAGGATGACTACTACCAACCTCTTCACCAGAAACATACAAAACTGAAGCTGGGGCAGTCGAATCTGTACCTTCAGCGATAATTGAAGCCATCTTCCATTTGAAAAACAGGCATAGATTTAGTACAAAGCTATGTAAGATAACGAGTTGTATACACATTTTATGGAAGGCCAAAAACATCAAACATAAAAAAAAAGTAACATATCCAAACCTGCAATAACAAGGTACTTTTGCCAATTCCAGGGTCACCACCAATTAAAATCAGTGAACCTGCAAAATAGCATACTCAGGCACAGATTAAAAAACCAGGACTACGATAATGACAAGCTACAGACAATCTGTTATGTCATATACATGTCTAACATATGCTGGTGAGTATGAAGCCAGGGATGACAAGTAAGAAAAAGAAAAAGAAAATCATGAATATAGCATAGAACCTGGAGCAAGGCCACCACCCAGCACCCTTGCAATTTCGTCTCCAAAATGTCCAGGCCTAAACACCAAAGAAATCAAGTAAACAAGGATACACTATGAGAAAACAATCAACTAGTGACACCACTAAATCCCAGATGTAGAAGATGGTAGATGAATGTTCATTTTGAAACGGCCTGAGCTAGATTTTCGTTCCTGCCATTTTACGTAAAATATAGCTCATGCAAACAGAACAGATCCCTCTTAAGGGAAGCATGGTCAAGCCAATGCCAATGTACCAGGGGTTTCACTCTAAATAAAACATAATACACTAAAAGGAAGTATCTAAGATTACCAGAAACAAACCAATAGAAACTAGAATAGTTACCGAACATTATTCGAATATGATTTGCTAAATGGCCCAAGGAGAGGAAGAACATACAGACTTATAGCAATTAAATAGTTGTTTTGCAGTATTCGAATATGATTCGCTTAACACACCAATAAAGCAACTAGAATATTTATCTGACACTTGATTTGCATAGCCCACAAGGAGAAGAAGGGCATACAACGGAATTCTCCAGTATTGCTTACTGACTCCATGAATAACATCAGTCAATCTCTGTGGTTGTACACCTCCTGCCTGATGCGGAAGCCACGACCGAACACCATTCTCCGAAATACCTAACCCACCGACCTTGTCAGCTTTACCGCCGGGCTCTGAACTCTCGGAAAAGCGTCGTATGGTCCCAACCCTCTTGCAAGCTCGACAGCTTCCCCACCACTGACCTTCCGAGTGCCCACAACTCTCACATACCCAAACAGTTTTCGCTTTGCCTTTCTTCTTACTCACCAACACATCACCCGTGTCCCATCCCCGAACCGAACCCACGTTCGAAGTCGCTTTCATCGGTCTGATTATGGGGTTTTCCTTGGATATTTCATCATCTTTGCCCTCGGGGTTCTGGGTTATGTCACCATTGCTGAGATTTTCAATCTTTGGTCTCCCGTAAGTTGTATCATAAACCCCAGTTTCAGAAGCCGAAGAAGTGGAATCTCCGACGGAGGTCTGGGTGATGGTTTGACCGGAAACAGGGTCATAGATGGACCAAACACGAGTTGAAAAGCGACAAAGATTCGCCGGAGATGCTAAAATCGGAGGCGTCTTAGAATTATGTAACGAAATGAAGTGGGTTTTGGTGTATAAGCATCTTAAGCACCACATATCTGCGATGAATACAGTTATACCTTCACTTCCTCTGCTCGTTTAGGGTTTAAGCTCAGAAATGTAACCCGCCAATTTTAAGAACACGGATGTATGTTTGCCGTTCTACACCGGCTTACATAGGAATAAACACCTGCTAACACTTGTTTTTATTTTATTTTGACTCGTCTTGATTTCTGTCTTAATATTTCACATTTATCTTAGTTTTACAAATTCAAATAAATAATATTGTTTGTATGGTAGTTGTGAAAATGCATTTCGGACAAAATCACCGTAAAAATTATATTTCAATAATTTTTTTAAAAAAATATATAACTATTTTTATAAATATCATTCTTCTAATATGGCATGTGATTTCGAATCGATTTCGGATGGTCCATGTCCATACGGATCTTGTCCACGTTTACGAACGAAAATCATAGTACGTAATCCGTCTGTAAATACAAACAAATCGAACGTACGTAATCTGTTGGTCTATTTTCGGACGACGATCTCATATGTCCAGTAATTTTCGAATGGACATCCACGCCGTCTACAAAATTTTTGTACGGAATCACGGTCCGTCTGAATTTTTTTCCTAAAAAAATACATGAAGACCAAAGATGAGAATTTCACAACCAAACTGGATTTGAATCCACGCTCACCGCACTGTAGACCTTAAAAATATGAAGAACTAAGACAAGAATCAAATACGCTCACCTCTAAACCTAGAAATAAGACCATAAAATATTTCGCCATGAGAGACGAAAATGATCAACATACAGACGAAAACCATAGAAACAAAGACTAAAGACATAGACGACGATGTTGAGAGACATATAAACATATAAATCATAAAAAATATGTGGTAACACGAACAATGGCATATGGACATACAAACTCCAAAACGATGATTAACGAAGGCAAAGGATGAAGATTTCTGGAAAAAGTGAACGAAGAGTGCGGAGAAAACGAAGATCATTGTCATTAAATAGGACTTCCAACCAAAATTACGGATGATCTATGGACGACCGTCTATAATTACGGACAATCTACGAACGCTCGTCCACAATTATAGATGAAATCTATTGTCCCGTCGAAATTGGGGACGGTCTGTACATTCGGCCACAACTATGGTTGCCCATAAATTCCAGACGAAAGAGATGTCCATCCAGAAATTTCTAGACGGGACTTTACGTCGTCCGGAATTTGCAGACGGATGTGAGACCGTCTGAAATTCAACGAACAACTCTCACATCCATCCGTAATTTCCAGACGGTGTAACGTCTCGTCCAAAAATTTGTAGATGGTTATGTCATTCGTACGAACATTATGGACAAATGTCTTTTCCATCCGAAAATTGCGGACGGACGTTTGGATCATCCGTAATCCGTCAGCAAATAGATGAAATAGAGACGCTCGTTATGTCCGTGAATTTGCAAATGGATTGTGGATGAAATGTGATATCCGTTCGTAATCCCGTTTAGGATTTTCCGGACAATTGTGCGGAAAATTAAATTTTCTAATAGCGATTTATGTTTGAAGAGGAATACATTATTGATAGTACATTAACATTTGAATTGGTAATGATAGAAAAACTAGTTTGTCGTATGGTACAATATTAAATTTTAAACGGTCCTTCGTTGATATTACTGATGCATGATCGTTGAAATGCAACGATTAAAATTTTTCAATGGTTATCCATTGGAAAGCTTGAAATTTTTTCGACGGTCTTTCAATGAACATTCTAACATTCCAACAGACATTTTTAAATGGTATAAACCCATTGAATAATCTCACTGGATCATATTGTATCCATTGATGAACCGTTAAATATTCAATAGATTACAATATATGTGGTGGTTGATATCCGTTAAAATCCGTTGATATTTATTTCAATGGATGAATATGTTGATCCATCCATTGAAAATGACGAGTATCATGGACATCAAGGAAACAGTTTCGCTCGATCAGAACATGGGTGTGCTCAGTCGAGCAGAATATTCGAAACTATTGGAGCTCTCATGATTTATGTTTGGCTAAACAACATAATTACTTGGATATAACTCAAAGATACATCCTTACATACAATTCGCTTGGCAATGAAATCAACATCCTTTAACCCGAGCAATGCTTTAGTCGGCCAAGCTTGAATAGATGATTCAAGCCAACGGTGAAAAAAGATCAGAGTCAAGGTTGCATCGACGATGCTCAAGACATCTACTAAACTCTTGTAAACATTGCCTTGATTTTTTTCTTTATCATAGTGTATTTGAGTGACAACATTCGTAAAGTCCTTTGTTTTTGTTCTCGTGGTCGGTCCTTGTGTGATATGTGGTTGAACCACGATTAGAACGGCTATATCCGTCCGGATTTTTTTATGATTTTTTCCGTTCATAATTTTAGACAGATTTCATATGAATGTTAATCACCGAATTACATATAGATGAAATTCGTTAGAAGTACGTCTAAAATAGTTTCCATACGAATTAGAGATGAATTTTACCATCCGAAAATCAAATATTTCATATAGTGTCATATTATCTCAATACTATGTGTTCTCACATTCATCTTTTCAATTGTGGTTTGATCAAATTCTGCTGCATAAATTGGATTTCAATCCATAATAAATAGTATCAGAGTTTTGATCGAACAATAGGAATTGTGTTCATTCTTTGAACGGAAAAAGCTAAGATGATTAAAGAGGATTAATTACTTAAATAATAGTTTTCATCAATATGCATCTCAAATTTCATAACAAATATTTATAACTACAAAAAGGTTGTTAATGAGATATAAAAGGTCATATTAGGGTAATCATAATGTTATTATGCACACCGACTACATGTACTGGATCACGGCGTAAGGTACGCCCATACCACGATCATAATAAGATTTGGGGTCCGTGAGAGAAGGGTATGAAGTATTTGTATAAAGCTCTTTCCACATGGGAGTGTACCCTACGAGACAAATCTCTTTAGTCTAACATTTTGAGGAATTTTTATTCGTATTACATTTGTTTCCTGATTTTGATTATTTATTTTCTCATAAAAATATTTTCCTAATATTACATTTACTAAGGAAAGAGGTACAAAAAAAATTCACAATTCCTTTAAAAGTTAGTTTAAAAATATTTCAATTATTTTTCATTGATAAGACACTAGTTTAAAATGATTCCGATTACAAAAATATGAAACTAAAGAAAACCAAAAGCGACATTAAGAAAATATCATTTTTTTTGTCAAGTTGTGTTTTTAAACAATTATAATAGGGTTCACGTTAAAATGGTGTAGGTATTAATTAAAAGTTTAAAGTTTATGGTTTTTTTACTATTGCCTATTTAATACGGAAAACCATATTTAATAACCAGAATAAATACGGTGTTGTGAGTTTTGAATTTATTTAATAACGTTTTTTGTATATTTTAAAATTTGTAACGATTTTATTTTACTAATAAAGCTTGATGCGCGAATTATTTGCTAAAATAATTTATAAAATAAAAAATTATTAATACCTTTTGAAAATAAATAAATAAATAAAGATTATTAATGTTATTATTCCAATAAAATTTAAATTCAAATATATTAGTATTTTTAAGAAAAGGAGAATTATTATTGTTATTATTAGGTAGATAGGGAGGGATATCAAAAATACCCTCGTATGGTTAAAACACTTTAAAACTACCATTCTAAATCTGATAAAAAAAAAAATCGGAGAAAAGACATCTGTATCCTTATATTTTGTTAGTGAAATACACATACGGAGGAGATAAAGACAAATTTGAAAGGAGGGAAAGATAAATTTGAGAGGAGTTAAACAAAGTTTAGAGCTATTTCCTTTCATTTTCGAGTGATTTCCTTCCATTTTCGAGCGATTTCCTTCAATTTTCGAGCGATTTCCTTCTATTTTGAGCGTTTTGCAGCAATTTTCGAGCGATTTCTAACGATATTTTAGCCATTTTTAGTGATTTCCAGCAGTTTTCAGCGTTTTAAAGCAATTTCCGGCGATCTTTAGCAATTTTCGGCGATTTCTAGCAGTTTCCTACGTTTTCTGGTGACATCCGGAGATTTTGGGTCGCATTAGGTCATAGGGTCGAACTGGGTCACAGGGTCAAACTGGGTCGCAGGGTCATAGGGTCGAATTGGATCGCAGGGTCGCAGGGTCACAGGGTCGAACTGGATTGCAGGGTCAAACTAGGTCGTTGGGTCGCAGGATCACAGGGTGGTAGGTCGGACTGGGTCGTTGGGTCGCAGGAACGCAGGGTCGAACTGGATCGTAGGATCGCAGGGTCGGACTGGGCCAATGGGTCGCATGATCGGATTGGACCATTGGGTCACAGGGTCGAACTAGGTCGCTGGGTCGAACTGAATCGCAGGGGTATTTTGGGAATATCAACATTTATAAAGGTATTTTTGAAGTAAAAATTTTTTTCGGAAAGAATATTTTTAAAGTGTTTTAGTCCTACGAAATTATTTTTGAAGTTACTCCGGTAGATAGAGATTCCTTGTGATGAGATTCCTTGTGATGCGTGAATGATTATAGTATTGGTTATAGTATGATATTGGTATAATTTTAGACGATATTTTGAATAATAAAAAATATTATTAGAAAATGGAATACCATGTAATATCCATAAAATGGAACTAATAATTCAAACATAAGCGTAAAAATCATATGCAATATAGTTTAAAGTAAAAAATATATATATTTTCTTTGATATATAAATATTTGTACACATTTTTAAAAGTAATATGAGTTGTTTATCTATTTTCACACAATACAATTAAGGATATAAAATAAACAAACTGGTAGTTGCTAAATTTAAAATTATATATGCCATATGTCATGTTGTTAATCTTAAAATTGACAAAGGTGAATTACATATATATATATATTATAATATATATTAGTAATACAAAGAAAAAATGATTTCATAAATATAAATATTGTCATTTCTCCTCTCACACAATACATTCATATATAGTTGGTATACATGTTAAAAAACGTTAGGTTATATTTTTTCAATGTAAAACTAAATAAAAAAGTGGACATTTGATGATCGTAACTAGAATAAGAATATACAACAACCTGTTCGCAATAGAGTGTGTGGAACAGTTTGCAAATAGGTAAAAAAAAAATCCAATTTTCAATTAATTTTGGATTAACTTTTGTCACCAAAACCACCAAAGGATGAGAACTGGGTTTTTCTATTTTGACTCATAATTTCAAGGTTTTTTGGTCTTAAGATGTCATATTGAGCTTCATTCCATTGGATTTTTTTTTTTAAATGTAACATTTAAGTTATTATATCACTTTAAATTATGAATTGTTTTTGTCTTTTTCTCAAACTGACCCAACCAATTTAAACGTAATATAATACGGTTGGTTGAAGATATGAAATATGTATATGAATTTTTAACGGTTGAAACGTTACCAATTACATCTACAGAACAACAAATGAGTGTTCAATTTGACGAAAGACAACGCATCTAAGATACATATACAAAAGCAAAAAAAATAACTTTGTAAATCTGGATCCTAAACAAGTCTTTCAATATAATGACTACAAATACATTGTTTTAGTATAACTTATATTTTGTTTGAAGATACTATATATATATATATATATATAATGATATTATATCAACATATTATTTATTGAAATCGAAAATGTAATGATATAATTTATTATCAATAAATAAATTGAAATTATTTCTTTTATAATAATGATTATAATTATAATAAAAACAAAATAAATTAATGCATTTAAATATGAAAAAATAATAATATTTTTATTAATAATATTAATAACAGAATTCATATGTTTTTGCATATCATCTTAAAAGAATTTTATATCCATAAAATTAATAAAGATAGATTAAATTATATTAAAATCTGATTTATAAAATTTATAAAATAAAATTTAGATTTTTTCTTTTATAAAAAATTGTAATACTGTAATAATAATTTTAACTAATAAAATCTTATAAAAAATTATTTAAAAAAAACGAACGTAATGATATAAAGTCACCTCAATATTGATACAATTGCCATATCAATACTTACGTGATGTTATCATAATTGAATAGTGATCCAATTTTTAATATATAAAATTTTAATAAACTAAAAAATTTTAAATTTTTTATATAACGATTTTTAAATTTTTTAAAGCAACTGTATTTTGAGAACGGAGAAATTTTTAACAAGGATCCACCGTCTTTGTTGAATAGAAAAAAAAAAATTTTCATTTGGAATTCATAAACCAAAACATATGCTATTTAATCCAAAGGTATATATAGCGCCACGTCACTTTTTTTATTATTCAAAGCGATTTACCAATTTTATATATATATATATATATATCATACATATACTAAAAGGGAAACAACCCTTTTTCCATTTTCCAGCAGGACGTGGCGGTTCCTCTGCCCTTCGATTCCTCTCCTAGCGACGTGTCTCCTGCGCAGGCGATCGGATTGCTTACAGTGGCGGGTTTGCCTGTTTTGGCCGAGTCGTCCGATTAACTCAGTCTCTCTCTCTCTTCCTGCGGCTTCATCCCCGTCGTTGGATGGGTTTTTTTGGCAACATTTTGGACGGTGAGATTTCCTCACCGACCACTCCCATTTGTTTTTGTCCCTTCGATGACCTTTGAATTATTTGGTGTTTAGGGTTTTAGAATGAGTGTTTTTGGAATTGTTTTCTACGGTGAGATTTCCTCGCCGACCATTTCCCTTCGTTTATGTGCCTTGGATGTGCTTCTATTTAATTCGGTTTTAGGGTTTTTAGGTCAGTCTTGCCGAGTAGCTCGACGTTGTGTTCGAGGCGGCGGTGGAGGGGACACGAGGTGGCGCTGGTGGGGACGCGAGGCGACGCTGGAGGGGACGCGAGGCGGGTGAGATAGGGGAGGCGAAAAAACGAAGAAGAGGGAGAAGAAGAGAGGAGGAATGAGAAATGGCTTTGGGAGAAAGAGAGAGAATGATAAAGGGAAGGAGGGGGGAGAAGGAATTTAGGGTTAGGTCTGTAGGGGTGGTAATTTAGGATTAGGGTATTTTTTAGGATTAGGTATAATTATTATTATTATTATTATTATTAAATTTAAAATTTTGGGAGGTTGTAAAATTTTAAAAAAATATATATTTTATTAACAAATATACTTTTATTAAAGTATAATTTTGAAAAATAATTAATAAAATTAATGTTGTATGGTATGAAAATTCAAATACATCAAAAATTATTGGTTTTTAAACGAAATTTATTTAAAAAAATACAAAATGATACTTTATTTTTAAAAAATTAATAAAAATAGTGTTGTATTGTATGAAAAAAGAATGAGAGAACAAAATTAGAATAGTAAGAAAATGTTTAGTTTCTTATTTTTGTAAAGTAAAATTTTTGAGTGTGATTTTAAATAATTTTAATGACGTTGCATAATACGTTTCTGGAATTAACATGATATAAAAAAATTTATGGTATACGTTAATTTAAATTCATAATTTGAATATTTGATTATTTTAACTTTTATTTAATATAAAATGTATTTAATGGATATTAAAAATATTTACATAAAGTTCAAAAATTGATAATAGTAATTAAAAGGTTAAATGAAAGACAATTTTTTTATATATTTTCTCTTTAATATAAGAATGCTATAATTTTTTCCTTCAATTGTTATCAACTGGGCTTTAGTGTGGTAATTATATAATATTTGATTTCGAGTAAATCAACGTTATTCTATTTCAGTGGAAACTACCGAATTTCATTTGATAGTTTCGTATTTGGGCAGCATGAAAAATAATTAGGGGTGGATAAATATCGAATATCCGTAAATATTCGACTATTGTCGCGTATTAAAATAATAACAAATATGCGTTTGCAAATTAATAATGAGTCATCAAACTTACATTATCTACAAACTTTTTCTGATTGGTGTTACAATTGAGAAATAGAACTTTATCTGAACCAAACAATGGCGAATGTTTGATAGATATACCTACAGATTTATTAATCACTGAAACGTCGAATCCAATTGAAAGTATTGCATCTCATGTATATACCGAAACATTGAGCGTGACTATAAGAATTCTTTTTTTAAGACCGTGCGATGTTGTACCCGACAAACGAAATTGTTGACGAACTAAATGACGCATTATTAGCAAAGATTCCAAGTTTTCCACACGAATATTTAAGTTCTGATTTGTTATTCAAACGATAATGAACTATATAGTACATAGTTCTTGAATAGTTTAAAATATCCAAGAATTCCTAATCACTGTATTACACTTGAAGAAGACACACCTATTATATTTTTGCGGAACATTGATCAAATGCTTGGCCTCTGCAACGAAACTCGCCTTCAAATAACGCAGCTTGGTCTGAATATAATCGAAGGTAAGATACTAACAGGTGTTCGTGCAGGAAACAAAGCACTTAAACCAAGATTCACATTAATCCCACCGTACACAACATTGCCGTTTTATTTAAAAAAATGCAGTTTCCTATCATGTTATGCTTTGGAATAACAATTAACAAAAGCCAAAGACAAAGTCGTATAATCAAATCGGTATATACTTGTCAAAACCAGTCTTCAGTCATGGCAACTATACGTTGCACTTTCTAGAACAAAAACTAGAAAGGGTTTAAAATTACTCATTTCAAATGATTATGGTCAATATACTAAACGAACAATGAATGTTGTGTATAAAGAAATATTTCAATCGTATAATACAATTGTATACTTATGTTTAAAAGATTTGTATTGACTATTTTTTTCAATATTTCACATATATTATTATATGCATATTTTTTTAATCTATATATTATGTTATTTAGAATCCGCACAACACGCGGGATCCTTGCTAATATATATCTTCTGAAAAACCAACTTGTCTGTCACATTAATACAGAGACCTTTTAGTAATATGAGAATATTCTTCTTGTTAAGTTACAATAATTTAGCATAATAATATTAAGACAAATCATAATTATTTTAAATTTTTACGACTATTTCCATCAGATGAATATAATAAATAATAATGTTTTATTGTATTTGCAATCATTTTGAGAGTATATAACAATTATACGATTATATAATCACCATTACGGTGGACAAATAGCGAGTAAGAGTATATTTTTTTATATTATTTGTATTTGAAAAATATTTGAATTTATTATTGTTGAATTTAAAAAGTTTACGCATCTGCGGAAATGTATCTTGATCCACCGAAGAACTTCAGATTGAATATTCCAACGAACAATTTACGATAAAGAAATACCTTTTTCTGTTTCTTCTCGATTATGAAATAAATATCTATATATTTATTGGAGATCACAACCCATTTATTTATAGATAATACAACTTTAATTATTTCTAATTTGGCCCCTCAATAAATCAGAAATTATGAATTGTTTCTACATTTTTAATTCATAACAATTACACTCCTTAGCCATAAGTTACTATATAAAATCACTTTAGTTTTTGCTAATAATATAATGACACCATACATTTAAATTATATATATATGGCCCCTAAAAATCCTTACAATCACCCCGTGGGTCATATGTGTATCCGAAAAATGTATGTACTCTATGAGCTCAATTGTTACCATCATAACTGTAGACTATAAACAAAATCGTCCATTATCCACAACGAATATATATTCATGTCGGCTTTCACTACCCTTTTCGTAATTAAACAAATTCCATTATTACTAAATTTGATATGACTAAATGACATAAATCTTGTTATTAACGTGTAGTATGAAAATCACACGAATGTGATCTACACATGTCGATTTTCAACTGGTCCTATTTAAGTGAGATCATTGAATAACTTTATTATACATAGTGAAATAAACTCAAGATTACTTTATTTTTGATAATATATATATATATATATATTTGAATATAGGACACAAAACACAAAATACAAAATAAATATCGAACTCCCACTAAACGATAAAATCCTCAAACCCTGAAACACCCATTCGAGCAGAATGCTCATGAAAGACCTTAGGTTGGAATACCCTTAGTAAGGGGATCCGCTATCACGAAATTCATCCCAATGTGCTTAATCGAAATTTGTCTACTCTGAACCGTTTCTTTTACAACTAGAAACTTAATATTAATATGTTTCGTTTTTATTGAGCTCTTATTGTTGTTATAGTACAAGACGATCGATTTGTTGTCACAATATATCTTTAGTGGTCGTTCTACGCCCGCGTGAGAAAGTTTCTCAGCCAAACTCCTTGGTTTGATGCCTCAAAACAAGTTATAAATTCTGCAACCATGATTGATGATGCTATAAGTGTCTGTTTGGTACTTCGTCAAGAAATAGCTCAACCAACCATTAAATAGATACAGCTTGAAGTAGATCTCATACTTTCTTGACATCCAGCAAAATTAAAGCCAAAATACCCAAAATTACTATCTTGCATGCCAAATCTTTAAAGTATTTTATCGATATAGCTCCTTTGTGATAGACCTAGAGTACCATGGGTTCTAGCCCAATGGATTTGAATTCCTAAGACAAAGGAGGCGTCATCAAGATCTTTCATTTCTAAATTTTCCGAAAGAAATCTCTTGGTTTTGTGCAATATGCCTATATCATTAGTGACAAGTAACATGTAATCAACATACACAACCGGGAAAATTAATTTGTTCCCACTAAACTTGTGATAAAGACAATCATCAACAAGATTCCCCTCGAAGCCAAATAAGATAATCAGTGATGAAATTTGTGGTACCATTGACGAGATGCTTGTTTGAACCCATATATGGATATTGTCAATTTACAAACCATTTTGTTCAGATCTCCTCATACGAAATTTTCTTGTTTCATGTAAATCATTTTTTCAATGTCTCTTTTAAGAAACACTATTTTGACATCATAATATGCAACAAGAGCCATGATTGTTCTAAAAGAGTTTTTTGATGAAGCTGGATAAAAAGTCTCTTTATAGTCAATCCTTTCCTTTTGAGTATATTCGTTAGCTACAAGACGAGCTTTATACTTATCCACATTACCTTAGAATCCCGTTTGGTCTTAAATATCCATTTACAACCAATGGATTTCTTACCTTCTAGTAAAGGGACTAGTTCCCAAACTTTATTGTCTTGTATAGATTTATACTCTTCATTCATTGCCTCAATC
>CM071869.1:19033520-19086580 GCA_036759665.1 Gynandropsis gynandra | reverse complement strand
TGTTCCTTAGACTTTCTACTTTGTTTATGTTTCTTTACAAACGCATGATCGAGTAGTTTGTTTGTTCTAGGAGAAGGGATTAGCCCTTGGCTATCCCGAGACCGCTTTTGATCTATTTTGAATGCATCTTCCCGTTTTAGTTCATCTATTCTTTATCTGAGTTCTTTAATTTACTTGTGTTTACAAAGGCCACGTAAATACATGTGTTAGAGATTAGGAGAAGGACCGAAAGGAGAATTCTAGTCTTGGAAGATCAGGTTTAGAACAACCGAGGTTAGGCCACGAAAGTAGGGTAGCAACGGTTGAGGGTGAACGGGCGAATCATTGAGTTTATGGGTTTAGTTCATGGTGTCAGCCACGAAAGTAGGGGGCACCTTGTCTAGATCACGTGTCTATGCCTTGAGAGAGGTTAGATATCATGTTAGGATCGTCCGCCTTAGATAGCTTTAATTGGGATTGCATGATAGATAGGTTGATCGTGTGTTTCGGTAGTCTTGTGGTGAAACCGGTTTCCTAGGACGCTTGTTTTATCGTTAGAACCCAAGTAGTTTAGTTTACTTTCAGTATTTTATTCTTCATCACCACTCTTTCGTTAGCAAGTTTGATTCGTAGTTCGGGTTTAGGTAGCATTGCATAGTCTCTGTGGGATCGACACCTAAAATACTACACACGTGTCGTGCACTTGCGGGTAGATTAGGTTATATTTAACTCTGATACGCATCAACGTCCTACGCGATGGACACCCCTCAGGCGTCCCGATTAATCTTTAGACGTTTTTTTAAGAAATTGATGCCAAAACGACGCCATTTTGGTTATTAAAGAAAAAAAAACTAACACTGGTCTTCATCCTTGCGTTCATCTTTTGTCGTATCCCTCTTCATCCTCGTATTCATCTTCTTTTATCTCTTGGGTCATCTCTCGTCTACTGTACTCGCCTGAGTCTCTTGTCGTCGCCTTCATCTAGTATTTTCGTTTTTGTTTCACCTCCACCCTCGGCTTCGTCTCTCGCCTTCATATGCCATCGTTCTCGATCGACGTCCGTTCTTGGTAATTTTTTTATGTTGTTGACTATCGTCTTGAGTTTTATATTGTGAATTTATTACTTATAAATGTTTTTAATAAATACTAAAATTTACTTATTTGTATGTGTTTTTTATAAAATTAATATTTTTAGATGTTTCAAATTAAGAATTTAGATTATAATTATATTAAATATAAATATTATATTTATGTATATATATATATATTTGCCTAGGTTTCGCTTAGACATTTTAGGCGCTGGGTGTCCGTTTGTCTAGAACTTTCTTGAACCTTGGTCTAGAAATGACGAATCACAACCGTCTCTAAGTCAATAGGAATTTAACGATATATAATTCGAAGTAAATCTATAACTTTTTAATTTAAAAATTTATATGATCTAATATTGGAATGAGAACTTTATTGTATAGCATATTATGGCATACGTACAAAGACCATATTTTTGGTCTTGAAAAATGACATCACAACACTTAACTTTTTCTAAAGGCAAAAAGAAAAGAACAAGACACAAGTGGCATAATCAAATGATGCAATATGAACATGCGTTAGAAATCAGTCGACATGAATTGGACACAAACCGCAATGATTTGGACGCCACTTGGACTAAGATGCAAAATGATTCGAAACGAACAATCAACTGTTAAAGCGCATGCCCAAGTAAAAAAAAAATACCTTCAATTGATGCTAATGAAGACGACGACAACAACAACGACGATGATACATAACCTCTGACAATATAGAAATTATTTAAAAATATTGTATTGGTATAATATTTTATAACGCCTAATGTGTAATATTATTACTTTTTAATTTTTACCTCTTTATTACATTTTTCCTACGATTTACGGGTGACTCAGGTCATCCGTAGTTACGGTTGGTTTACAGACTGTATTTTTCACTTGTATATGCGGAAGAATTCTAGAATATATAGTTTATGGACGATCATTTCTGGATAGATTTCAGACGGATTCTACCGTCCGAAAATTGTTTTTTTTGCTTGTAGTGAACGATAACCAACTACAAACATATACTTCTCAATGAGCCGTATTAACCTCTAACACTATCCCTCAAGCTCTCCAAAACTAACAAGCCGATCTAAATAGGGTTCCATATAAGCCATCAAACATTCATAGTTCACTAACCTCGGTAAGCGCTCAAACTTAGCCTCAAAATCCTTGTAACATGACCAAATGCAAGAATCTCAATGAACTTCGCGAAGTAAGTGCAAGTTGACGATAAATGAAATGTTGTGAGCAACAACAACGATAGATCCGACAATTATGAGAATCCTATCAATCGATCGACATATGCGAAAAACATAGTTGTACCAAATATCACCAGAGATACAAACGACAAAGAGGTGAGTGATAGTCTAGTAGGATGTGTAGATGTGGAGAGGCGAGCAACATGAAGGTGATTGACATCTGAGCAACGAAGAGACAAAACGACATGGAGGTTAACTAAAGGGAGACGAAATGGTGAAGAGACAAATGACATGTATAGTGGCGATCAAAGGTCTTGCTAATATATTATAAATAATCGATAATAAAACAGTTAAATGGATAATATGAAATAATTTTGTTATTTATAATTTGGTTTATAAAATTTAAAATTTATTTATATTTATCTATACATTTAATAAATTATCTATTTTAAAATTTTGAATACAAATAATTGAGATATCTTATTATTTATATTTGACAAATATTTAACTTTTATTTAAATATTCGTCAAATATTATTTTTTATCATCAAATATTTTTTATAATTGGGATAATAAATCTTATTAAAATTAAATATTCGTCAAATATTATTTTTTATCATAATTGGGATAATTTTTATTCTTTATATTATTTTGATCATCAAATATTATTTTTTGTATTCAAATACGAATAGTACAAAACTAAACATAAACATGTTTATTAATATATCTAATATTATTTAGCTCATTGAGAATAATATAAAACTTTTATTCAAAGTTAAAAATCTTCGATTTTATTTTGAATTAATATATCTTTGATTCCTCAAACAGCTCAACATTTTAAATTCTTCCCCGAAATGTTGAACCAAACGCTCCTTCTCTGCTAGCGCTTCCTCTCTCTTTCGTATTCCAATGGCGACTTCTGCTTTCAGATCAACCACCGAGCGTCCAGCCCCACTGCCCAAATCCTCCACCAGTGGCGACGATGGCGAGTCTTCTTCCTCCGCCCGGAGGTCGGCTCCGAGGAGACACAGGAGCTTGAGTCGATTCTCTCACCGTCGCATGTCCGATCTGGACGCCGAAGTGACGCCGGCGGGGAAGGGGAAGTTCGTCAACACTGTTCGGGGTTCTGGGTTCCCCGAGATTAGCCTCGACAACTTAGCCTCCGAGTTCTTCGACTCCTTCTCCGCCGATAGTAGCGGAATCAGCGGCGGAGAGAGAGGACGATCTGGGTCGAGGAAATTTGGAAGCGGCGGAGGGGATGGAGATTCAACGGTTTCGCAGAGGCGGGGACGGTCAGTGTCTAGGGCTGCATTCGGGTGTGGCGGAGGAATTGTGCAGAGGCTTACGGCGGATACGGAGAGCTCGAGACGGCGGCGATCGGTGTCAAGACCTCCGGAGAGGGGAAATGACGGTGATAGTGGCGGTGGTATAGGAAGCACGGATTCTGTTAGGCGGCGATCGGTGTCTAGACAGCCGGCAAGGGGCAATGCCGTTGATAATGGTGGTGGTGCAGGAAGTGGAGATTCACGGCGGCGGAGATCGTTGTCGAGACAGCCGACGAGGGTAAATTCAGGGGATAATGGTGGTGTTGCAGTGAGCGGAAATTCGTGGCGTCGGCGATCGTTGTCGAGGCAGCGGGCGGCGGTAAATTCAGGTGATAATGGTGGTGGTGCAGTGAGCGGAAATTCGCGGCGGCGGTCGCTTTCTGTCGTCCGGTGCCGGCTTAGCGATTCTGAGGTGAAGATATTCTACAGGGCTTATTGAATTTTCTCTGAATTTGCATTTTCCTGGGGCCTATTGTTTGATGATTGTTGTTGGTGGCTGATCTGATATGATGTTTTAGCTTTTGAAGTTGATAATGGCACACCTAAAAGTGCTGAATCTTTTAGTTCCAAAAGTAACTTTTAGAAGAAAATATAGGGTAATGATTTTGGTTTATTTATGTTAATTGGTTACTGTGTATGATATCAGTTTCAATTTCAGGGGAACCGACAGATCCTGCTTGTCTGCATATGGGTTTGGTTTTTAAATTTCCTTTCTCATATATCTATGTTGTATTGTCTTGTTGTTTCCATATTTGTTGTGCCACATAATCAGCGGCAAAGTAAGGTTTGGTTGCTCAGTATGAATAGTGGAAAATTTGTTAATATTGTATCTTGTCGAAGGAATTTGACTTGTTGATATGGTTTGGTATATCTCTATTGGATTCATTGTGAATTGGGGAGTAGAGTGGTTTGCAATGACATGTATTTATGGGCTTCTGAAATCGCAGAGCGATGTGGATCGTTTTCAGAGTTCAAGCAACCGAGGGAAGTTGAAGAGTTTTATGGGTGGAAATGGTCAGATTACGGGTTCTCATGTGCCTGCTGCTCCAGTTAATAGACCAAGCCTAAGGAGATCTTTTAGCCAAAATGAAATCAAATACCATGATGGCTACTCTGTAAGAGATACATATCTTTGTTAAGGCTATTACCAAGTATTAGTTCCTATTTATTGTTAGAAGATTTTGTACAGGAAGAAGCTCGGCGGCTCTCTCTAGTCGACGATTTCATCTCACCTAACTCTGTATGTTGAATCTGTTCTATCACATTCTTTTTGGTTGTTTTAGAGCCATTCTTCAGCAATCACAGATGATGATGTAAAGGACACACACCCTGGCAAGCATGGAAATGAAAGGATAATTAGAGCAGTATATACTCAGACTAAGGTTTGTGGGTTTATTAAATATAGAAAGTACTTTATGCCACAAATGTTGTAAAGCTAAGGCCCCACTGAAGACTATGTTTTATTTCATGGCCCGTTTGCTGTTTAAGGAGAGAAACTGATTGGGGATTACGTTACTTGTGAGTTTTATGAAGTCATTTGAAAAGAATTTAGGAATGCTGTAGAAGAAATTAGAACAGAATTCAAACACTTATTATTCTATCTTTCATTTATTCAAGTTTATATTTCATTCTTCAACATGTCTCTTTTAAGATGATGGATTTTGTTATTACAGGCAACGGCCAAAGCAAGGAAGTGTTTGGGAGAAAGTGATTATGGTTCCCACCACACATCCTCTGGCACTCACCATGCTATTCCCTTGATGACAGAAGATTATGCAACAAAATTACATGAGGTACAGAAATGCTTTGTGCATTAGTTGGAGAGATTCATTTATCAAGATCTTAACCAATGTACCTTGTCTTTTATCTGTAATTCGCAGTGTGAGGAGCGCAAGAGGGATTTGCTGGCCGAGATTTTGTTGGAGGAGCAGCGTGGTAAGGAGCTCTCAAAGATTGTGAAGGAATTACTAATTGAAAGTAGTTCTGAAGTTAGCCAAAAGCCTTCTCGGCACCGCAAGGTATGTTTTCGAGTACTCAGACAAACAACTTTTGTTTCTTACTAAAGGTTTGGGCTTTTGATTAGAACTACATTTTTCAGAGGAGCAAGGATAAGAGCAGGATATCGACATGCTTAACAGATGAAGCAGAGAAATACATTGAGGAATTCATATCAACTATCGAAGACACAGATTTCTCATCACTGGATGATGAAAGGAGCGAGACAAGTTCGAATTTTGTCATGATAAAAACAGAAAGCTGTCAGAGCGCAGCTGTTCCCAAGTGTGCCCCTGTTGAAACAGATGGTGTTATGCTTCCTTGGCTGCAATGGGAAACTTCAACGGATTCTTCTCCACCCCCATACCTCCGCAAGTCGTTACACACTACAAAATCTAAGATATGGGAATCTGATTCGACCAAGGTAATGAGTTGTCCATTAGTTAGTACAAAATCTCGGATACCTTAGACAATATCATTCTCAGTTCCTAGTATCTCTCTCTTAATCTCTGCATTCGCCTATAGGATGCGACTCCTAGGCACGATATGAACATCCATTCCATCAGCAGCAGGGGCAGCTGGAGCCCGTGTGACTCAGCTGCGAAATCTTCCAACTCAGGAATCAACGGAGGCCAGGTATCATCTAGCGGACTCAGAAGACTGAAGATAGATGTTGCAGATTATCTCAATCGACCTAGCAATGTTGAATTTTTATACGAATCGTGGAAGCTGAGGAACAGAATCAGTTCGGGAAGTCTTGTACTAAGTAGCCGTTTATTGATGTAGCTTTGCAATGCAAAACCCATATGTAGTTTTTTATCCTAAGTGCATTGGGCAACAGAGGCGATCTTGTAACTTCGTACAGATATTTTCATGGACTTTGGATGGCAACTATGGACATGATTGTGTATATCATTACATAAAGAACCAATTCCTCGAGGGTTCATAGTCTTCTTCCTCAAAACATGACCAACTAACATATGATCACTCCTTACCCTTTTCCACCACCAAAGCAAAAGGAGATCGCATGAATCTCAAATGTAAAGAAGGCAGCCTGTTCTATGGAGGCCCCTGGTTCGTTCAAGTGTTCAATCTGGTGTAGTATCACGTGCTGATACACTCTTCTCGCACTTCTTTCTATACGTTTGCTTCATTACACTTCCACATTTTTCGTATCGGTTAGTAGAAAGACAGAAGTATGTTCTAACAAAAGGCACCGCATGTGGGCATCTTTATTGACTTGAGCGTCATAACGCTCTCGCGCCATAACAGAGCAAAACCTCGTACCGCCAAAGCAAGATACAATAGGGCTATTTACAAAAAGAAAAAGATACAATATGGCTATTTAAAGGGAAAAGAAAAAGTTATAATAGGGCTGGACAACTTGGATTACGATTCGAGATTTTGGGTGGGTTGGATTCAAGTTTTTCAAAGGATAACCAAATTGATCTCAAATTTGTGTGGATTTAGGTGTTCGATGTTTCAGTGCAGTTATAGTTATTTTGGTATATAAAAATTAAAATGAAATAACCCAAATTATTTGGATAAATAAACTATTCCTATGACATTCGGATTCAAATTATTCGTGAAATTCATTATTTTCAATCAATTAAAGATACTAAAACTCAGGCCACACATGATTGTAACATTCTCATATCCCAAAATTTGCTTTACATTTATGTGTTTTCATTCTATATATTCCAAATAAATGATACAATGTTACACTTTCTTTGAGAAAAGTTGCATGATATCATTGCAATGCTCTGCCATAAATGGATAAACTTTACCATTGTTTGTTTCTTTTTATCATCACTTATCCATGACGGCAACCACAATTTCTGGCAACGCGACATTTCCACAAATTGAAGATATGGCAAATCGTGAAGACACCAACATTCAGAATCGGGTGCGACTTGATGAGTACATGACATTCATATGAATTCGCGCTTTACTATCTCCATCCCTCCCAAGGATACGGAACTATCATCACTACTGCTCAATACTAGGAAGGTAAAAACTATGAAGAATGTGTGAACAATATTCTCGATGTGCGATCAAATGGAAAATTTTAATTAATCGACAAAATAATACTTGTGTCGAAATCCAAAGACACCGAGTATAAGGAATAGGGACCGAGCAATTCCATGCTCGTAGAATATATTTTTAACACCATCGATCCATCTCTGTGGACATTGTGAGGCCCATACGGCCCACATAAGTGAGTCGGTGGAAAGGCACATATATGTATATATATATGTTTTAATTAAATTAGGGTTAAGAGAAGAAAAAACATGGGGCAGCCGTACATTCAATCGAGAGAAGAAAAGAAAGAAAAAAAAGGAGAAAAAAGAAAAAAAGAAGAAGAAAGAAGAAGTGAAAGAAGGAAAAAAAATATTACAATTATGCAATTCACATTTTCTTTTCATTTGATTTTTTGATTGACGAGTCTTCCTTCAATCGTGCAATTAATTCATTACCATGTTTATCTTCTACATCTTTCGGTTTAGTGTCTTCGTCGTCATAGGTGTATTTTCCATCTATGTCAGTTCTTTCGACCCGATTGTCTGTATCAATTAACTGTATCGGCTCTGGATGATTGGTTTGCAACGAATCTTGTTTTTCTTCTGTGCTTATAACTCCCCGTGGTTTAATTTTAACTATGACCCACATTCATCTCTTTGATGTTTCAATATTTTTGGATAGTGCACGTAACATACTTGATCTATTGTGATGAATGAATTATACTTTCCATATTGTCGTGCCGAGTTGATGTCGATTCCTCCCCATTGATTTTTTTGTGTACCACGTTCTACGGTTAGGTCAAACCACTAACATTTAAAAAACATTACCTTCAATCCAACGAGACCAATATATTCTACCTGTAAGATTTGATGCAAAATGGCGTAGAAGTTTTCATCGTATCTTTCACTATCAACGCAAACGCCATAATTGTACGTGTTTCTATGTTTTCCATACTTGTAAGTGTCGAATGTGTAACCCCGAGTAAACATCATTGGCCAACACAATAAATTTCTTCATGGACCATTAACTAAATCTCTTAACACAAACACCGTAACTATACATGCTTTTATGTTTTCCATCCGATGGATGTTGTATTATCCTTTCACCCGTTGAGTGTTCTGGAGGCCATCTCATTATCGCAACGGTTTTGTCGATTTATATAACGTTCTCAACCTGTTTGCTACATGCATATAGAACATGTTTTTGTACGATACATATTTTTGTGAAGATGGTTTTCTGGACGAACCGTAAAATTTACATTCCAACAGCTCTTTATGTTTTCCCAAAAACAACATGCAACTGTTTCTTCAAACATCAATTTTTTCATGTGGCATTCCCAAATCTTTTAGAACATTCTTTATTTCATAATATGTCTAAGGTTTTTTGGACGAACCGTAAAATTTACATTCCAACAGGTTTTTATGTTTTCCCCAAAAATTTCAAACATCAATTTTTCATGTGGCATTCCCA
Source organism: Gynandropsis gynandra (assembly GCA_036759665.1). Classification (NCBI taxonomy): domain Eukaryota; kingdom Viridiplantae; phylum Streptophyta; class Magnoliopsida; order Brassicales; family Cleomaceae; genus Gynandropsis; species Gynandropsis gynandra. The sequence continues at coordinate 19,077,527 of CM071869.1, read as the reverse complement.
AATCTTTTAGAACATTCTTTATTTCATAATATGTCTAAGGATCTTGATAATTTTCCGTTAAATATTCACGCATGGTTTTGCAAAAGGAATCCATGTATTTTTCAACTGCATTGTAGTCTGTTTTTATATTCGTCAATCTTGATGACAAAGACAAACGAGACTGACCTTCACGAGAACTTTCATATATAGGTTATTTCACCGAATCCAATATATTGAAAAATCGGCATCCCTCATTGTCTGAAATCTCTTCATGCGGTTGCTCAATAACACTAGAAAAAGCATCTGACACCATTTCCACATATGGATTGATCATCGATGTTTCTTAAAGAACTTTTTCATTTCTTTCCATTTCTTATGCTTCTGTCATGACATCTCTAACGCCACAATTTCGTCGTAAAATAACCAAATTTTGTAATTCTTTACGAAACCCACCTTGTAAAGGTGTTTGAAAACAATTTCTTGACTTTGATACTTCATATTTTTGCATCTTTTATAGGGATATAACATTGTCCCACGTTCTTGACACAAAGGTTGTATCGACACAAAACTCATGAATTACTCCAATCCATGTAAGAATTCTTGAGTAACTTCATCGGTTACAAGATCTTTTCTTCTATATATCCAATATCTCGATATGTATATATCTATATTTAAAGAAGATGACATTTTTTGAAAAATATATTCTGTGTTGATGGCTTGAGGGTAAACACTTCGGGTTTGATGTATAAATAGTGCATAATCTAACGATGATCCGTTGGAAATACCAATGGATCACCGTTGGTCATACCAATGGATGACCGTTGAAAAACACGTTCGATTATTCCAACGGAAGCCTCAAAGTGCTAAATTTCCCAACGAGCATTCGTTGTACATGTCAATAGATACCCATTTCCATTTAAAACGATCACCCATTGGCTTTTTATGTCCGTTATGATCGGGCTATCAACGGATCCATGAACAAATTTGCAACGGATACTATTCGTTGATCATCCGTTGAGAATATCAACGGGCTTCAACGGACATCGGCTCGTTGATTATTTCCCAAAATCCGTTGCAATCTGTTGCAAAAATATCAACGGATGGATCCGTTGCCCCATTTGTTGATAATCATTTGTTTTTTATAGTATAAATCTAAGAAGAAAAACCAAAGGAAAATATTTCTGTAAAAAATAATGTTTATTATGTCGATTGTTGACAAATTAAAGATTACGTAACACAACATACGACATCACACATGACATGGCATACGAAAAATCATGCATTAGTTGAAGAAATGGAGCATCCATTTGATAGAAAACCGTGAAATCATTTTTTTCAGGTGTATCTTAAGTTTTTTTTTTCTGAAAAAGAAATGTTACCTAGTATTACGCAAAATTGGTTTCTCTCCTTACAATGCATCTAATAAACAATATTCATTATGATCCGTAAGTGTGTACCATATAATTTTTCACCAATGATGTGTTTGAATGAATAATTCTTGTTTTTGACTATTCTCATACCTGGTCTGGATCAGTAAAAAATACTTGATATATTTTTACAACCGTTGATTGATGAGTTGAGTTATCTATGGAAATACAACGTTGAAGCATATGATGTTTCCAAGAAATCAAATTTCCATATGAAAGCCGTATTGATGTGGACAATAAGTAATTTTCCCATTTATATTACGTTGTATGGTTGGAATACACACAAACGTCTTTCATGTCCATATTGTGTGGATGATACAAATTCATCCATATCGAAACAAGGTAGGAAACCAGGTTGATTTGATTCTCATTAGTGCTTTTTGCCGTTGGGCCATCCCTTGAAATGGAATAAAAGAAAATTGAAGGAAAATAAGACAATGGATACATATACACCATGCATATTGATGGGAGATGAGATATTATTTAAGCGAATAAATTCCATTGATGGATTATAAAGCGCAATTAATTTCAGGAAAAAATGACTAGATAAATGTGATAAATTTGGAGATTACCACAATTTGTGTAAATGCAATATTTTATGGATCTTTGCTATTGGGTGCGTCATCTCTTTTTCCATAACCTTGATGTGATGCATATAGAGAAAATTTCTTTGACAATATTATCAATACAATAATGAATATCTCTAGAAAGTAGGAAGACAAAGTAAAATCAAGATTGAATATTAGAGATTTAAGTACATGAAAAGAGCGTGGACTGAGTAGAGTTTGTAAAGCATAAGCACCCATGTTTAGACTTAAATTTGCAACGCAAAATGCAAGGCTAAAATTATTGGAAAAAGATGTTACATTTCGTAATAGTTATGCATCAAATATAGCTCGTTGTTTGAATCTCAATTGTGAAAAGTTGCAAGGCATGAAGAGTCATGATTTTCATATTTTCATGCAATGAATTCTTCCAATAGCTATTGCAGATCTTCTCCTTAAAATCGATCACAAGCTGTAGTGCGATGTAAGTTCAATTTTCAAAGATATTTGCTCATAAATATTACAAGTAAATGACATATGGGTTTTGAAAGATAATATTTTGCACATATTATGTGTCTCGGAAAAGGGTTTTCCTTTTTCTTTTTTTGGGGTTATGATGCATTTGGTGATACATCTTCCATATGAAATTGAGTTGGGTTATCTTGTATAGTTTCAATGGATGTATCCATTTGAAATATTGTTTTTTCATATTAAATGAAAGGTAGTAACTAAAAAGTAGACCCGAGTGATCAATTGTGCACATCTTAAAGGTAAAAAACAAACATTACAAGTAAATGACGTACGTTTTTGAAAGGTAATATCTTGCACATCTTATATGTCTTGGAAAAGGGTTTTCCTCTTTCTTTTTTTGGGGTTATGAAGCATTTGGCAATAAATGTTTCATATGAAGCCGAGTTTGGTTATCCTGTATAGTTTCAGTGGATGTATCCATTTGAAATATTCTTTTTTCATCTTAAACGGAAGGTAGCAAATAAAAGTAGATCCGAGGGATCAATTGTGAAGCAATACCTCAACGAAGATATAATACATTTCATAGAATACTATTTTGACACTCACATTGCGACAAAATCCAAGAACACGTCATAGAGCAATAATAAAAATCCTTTTTCCAAATGCAATGAAATGTGTACCAATATTCTTGATATGTTTTACGAAAGTGGATGGTTGAACGAGAAGATTACACAAATATTGCTAACCGATCAAGAGCTTTGATAACACGTAATCCGTCTTAGTATTTTCATCAATCCTAGTTTAATTTTGTTACGATTCTTGGACTTTATCGACATATTGAGCATAACTAAAGGCTTTTTTTATCATTTCTTGTGTTGTGCAAGAAAGGAAGACATATGAAGCAAACACAAGTAAATGCGGCAAATCTACCCGAAAGCGTGACCAAAAAGTAAAGGGAACACGACCGAGCAACATCCTACTGCACGACCGAGCTAAAGTTAAAACCAATTCTCGACCGAGCTCAATATAAAGCACGATTAAGCTCCTAGGGTCCATGCACACGGCCGAGCAAATCAGGTAGCATGGTCGGGTTGAGAAGCTGATGAATTCATGCAGCACGACCGGACATCCTTTAAAGCACGACCGGGGCACTGAATTCATGCAGTACGACCGGACATCCTTTCAAGCACGATCGGAAATCCTTTCAAGCACGACCGGGCGCTGATGAATACATGCAGCACTGTCAGGCAACAATCAAAGCACGACCGAGCTGAAGAGGAAGATCACATGCACGACCGGGCATCACTCCAAGCACGACCGAGCTGAAGAGGAAGATCACATTCACGACCGGGCATCACTCCAAGCACGACCGAGCTTATTATCCAGATAGAGCCCCGTAAGTGTTGCACGACCCAGGCAACTCCCATACTCGGTCGATCACCTCTTTGAAGAGTGTAGCACGATCAGGCTAGCTGCTGTGCACGGTCGGACATGGAGAGAACTAATAAGAGAAAGTCATGGAGATTGGCATGCCGCTCAGATCCAAGTTTGAACAATGATGAATTTTAAAAAAGAACCAGAAAAGATAGAGAACATAACAGACCAGAGACATAGGAGAGAGAGCAAAGGGCTGAAGAGAAGATTTCGTGAAACTGAAGGATTCCCCTGGGGGCACTCTTGAAGAATAGGGAAGATGAATACTTTCTGTGTTTACTTCTCTATGATTTCTGAGTAGATCTCCTTGCCATGGGTTAAGGATTCTTATATAATGGATTGTTTGGTTCTTAATGCTTGATTTCGGTTTTGTTCATTCGATTGGTTTGATGGGTTATACTTAATGCGTTCATACTTGCTGATCACCTATTTGAATGAGATTAGAGATTTGTCTAGGCTAAGAAGTCGGATTTGAGTCTCAGAATTAGCCTTAAGATGAATTAGATTAATGAGAATCTAATCGGTCAGTTAATCTTATTAGGAACTGTGATAATTGAGGTTGAGCTCCCATTGTTTTTCATACGTCATTGGTTTACTGCATCGAGAGATGAGTACGTTGATCTTCTAGGTAGTGAATTTAGGCATCGAGAAAGTCACTTCGGATAATAGAGGTTGAGTTCCCATTATTTTCGATAATAGAGGTTGAGTTTACTAGCGTTATTCTAGGTTGTTGATTACTACATCAAGAGATGAGTATGTTGATTTCTTAGATAATGGATTTAGGCATCGAGAGAATCACTTCCGATAGTTGAGGTTGAATTCCCCATTCGTTCTTCATGTATCTAGATGTTCCATTTTTGCACCGAGACATGAGTAATGTTGATTCCCTAGATTTAGATTTGAGTTCCCCATCGATAGATATAATTAGATTTCATGTTTCATAGAGACATCCATTACATGTCCCGACATTCCCGAAACCCATTATGCTCTCTAGTTTCATTAATTCTTTTATGTTTTTTTTTTCATTTTGTTAACCACATATTGATCGATCTTGTTCTCTTGATTCTTAGTTCTAACGTTCACACTAGTTTCAAGAGTTCGACTCTAGTACCACACGAACCGTATACTTTCGGTAGAGTGGTCTAGAAAATTAAAACTTCTGATTTTCGATCATCAAGTTTCTTCATGCACATACTTACACTTTATTAAATTGTGAGTAGTTCCGTCAATATGTAAGGTAAAGTATACAATTTATTTTTGTATATACATATATGATACGTTCTAAGTTAAACAAATTAACCTAAATTACCCGCAAGTGCACGACATGTGTGTAGTACTCTAGGTGTCGATCCCATAGGGACTATGCAACACGAACTAAGCTCAAACTAGAATCAAACTTGCTACGAGGATATATTGGTTGTGAGATGAAATAATGAAAATGCAGTAAACTAATGAGTTCTTGACAATTTGACAAACGCTCTAGGATATGGTTTCACCGCAAAGCTTCCAAAACCAACAATTGATCTATCAAATCTTGCATTCCCAATCAAGATATCTAACGCGGATGATCCTAATGTAATTTCTACCCTCTTTCAAGGTATAGGAACGTGATCTAATTGAGTTATCCCCTACTTTCGTGGCTGATACCTCAAACTAAACCCATACGATCTATGATTCATCCGATTAACCTTCAACTGTTACTACTCTACTTTTGTGACCTAGTCTTAGTTGTTCTAAGCTTGATCATCTAGGACTAGAATTTTCCTTTCAGTCCTTCTCCTAATCCCTAACACATGCATCTAATTGGCATTCGTAAATACAAGATGAATCAACACTAAGACAAAGAATAGATTAACAAAACGGGAAAATGCATTCATGAATAAATTGAAAGAGGTTTCGGGATAGCCAAGGACTAATCCCTTCTCCTAGAACAAAACAACTAATTAGTCATGAGTTTTAAACCAAACAACATAAATGGAATAGATAGAGTAAGGAGCATAGAATATCAAACGAGGCATAGTTCTGATTTGATCGTCCTGTCTCCTTGTGTGTCTCCACTCAAGAAGATTCTCTAGAATGGTGAATGATCAATGGCTGAATAAATCATTGTCTTGTGCTTTTGATGTCTTATAACTCAAAATTTGGCTTATTCAAATTTGAATCAGAGCGGTGTGCCAATCTCTACAACTTTCGCTTGGTTAGTTCTCCCCATGCTCGATCGTGCTCAGCAGCATGCCCAACCGTGCACCCTTCTAAGAGGAGTGCCCGACCGTGCTTCATGTGTTTCCAGACCATGCATAACTCTTGGGGTTAATTGATGTATTGAGTGTTCGGTCATGCTCAATATCATGCTCGACCGTGCATGGTGGTTCTTCACTTCAGCCCGGTCGTGCATCATGGACTGCTCGGCCGTGATCCTCATGCTAGTTTGCTCCCTTGTCGTGCTCTTGCTCATGATCGGCCGTGCTGTCTTCTTTGTTGCATGTTCGGTCGTGCTGAATTGTGTGCTAGGCCGAGCTGCGTGTTTCTCTTGGAAGCTCGCCCGTGCTGCAGCATATGCTCAACCATGCATGCCTATGCCCGACCAAGTTCACATCTTAGTCATTCTTTGTCTATTTCTCGTCTCGTTTGCGCCATTGTGATCCTCAATGCTCGTACTTTGTCTCGTGTATGTTCTTTAGCTCCAAAATGAACCAAATGCGTATTAAAACCTACAAGAATATGAAAACATGAAAACAAGTAAAACGAATACAAAATCATACGTAAACCTCGTAACTATCATCATAAACATCTCTAAAATAATGCAAGAATCGTGTACGGAAACGAGATAATCAATATATATAAAAGATAATTAACATGTACATATGTAACATGATCATAAAAAAGTGATTGATCAAATGAGGTATTTAACATGTATGTACATATATAAAAGATATTCAACATGTTCATAAAAATGAGTTCTCATTTTCAAAATTCAAAGAGGCATTTCCATTTGTTATCGGAAATCGACGTTCATCTCAAAGACTCACTGAAAAATTATATTTTGAGATTATAATAATTCAAAGAGGCAGTTTTTTTAATTTGTTTATTGTATTCGTTTTTCTATGAATTTTGGTTTAGATAACATGTAGGTGTAATGCATGTTTGATTTAATAGTTTAATATGAATTATCATGTTTTGGTGTGTAGATTCAGGTGTATTTTAAAGATTTACATCGAATTAGTTTGTTTAGGTTGGTTAAGTTGGTTTAGTTCGGTTAGGTCAGTTGAGTCGGTTTAGTTCGATTAGGTTGGTTAATTAGGTTTAGTTTGGTTACATCAGTTAAGTTGGTTAAGTTGTTTACATTTTGTTAGGTTGGTTTAAATCAATTTTATCGTTTTAGGTGTGAGTTGGTATAGGGTTGAAACTCAGTTAGAAATTGAGTTAGTTTAGAATCGATGTGATGTTATAAATTGAGTTAGAGTTTAATAATGTTTTTGTTTGTTTATTTTTTAATTAATTTTTTTGTATTTTCTAGATGTCTTGGAGTTTGCATGGAAGAGGTTTAGTGATTCCCTTCTCTTCGTAGACTTTGAGGCCGAAAGGGACTCTAGAGACAACGACGGTTCGTTCATAGTCACATGAGTCATTGTCGGCCCTGTCTCCCCCACTTCTTCCCTCGACCTTGTCGCAGCGACAACCGATGATTTCTTTTTTAAGAAAAAGTCGGATGCCGTAGATGAAAGTTTTCACCTCCCGACAGTTCCTAACATCGAGGTCATTTATGTCACCTTGAGCGCACCTCGATGCATTGGTTACATCTTGAGAAGACTCCAACTCCGAATGGTAGATCAATATATCAGTAAGTATTTTAGATTGATTTTTTTTCGTATTTATAATCTGATTTTATATAGTATATAAACCTAATTAAGTTTTTATATTTGATATTAATGTTTTGGTTGAATCTAGCCTCACTTGTTGCATCAAGACGAACTATTTCAGCTCGTACAGAAGCTGGATGTTGATGCCACGGTCTGCCGAAGACTATTTGTGAACGATATTTGTGGTAAATAATAATATTAAATTTTTTAATAACTAGTTTTTGAAATATTAACATTTTCTATTTTTTTATTTTAACAAAAATGCTGTAGGGAATCCTTATACAATAATGTTGTATATCATTGGTGAAAGGATTTAGTGACAAAGCCACTCAAATCACTAATCAATAGCCAAACGAAGAACTTGCAAGTCAACCCACAATCAGACAAGTGTTCTCCGGATTTCATCCATCCGAATATTTGGAAGGCAATAGGGGAACATTGGTCAAGTTAAGAGTACGGGTGTCCAATTTTGGTTTCGGTTCTGATTACTTGGGTTTCAGTTTGGTTCGGGTTCCATAGATTTCGATTTAGTTTAGGTTTGGGTTGTTTAGGATCAAAGTCATTGGACCCGAAATAACCCGAATTATTGATGTGGTTAATCTCAAGTAATAAATACCAAGACTAACGCTTCCACTAGAATATGGATCGTGTAGTACCAGGATCGAACACGAGGGAACCGATGCAACAATAAAGCTATTAAACTAATAAATAGGATGATTAATAATCAATGAGTAGATGGAATGTAAAGTAAAGACTAAACTATCTAAACGAGATAAAATTAATGAACTAAACACTATAGGTTTCGAGATATGCACAAATATAATGAAGTGCTAACAAAGATCATTGGTCTTAGATATTATCACGAATTCAGGGAATTCAAACTCTATTGTAGGAATTGACTGTCGTAGACTTGTCCACTAACTAGCGTGCTTACTACCAATCTTCTGATTGCGTAATCTCACCCACTAGATGCATTAAGACCGCTATACTAATCCATTGGTTTAATCGATCGATTTGGCGTAGATTCTAAATCGATGAAGACCCTAAATCATGGCTAAGCTCCAAAGTCTAATCCCCTGGCGTAGATTCATTAGACTTCTACAATCATTCATTCAAGTTGCATGCAAGAACGAAAGCATTAAGAACAACCAATCATTCTGAAAAGGATCAAATACCAAAATCATTTATTCAAGTTGCGTACATAAATAAATGCATTAATAACCACCAAGCATTTAGCACAAGACTTCATTACATATTGGCAAAACTCTCTAACCCGTGGCTATAGATATAGTTGGACATGGACTTAGAAAACAAAACGCGAAACAAGTATATCTTAAACATTGATACAGAATGAGGTTCCTCCCTATTTTAATACCATAGTATTGCACAACTCATCCGCGTTCCGAGTTCGTCGCCCCATCTCTTTCCTGTTCGGCATTCTGCTCTCTCTTTTCTCTGTATGCATGGTTCTTGTTTGTTGTGCGTTCTGTCCGAACCGATGCTTTCTCCCTTTGCCCCCTTCGTACTCTTTCCTTTCTTTCCTTTTCTCCTTCATTTCCTCTTTGGCCGTGCACTTCTATTTTCAGTCCATCGGCCAACATTTCCTTTTTTGTGTAGGTGGCTAGTGTTTCCTTTTCTTGTCTCCAGCGATTTTCTTCCTTTAGTACATGCCATGTGTTTCCAATTATGTTTCGTCCATGCTTCTATTATTTTGTTCTAGCTTCCATTTCAGGTGAGCCGTCATATTTTCGTTCTGCACCACCGGTCAGAAAGTTTCCATTTTTCTTCAACCATGTGTCGATGTGTATTCCAACCGTCTAGCTTCCATTTCTCTTTTTCGGTTTATGATCCTTGGATGCTGACCATGCATAGCTTATAGGAGAGTGATTTTGCTTCGTTTTGTGGCATTTGCTCGTGTTAGTGTCCGATATCTTCATTTTCTGCAAATACACGAGAAAATGCTAGAAGAGAGCTAAATGAAGTTTAATACTCGGTAGAGTCTAAATGAATAAGGAAACTAACTATAAAATGGACGAAAAAACTATAACTAAATATACGTTTTCAATTACATTATGATAGTTGTGTTCTTTGTATAGTTCAAGTTATTCAGGTTATTTGGATTTAAGGTTCTTTGGGTATTGTACCTAATTTTAGTTGTAGTTCATTTTTTAATATAAACAAAAATAAAAATATCAGATTTAAGATACTAGATTTTTTTATTGTTTGTATTCTATTTTTTAATTTTTATTTTTTAATTTGGTTGTTCGGGGTTCCTCGAGTTTTATCTGAATCCAAACCGAACAGACCTGAACCCGAATGAGTTTTGAAAATTGAACCCATATGGGTTCTTAGGGGAACTCCTATTCCAAATAGTCCAGACCGGGTCAGTCCGGATCGGGTCGGTCCGGATAATCCGAATTGAAAACCCCTAGTTGAGAGTTCCTCGAGATAAGCGAGAGAGCCAAGAGGAGCCAAAAGATCCTCATCGCACCAGATCCTACACCCTTGATGCATACTTCTAGTGCGAAACCGTTTGCAAAAATATATTACGACTTTGCAAATTATTTTGAAATATTTTAACTCTTAACTATTTTTTGTCAATATATATATATATATATCATAATGTTTCTTTATGTTTTTCTTTTCACGAAAAAATATGACCGACCAACAAATTTTGTGGAGCTAATACGGAAGACCCACCAACGACAAGATGGAATATGGGTACACGAAAAGGCCAAAGAGGTTGCATATGAGGTTGAGAAGTAGGTAAGTATATAGCAACTCATTTTCCATGCTTAAATAGTTTTATTCATTATTTGTTTCAAATCCTAATTACATTTTTTTTCAAACAACGGGAGCAATTAGCGCAACAAGAGAGATCATCGAGTCAAGGCGATGGCTCGATAATCGGAATCACGCAAGAAATGCTCGACGAGTTTTACATGGATGTAAGTATCGTTTTTATTTAATTATTCTTCTATTTTAGTACATTACTTTAGTTTAATAATATTTCTTTTGCAGATCATCCAATCTAAGTAATATGAATGTATATTTAGTTTAGGCTTGTTGAAGTCCCATATCACTAGGGCTTCGAGCGAGGGGACGCCCATGAGTATGCTCGAGGCTATAAGTTATGTGCGATGAGTCGATACCTTGATGAAAGAGTAATGGATCGAGATCACTGATTGAAAGGAAAATATAGTCGATCTAAAGTTGGTTGTGGAGGTCCTCCAGAAGCTCATTTTGCATCCAAGCGCTTTCGTTCTCACTCCCGTTACCGCCCCAACTCCGACTCTACGTCTATTGTCTTCTACGGGATAACCATCTTCTTCTTCTCCGCATATGGACATTGCTGGATTAGAAGATTTATTAAATGAAAACTTAATTTTATTTTTTTGTGCTTTATATGTTTTAATTTTATATTTTTTATATACAAAAAATAATAAAAAATTGATATGACCAATGAAACTAGCCTTAGAACGAATTTTTCATTTTTAACGTGGATAACACGTGAACTCTGTAGCTAATTGTCACGAAAACTTGGTTCACATCTATGTTAGAAAGAGTAAGTGTTCGTTGAAATTATGTTACCAATTTTAACTCAAAGTTTCGTTAGACTCCTCGAAAAATTTTCCAATGATAATTTCAACCCCATTTATATTAGAAAGTTTAACGCAATCATGTTACGTTAGCATTAGAAAAGGTAATTCCGTTTTGTGGCAGAATTGCACCACTAAGTGTAACACCGGTCTCATGCTTACCATTTATCATTGGTGCTATAGCCAACTCTAATTTTGCGTTAGTTTTGAGTTGGAAAATAGTAAATTTCGATGCAAAATTGACTATTTCCAACACAAATTTGTGTTGGCGTTTAGTGTTTTTTTTTTGCAGTGAGCATCATATTTTCTAACCATTATTGATGTGTTTGTTGTCTAAGAGCAAGGTCAAAAAAATGTTGCAGCTCTACTGCTCTATGGTGAAACAAAATTTTGTGAATGGAATCAAGGTGGTTAGAAACTGATAATGGTAGAGTTTATTATTTTAAAATAATATTTTCTTGAGCAAGGAATGATTCATGAGATGAGTTACATTCACACACCTAAAAGAAATGGTCGTGTGGAGCGCAAGCATTATCACATACCTGATGTAGCTTTCACATTGATGTTTCAAGCATAGTTTCCAAGGAAAAATTGGGCAAATGCATTTTGACGGTACCTCATTTGATCAATCACACCTTCTATGAGATGTTGTTCGGTAATTTTCTAGAATATTCAATGCAGAGAAAAATGAAAAACATCAGCCATCAACATGTCTTAAAGACTATAGTATGTATTATCCACACTTAGTCCATCAAGTTCTACTCATTTTTTCGTTGAACAAATCATTTGACTTGTGATAAATTTTCTCATTCACATCATGTTGTTTTGTAATTTTTTCAGGGCAAGAACCATAAAATTACAAGGAAGCAATAACTTGCACACATTTGAACAAAGCAATGTAACAAGAACTAAATGCACTTCAACCCAACAATACATGGAAGGTATTCAGCTGATACCTAGCAAATAAAAGTATTGGGTATTGATGGGCATTCAAAATCATATATAACTCAGATGATTCAATCAAAAGATACGAAGCTAGATTGGTGATACTTGGAAATAATAGGATATCAATTTTGACGAGTCTTTTGCATTTGTTACTAAGATGCCTACAATTCATATGTTCCTCACTGATGTTCTAAAGAAATGGTGGATTGTCAAGCATATAGATGTTCACACTGCGTTCTTACAATGAATTTATTGTGGTATGGTTCAAACAATCATGGTCTGATTATTCGTTATTCACATTGTTTATGTTGATGTCCACCTATATTTTATTGGATATAATGTGGATGACCTTCTAATTAGGGGCAACGACTCAACGACCATTGAGTTGTTTATGGTTTATCTTCTCAAATATTTTCGCATGAAGGATCTAGTTCCTCTAAAGTATTTTTTTGGAATTGAGGTGACTCATAATCCTTAAGGATTTTATCTCTTTCAGCAGAAGTACACATTCGATACTTTCTTTCAATGTGGTTTATTAAGACTCCTCAAGTGAGCCCTATATTGAACCAAAGCGATATGGAAGGATAGTTGGACCGTAGGTTTATTTGACTATCACTCGACCAAATATATGTTATGTTGTTCACATCCTTTCACAATTCATGCAAATAACATGTCTAAGATCATTGGACTGCTACCCAACATGTTGTGCGATATTTGAAAGGTTTCAAGATAATGTATTATGTTGTGTTCTAGTAACAATCAACAATTATACGATCATTGTTATTCAGATTGGGAAGCATTGAGAAGAACAACGTGATCACTTAGTGGACACATTTTCATGCTCGCAAACTCCCATATTGAATGAAAAACGAAGAAATAACCTATGGCATACTCATCGACTGAAGCATAGTTCCGATCTGTGGTGACCTTGACATGTGGATTGAAATGGTTATGCTCTCTATTACATTCTTCGAGATCGTGCATCCTTCTCCTATGCATATGTATCATGACAACCACACAGCCATGCATATGTATCATGACAACCACACAGCCATGCATATTGCAACAAATATTGTATTACATGGATGAACCAAACACATTAAGATCGACTGCCATTTTGTTCATGATGAAATACATAAGGGGTTGCTTCAGAAATTTTATCTATGTTCTTCAGCCCACCTTACCCACGTCTTCAAGAAAGCACTTAGCTCTCAGGATTTTTCCGGATTGTGGGGCACGTTATTCACATCTTTCATGCTCCGATTCAAAGGGGAATAATGCTTGAGAATATTCTCCATATCAATCACACCAAATATTCTCCATATCAATCACATTGATTCATACTTGTTTAATCTCATATCCCAAAATTCGTTCTTACATTTATGTGCTTTGATTGAATATATTTCAAACAAATGAACGTAAGACTTTCTTTGAGAAAATTGAAAATTAAGGTTAAGGTTATGGATTTTCTCAAGTATATTACAAAATATTTTGGTATTAAAATTAGTTGTTTGAAATTTTCAAGTTTTCGTGTCTTATGGTATTCGAATCCATTCGAGTTTGGATGCTCAAATTGCATATCTTGACGAAACTGAGTGTGAATCACCAACGTGGAATTCATGGTAACCTAAAACATCCAACACATACCACTATCTTCAAATGCTCTTGCAAAGGGAACCAGACCAAATGCTTCGACCGTCGTTAGGTGATTTAAGTGAAAAACTACATGCTTGACACGTGCAATAAAAAGGTAGGTGTTAGTTAGCCTTACTTACCTTTATTATCCATGAAAAAATTGATAATGTCAATAAAAAATTGACTAAAAAAAGTTCCGTTTATGGTTGATGATAACACGCAATCCGTAGTAGTTTTTATGTCATTCTTAGGTCTAGTTTTAGGTAGATTTATTAGATTTCATTCATTTATCGAGACTATTCGAGGATTTTATCTACATTTCGTGTTTGGTGTAGGAAACGAAGACATTACGAGAAACACGAGAGAAATCGGCAATTAACCCCAAAATGACAAGATTCAGCTTATACAAGACCGTGGATTGAAGTGAGCGTGCAAACACCGAGCGAAAGGAGCGAAAACGCCATTTTAGGACATGCCCGCTCGGGTAATGGAAGATGCCCGCTCGGGTAATTTGTGCCTTGACAACCCCGTAGCCTTACACGACTCGGGTGCCAAAGGGACATGATCGGGTATGAGTGCCCGATCGGGTGGAAATATTGCGCCCGCTCGGGTTGATGGTCATCAAAACATGCCGTAACTTTGCACGACTCGGGCTGAAGAAGAACACGATCGGGCAAAGGTGCCCGCTCGGGCGAATATGGATGCACACGGTCGGGTAAATGGCCTGCACGATCGGGTACACTATGTGCCCGATCGGGTCCCTAGATCTCAACAACTTTCCTAAGTTTTGGTTCGGCCAAATCAAGGGAAATCAGATCTATTTAAAGGGGAATCGAGCAGAATTGAAAGGGGGGGGACTCAAGGACGATTCAGTGCCATAGAAGACACACTTTGAAGGGTCGAGAAGGACGGATCTACGGATCCGAGGCATGGAGGATCTAATGAAGACATAGGGAGTCATCTCTTTCTCTATCTATGTTGAATTTAGATTTCTTTTGTGTTTCGTTTCCTTAGTTCATGTTCGAGTAGATCTATTGCCATAGGTTAGAGAGTATTGCCAATATGTAGAGAAGTCTTGTGCTTAACGAATGGTGGATCTTAATGCTTTCATTACCTGTACGCCACTTGAATGAATGAATTTGGTATTTATCATGTTTTCAGATCTCATGGTTGTACTTAATGCTTTCTCTACCTGTACGCCACTTGATTGAATGATCTTAGAAATCTAATAAACCAACGCCAGGGCATTAGACTTCGGAACTTAGCCATGATTTAGGGTTTAGCCGGTTTAGAATCTACGCCAGGTCAATCGGTTAAATCTAGGGATTAGGATAGCGGTCGTAATGCGTCTATGCATGTAAGATGCACAATGGATACATTGGTATCTGCATGCTAGATAGCGGACAAGTCTATGCCAGTCATGGTTGTTCTTAAAACTTTTCCCTGAACTCCCTATAGGAGAGCTTGAATTCCCTGAACTCATGATAGTACTTTAGACCAATTATCTTGTTAGAACTTCGATACATTGTTGTGCAACTCTTGATACCTATGGTGATTTGTCGCTGAGTTATTCCCATCTTTAGGTTTAGTTTGCATTTAGATTAGTTTGCATTCCCCTACGATTTGATTCATCACGTCTTATTCATTGGTCTAATAGCTTTAGAATTGCATCAATTCCTTGTGTTCGACCCTAGTTGCTACACGATCCGTATCCTTGCGGAAGCGTTAGTCTAGGTAATTTATTACTTGATTAAACGCACATCAGTTGACGCGACTCAAACCCTAACAACGAACTATTAATTCGAAGGAAAGATAAAAAACTTCAGAACTCAAAACGAAATGGTTTGAAGAAAAACATTACAAAGGTTTCGAAAGACGTTCTTAGGTTTTCTCATTAGATCATTGTCAAATATATACACAAATGTTTCAGCCAACAAAGGAAACATAACAGAACAAGGAAACATAACAAACTATACAAGCAAATTTTCTAAATACGTGAGATACGTGATATATGTAAATCTGTAATACTCCCCTTCAAGCTGGCATGTAGATGTCGCAAACACCCAACTTGTAAAGAAGATGACCAAACGTGGAGCAACCGAAAACCTTGGTGAGAATATCGGCGAGTTGGTCCGTCGTGCGAATGTAAGAGAATATGATCTGGTCGACCTTCCATTCGTCGTCAATAAAGTGACAATCAACTTCAATGTGTTTGGTGCATTCGTGGAACACATGATTAGACACGATATGTAACGCCACTTGGTTATCACAATGAAGGTGTGTAGGAGCCGAGAGAGTGACGCCAAACGTGTGAAAGATTTCCTGCAACCATTTCGTTTCACAACAAGTGTAAGCCATGGCTCTGTACTCTGCCTCGGCCGAAGAACGAGACACCGTTGATTGCTTCTTTGTTATCCACGAGACTGGAGAAGAGCCGAGAAGAACTACATAACTTGACAAGGACCGCCAAGTGCGAGGACATGTGGCCCAATCCGAGTCGCAGTAAGCTGAAGAGAACTATTGGAACACAAGAGAATACCCTGTCACGAATAGCCCTTCAAATACCTGACAACCCGAACTGTAGCATCCCAATGATCCAAGCGAGGAGAGTGTAATAACTGAGCCAAGATATGAACAATGTAGGATAACTCAGGTCTGGTGACAGAGAGGTAGACGAGGCGGCCGACAAGACGCTTATACTTCTCCGGATCAAGCATAAGAGGAGCAGTAGACTTAGCCAATGTGTGATTCTGATCGACGGGGAGAAGCACGAATTTTGTATCAGATAAGCCGCATTCATCAATGATGTCGAGGGCATATTTACGTTGTGTAAGAAAAATACCGTCTGAGTTCCGAACTACCTCAATGCCCAAGAAGTACTTGAGAGAGCCAAGGTCCTACATGTGAAAACATTTACTCAGATATACTTTAAACTGTTCAATGGCATCAACATTGTTACCCCCAACCAACAAGTCACCGACGTAAATTACGACGTGAAGTCGAATATCCCCGCGAAAGAACGTCAACAATGGATAATTTGAGTAAGATCGGATAAAACCAAAACGAAGAAGGGCCCGAGTCAGCTTCTCGAACCAACTCCGAGGAGTTTGACGAAATCCATAAAGTGATTTGCGTAATCGGAAAACTTTGGAGGTGTCAGGTGTAGATAAACCTTGTGGCAGCCGTATGTACACTTCTTCAGAGAGATCGCCATGGAAAAACACATTATGGACATTCATCTGATTTACTTCCCAATTGGATATGGCCGCGACCGCTAGAAAAGTGCGAACCATAGTCATTTTTGCCATGGGAGCAAACATCTCGTTATAGTTGATTCATTCTTTTTGATGATTTTCCAACATGACCAACCTCGCTTTATAGCGTTCAACACTGCCATCAGATATGTGCTTCACCTTGTAAACCCATTTGCACCCGTTAGTCTTCTTTTCGGGAGGCAAATCAACAAGTGTCCAAGTGTCATTCGCCTTAAGAGCTTGTAGTTCATCAGCCATAGCCGCACACCATCTCGGGTCTTGTTTGGCAACCTAATAAGTAGTAGGCTCGTACGTGGCAGAAACTGTAGATAAAAACGATCGATGCCATGAAGAAAACTTGTCATACGAGACATAATTAGCTAAGGAATATAGTGACGTACTCGAAGATCCTGTAGGTGCGGGTGTCGAGGGATTACATGTCATAGGGCTCGAGCTTGACTTATTTCTGTTTGACCCTATGATCGCATCCGAGAATAGGCGAAGACGAGGGATCACATGTCAGGGATGTTGAATTGAGATCATAAGTGTCATCTGTCCGTGCATCAGAAGATAAAGATTCAGTGTTGTCTGAATATGGGTTCCGCCGGAACATCGCGCAGCTTGAACACCCCGTTACACACTTCACCCGTCCTTATCAGGGTCTTCATGGAACGCTCCTGAATCACACAAACCGTATTAGAAAATGTGTCCAAACAATTCACGTCCTTCAAAAGTTGAGCGACTGAGATGAGAATGCTAGTAAGACAAGGAATGAATAAGGCATTGCGAAAAACAAAGTTATCAGCAATGCATATATCCCCAACATGAAGGGCTGAGATTTGTGAACCATCGGGTAAATCGACAGGATGAAGCCCAAGATGTTGAGGTTCAATCAGCAATGCAAAATCTTCTGTCATATGGTGCGACGCACCAGATCAATAATGAAGGTAGAGTTGATCACATTACCAGAGGCCCTATTCGAGGGCTATGGTTTTTGAGCATTCAGAAGTGTCAAGAGAACGTAGTACTGGTCCGTGTTAAGGCCTGGTATTGCACTCATGGTTATCGTATTTGTGGCTGAAGAACTAGAAGCTGAAACGGGAGCGATGGCCACCTGAGCAGAGCTTGCAGATGCTCTTCAACGACCATGTCCACCATGTCCGCGGCCTCGTCCACTTTTTGTTCGTGCCTCCTCCCACCAATCCGGATAGCCATGAAGAAGAAAACAAGTCGTGACTGAGTGCCCCTGTTTTCCACAATGAGAACAGAGCAACTTTTCATCTCTCGAGGCTACAATATCTGCGGAAGCTGAGTCTGAGCTTAGAACCCGAGTGCTGGTGTACAAGCCTTATGCTGGTAGGAGATAGTGTATTGTCTTTCAGCCTCTACGACAATTGCATAGGTAGAGTCAACGTCGGGAAGAGGCTTCATCGCTGTCAGGTTCATGCGAAGATGACCGTATTTGGTGTTATCCAAGCCGATAAAAAATTGATGGAGTCATTCCTCTTCCCTATCACACGCGAGATCAATAGAAAGAGATTCGCACTGGCAGGTCTTCAGCGGTTTGTAATTTGCAACCTGTTGCCATATCCTGGCTAATTTTCCGAAATAGTCACAAACATAAAGTCCTTCTTAGCGACAATTTGCAATCGCTTCGGACCACTTGTTGTAGTTGTCCTTTTTCAACTTAATTGTGGAGAGAACGATCGCAGGATGATCAGCGGGATGAACCATAAAGAGAGACGTATTGACGTTCTCGGTCTCGCCTGTGTTGACGGTTTTCGATGTCATTCCGGTCACAACACTGGTATTGTCTCCGTCAGGCGTGTTGTTGTTGCCAGTAGAAGTGGTTTGAATATCGCTAGACATACTTCAAGCGAATGATCGGCGAAGAACAAGAAAAAATTGAAACCTTTTGTTAAAAAAATCGAGCCGTCAATGTGCAGGCTCTGATACCATGTAAGGTTTCGAAAGACTTTCTTAGGTTTTCTCATTAGATCATTGTCAAATATATACACAAGTGTTTCAGCCAACAAAGGAAACATAACAGAACAAAGAAACATAACAAACTATATAAGCAAGTTTCCTAAATACGTGAGATACGTGATATATGCATATTTGCAATACTAACCCAGCCCAACCCACTATGGGTTGAGTTAACTTTAGGTTAGTCCAGTCCAGATCATATTTTACATGGATTGCAGTTTTTTAAACCAGCCGAGTCCACCATAATCCACGGGTTATATGAGTTGACCCGCGAGTTGGAAATTTTTTTATATAATAATATAATAAATAATTTATAAAAATATCTAACAATTCCTAAGTAATCAATAAATGGCTAAAATTTCAAATAAAAATATTTAAAGCTTTTGAAGCTTCAAAACATAAAAATAATTCATAAAGACATAGATAAACCAAATAAAAATCTAACAATTCAAATAAAAACAACGTTTAACTAAATATTTTGAAAGTTGAACCTTCAAAACATAATTTTCATTTTGTGGATGACTTAGAACTATAAATTATATTCTATAAAACAATATTATAATTATATATTATTAATATTATGTATATAAATTATATATCTAAATATTTTGAAATTTCAAAAAATTAAAATAATCCATAAAAATATAGATAAACCAAATCAAAGTCTAAATTTTCAAATAAAAATAAAATTTAACTAAATATTTTAAAATTTTGAAGCTTCAAAACGTAATTTTCTTCTTTATGGATGACTTACAAATATATTTTGATTTCTATAAAAAAATATTATAATTCTATACTATTAATATTATGTATATAAATTATATATATATATATAATAAATATATTACTTTAATTCAGTCCACGAGTCGACCTATAACCCATATAGATCGATTAAAATTCTGGCCGAGTCCATGAGCCTATTTTTTTTGTATGGAGTGAAAAAATTCAACCCAACCCGCACTTTTTTAGATTAGACTAGGGCCAACCGCGGGTTGACCATCCACTTAGCACCCCTAGTTAGAAGTGCTCTGGTAAGAGCTAAAGAATAGTTGATTTGTGATGAGGATAACAGTTGCTCCACATTGGGTATTCTTCTTCTATTTATAGTAAAAATTACAGCGAAATAGCTATAATGATTCCCAAAAACTGTAGAATGATAAGTCTGATACATATACCACCTATTTTGAGTAATATGTACATGATATGGCCACGAATATGCATGTACAAGAACTATACCAATAAATTTTCCTTAATCGTTATGGGATACTTGGTTTTAGTAATTTTGTAGAAGAAAAAAAAGTAGAAGAAGGAAGGAAAAAAGGAATAAATAAGAAGAAGAAAAAAAGAAAGAAAAAAAAAAGATAAAGGGAGTTCGGATGTTGAAAATATAATTAGTTTTTTGAAAATAGAAATGTTTGATTTGAAGGACTCCAAGAGTGAGAAGAGTATTATGGATAGTCTTGATGTAACAACTAAAGAAAATTGAGGTGGATCTTTGGACACAAAGAAAGAACCATCAATGAATTTTGAATATGTAGCTAGGGCCACTAATTATTGTGAAAATGTACCAGATCTTGTGGATAGAGTTTGTGAGGATGTTTTCGAAATGACTCTAAATACTACGAAAAACACATAACTACCAACGCTAGGACCAATGCAAATTAGAATTAAAAACGATTTACAACGCAAAATCAATACCTTTGTAATGTCAAGTCAATGGTAAAGCTTGCATTGAAAACACAGATTTTGAGAGAGAACACAAAATAGTGTTGAAAATTGTGAAGCGAGTATAATAGCTTATTGTTGTTCGATATGATGTTGTATTTTGTCAAAGCATTGTGTTTGTAACGCAATTACATTACTATTTCTCATGTTGGGACAACACGACTAGTGTATGTAATATTCTTAAACTCAATCTGCCAATACGTTTTCTTTCAATTTTGAATTGGTGCAAAACACTCTGGTTTCTCTCATCATTGCGATGCCTCTTGACATTCTTCTTCAATTTCATCCATTTATCTATGGTTTTCATTGGATTCAACATTTTTATAAGGTGTATTTCTATATTTTGGTTATATTGCATTTAGCAAATTGTTAATAATTACATTATTTGGCATGATTTAGATCTTATTGAGGTTTGATTTTGGATAATTTCCATAGATTTATTATTATTTAGGTTTGAATTTTGATAGATTTTGAAGATTTAGTAATTGGTTAGTTTGGTTTAGGGTCAAATTAGTTAAGGGATGGTTTTTTTTGGTTAATGGTTGGTCAAGGTTTGAATTAGGCTTGTTTTTTGCATTGGGTTTGATTGTTTTTAGTTGGTTCACGGTCAGTTTATGGTTGTCTATGATTGGTTTAGGGTTATTCAAATTGTTATTTTTTTTTGTGGTTTAGGATATCCCGTGCTCCAATAAGATCATATTGGTCTGATTCAGGCAGTCTATTCTCATAGTTCAATACTTTAGCACCAGAGCATCTCTCTACCTCCACTCCATCTAGTGTCATCACAACGAAAAACCTACGAGGTAATTCTCACGACGCTAACGGACTACGAGAGTTTATCGTTTTTTATATGGTAGTTCCAAATGTTGATGATTTGATGTATCGTCCTGAGAACACTTAGACAAGTTGCTTACATCCAGAAAAGGTGCCGAACTTGATTGTAAACCAACGTATCGGTAAGTTTGTTTCAAATAATAACATTAAGCACTAATTTTATTTCTATTAAATTAATTTGTTTTTATTTTGTTTTTAGGTTTAATATAGATTATATAATCAAGTCCAACATTTACCCGATGTATCAGGAATGCGATGAACAATTCTACCAATAAAAAGGAGCAACGTTTACCCTCACAAGTTTGCTCAACCCGAGCACTTTACAACTCGATCGACCGATGAGCCGAGGTAGGGGCATTTCTTATCTCACAAATTCATTTGAACCGAGCACTTGACAACTCAGTCGAGCGATATTCTATAATACGTTAAAGTTCGATCCAACTTTCATGGACAATGTGCAGAAACAACAAATGCTCGGCCCAAACTGTTGCCAATTCGGCTGAGCGAATCACTAAAATTCATTAGTAATTCAAAAGTTGAATATTGAGAGGCTGCTGGAGTTTTTCTAAGCAAGGAGACTGACATTTGCAGATGAGAGAAGAAACAAAGAGTATTGAATAGACTTTTGGAGTGTGCAAATTGAGTGAAAAGGTTATAAAACTACATCAAACGATCGATCTATCGACAGAGATAGGTTGAAGGCGAGACCACAGTGGCGACTAATCGAGAGATTGACTGAGCCTTTCTCAACCTTACTTTTTACATGTTTCTTGTTCTAGTTTATTCCCGAGATGTAGATCCATATAATAGGTCCATGGTTTAGGCTAGAGTGTTATTTATTTGGATTCATCGTACTTTATATATCATATTCAATTTTCTTTGTATTCTTATGGTTTAGTGCATGAGTTAATTATTTCCATTATTGAATGTCAATTTGAGTTGATTTTCAAATGGAATAATTCAGATATAGATATCAAATTAATTTAGATTGTATACACTAAATAAACATGAATGATCATATCGAGAAATAAGTTAGTTGGTTTAGGATTTATGATATTAGTTGGTAATGCATTCAACATATATGTTATTAGATGGAGACATCAATAATTGAAATGCTCGAATATGATCTAGAATTTGAGAGAATGTGGATTGATAAGAAGATGATTGATTTCTTTGATAGAAACAAAGTGACATTTTTCGTAATCTTTAATAAATTCATATACTCTAAAACAACTCCAAAACCTAGGAACATTGTCTCACCTTGTATATTTGTATTATACTTTACTTTACTTACATATAGTAGATAATAGAAATAAACTCTTTATTGTTATGACCATAATTTTCATGGAATTGATAATCTAAGTTCTTCTTAGTCCTTGTGTTCGATCCTGGAACTACATTATCTATATCCTTATAGTATTATCTAGTCTAGGTATAAATTATCAAAATTTATGATTATTTTAGATCACACCTAACCAACACATCATCTGGGTAGAGCTCCAAGTCTTTAACAGCTCATAGAAGACCTACCAAAATGAAGATGGGTCTTGGGAGGAGCTAACACAAACAGGCTAAACAAGTTAGCTAATGAGGTTGAAAAGAATGTAATTATATACTAATTATATTACAAAGGGAGGAACTAACACAATCACAAGAGGAATCATTCAGTCAAGACCTCCTGAGATAACACAAGCAAAGTTGGACGAGTTGTATATAAACTTGGTATTGTAACATTAAATTCATTTATAATTTGTCTCAATAATAGCTAATATTGTTTCTTGTTTTGCAGATCGACCAACCAAACCGTTGGGATTGTGCTTTGGTTTAGAATCTTTGAAGTTTCAAATCACCAGAATTTTTACGAGAGAGAGCACTGGCACACACGAGGTAGTGAATCTCGTGCGACGAGTTGAGAAACTACAAGCTTAATCCATTCAGATCGATGAGCACAAGCTGAGATCGCAACGTAAAAGGACGATATTGTGAAGCAAAATGACAAGGTCATGATGCTTAATACAAAGCTCATTGATTCTGATTAAGTAATTGATCTATTGCATCCGCAAATGTCGCATTCTAAGACATCCGTACATACACTTGAACCCACATCCGCATCTTCGTCGTCTTCATCCTTTCACATCGATATTGCAAGCTTAAAATATTTTTTCGAATGAATAACATTTTTTTGTAATTTTGGAATAAAAAATTGTTTTTTAAATAGAAATTAGTTCACCGATATAATGTATGTTACACTTGCGTTGCCCTTTTCATTACAATTAGCGTAAGAATTTGAGTTGAAAAATATCGAAACGGCCAACTCAAAATTTTCAGTTCAATAGCGTTTGCTATGTCAATGTAAGTTGGGGTGACAATTGCATTTGACTTATCAATACATGCTTCCATCATCCAAGCATATATATAGACTAACACAGTTTTTAGTTAACATTAGAGTCAACTTACAACATAATATTTTTTTACTATATTTGCATTCAGTAGGATGACGCCATGACATTGAACTAGCATTGATGAATTTAACTCAAATTTATGTTGACATTGCGTTGAAGTGTCTAAGGCTAATCCCACACTTACCGTTTATTATCAGGACCTAGCCAACACAATTGTTTCGTTGAATAGCGTTGGAAACAGTCAAATTCAAAGTTAATGCGTGTTTTTCCAATTCTATATTGCGTTGGCCGCTTAACTTTTTTTGAAGTGGGTGAATAATTTCTTTCCAACGAGAATCTGGAGGAGGAGGCTTTCCTTGAGTACGAAGCTGCTCCTGAGACTACTTTAGATAAGAAGGCTGCTCTCGAAGAGGCTCCGAAGGAGGAAAGGAAGAGAAGACTCCTGTTACTGACGTGGCAACAAAAGGACGAACAACAAGAGTATGGATTGTTTCAGCATTAAAATCAAGTCCGTACATATTTTGGTTGAAATGATCAAACAACAATACAAGGAAAACAAGGTCGTCCGTTTAAAAAGTAAGGCGAAGATGTGTAAATTATTTACGATTTGTAAACAAGTGACGCTATGTGAAGATTTATAAATTTTCTTTTTTCTTATCCATTGTTGCTGACGCTTTGTAAATATTTTTCATTAATATTATTCAAGATTAACTTACAATGAAGAGGATTTAGATGCATATTTTCGCTCTTATGGAGATTACAATATCCGGGTTTGATGTGGCTACTTCCAAACATGCGATTCCTACTACTGGAGGTTGTGACTCCAGGTTCCAAGGTAATAACTTTTTAGAAAATGTTTGAAATATTTATTAAATGCAAAAACCTGAATGATTGTTGTTGTTCGTGAGCCAAATTTTTGGAACTTCTGTACAACCAAGGGAAATGGTTAGAGGATAGGATAAATCATACTTTTTTTTGTTAAAATGTAAATATATTACGGTATAAAAAGAGTACATAGCAAGACCACTGGAATTCCAGTTACAACAACTTTAACCAAAATAAAGGTCAAGATGATTCCCCACAATGATGGATATAACTAGTACACGACACACTTAACATCCCAAAGAAAGACGCAGAGGGTCAGAGCTCGCCATCCCTCGGGGGAGGGTCATGAGGCAGCAAGAAGGTATGATCGAAGGCTGGGCGCTACATTGAGCTTACTGGCATAACGAAAAATCCATACATCTCCCCTTTAATAAGAGATAGAGTAAGACCTGTAGACGCGGAACCAATCCGCGAGCGATATTCTGCGGGGTGAAGGTCTGTGCGATTCATACATAGCCAGAATCCGGTCACGCATCTTCCTGTCAAGCCGCGCCTTTAAGACTTCTAGTGAGGAACTCTCGTTATTGAAGATTCTATGATTCCTTTCTACCCAAATCAGGTACACAATTGATTGAAGAGTGAGCCTATACAGTTCAAGGAGGGAATGAGACGAGAGATTGCCTGCTCTCGATGAATCCACTGTCAAGGCATCAAACAACGATGCCGGAACCAACCCTAGTATAAGCTCGGCAGGCGGCGCCCAAAGGTTCCGACTGAATTCACACCGAAAGAAGAGGTGGTTGTGTGTCTCTGGGAGCAACCCGCTTAGAGGACATAGCTCCTCCACATCCATACCCCATGACAAGAGTCGATCCTTGGTAGGTAGTCTCGCTTTAATTGCCAGCCATAGGATAAAGGATTGGCGAGGAATAGCACCCTTAGGCCAAGCTCCTTCAGCCCACGACACCCACTGTTTCTGCTCGCGTGTTAAGTCCCATGTTTGTTTGGTCGAAAATACTACTAGGAAAGCTAAGTTTCTCTGTTTCCATACATATCGATCCGGACCACGCGAAGGAGCTGAAATGGGCCCGGAGACAAGATGGAGTTGAACTTCCAGATCGGCATCTGTCCTTGCCCCCGGAAACCTCCACCTATTATCCACAAGAGCTTCGGAGACCGTCGCGGATAGAGGGACCCTTAACCTTCTTGGTCCACCTTCACCTAAGAATGCCTTCAAAGCTCCAAAAGGGGTCCATACATCGTGCCAAAAGGATGCAGACTTCCCATCCCCAACTTCGCATCTTAAGAGAGAGCTCACCATAGGTCTTAGCCTCAGAAGTCTTCTTAGGTTCCATGAGAGAGTAGGTGCTAGATTGACCTCCCAGAACCCCTTCCTCTTGAAGACGTTGCGATGCAACCAAGCCACTCAGAGGGAAGTAGCTGTATTAAAGATCATCCAAATCAGTTTGAGACGAAAAACCTTAGAGAATCCCTCTAAGCTCCTGATTCCCAACCCACCTTCACTCTTTGGAAAACATATATCCCTCCAAGCAATACGAGGGGCTGACCGGTTATCCACAGATATGTTCCAGAGGAACCGTGAGCACCTTGAGTCCACCTCCTTAAAAAACCCTTTAGGAAGGGGGAATGCCTGCGCGAGGAAGTTCACTAACCCATAGACCACCGTTGAGATGAGCTGAATTTTCCCTGCAAAAGAGAGAAATTTTAACGTCCAAGTCTCAATCCTTTTCTGAATTTTTTCCATCAACGACCTATAGGCCTCTTTAGAGAGCCTTAGAGGACTTAGAGGCAGCCCAAGATAATGAACTGGGGCGAGCCTAAACTGAATCCAGTCTGCCGGAGGATTTTCTCGACATAGGTATCATCAAAGCCTCTAAGAAATACCTCAGATTTCTGAGGGTTCATTGCCAGGCCTGAGGAGAGCTCAAAATCACCCAGAATATGCATAATGTTGGCCATAGATTGAGTGGAGCCATCCGATAGGATTAATAGATCATCCGCAAAAGCCAGGTGTGAAATGAGAGGGGATGCACATCTCAGGAAATGCCCAATGAGATTGTCCTGCGTTGCCTTATTCAAAGTAGTCGAAAGGAACTCCAAACAAATGACAAATAGATAATGTGAAAGTGGGTCACCCTGTCTCAACCCTCGCTTCCCGTCAAAGGGACTTGATAGCTCACCGTTAATAGCAACTGAGAAGCTTGATGAGGAGATACACTCCATAATCCACAACCCACATAGATGACATGCCCATAGCCTCAAGCACAACCCTGATGTAGTCCCAACAAATAGTGTCGAAAGCTTTAAGAAAATCCACTTTCGAAGGCTTTACGAAAATCCACTTTCAGGACTCCACCTCTGGTACCTGTTGGGGAACTAAGTCCTCGGATAAGATCCGACGCAAGTAATACATTTTCAATCAGGTGCCTCCCTTTAATGAAAGCCGTTTGATTACCTGAGATGCAAAGAGGGAGAATTCTCTTGAGTCTGTTGGCTAGCAGCTTCGATATGATTTTGTATGTGAAGTTACAACAGCTAATTGGCCTGAAATCCGTAAGCTTGACTGCACCCGGGACCTTTGGAACCAGCGTGATCGCGGTTGAGTTCAGCTGCTTTAAAAGTCGACCCTTGATGAAAAACTCTCTCACTGCTGAGATCAAATCAGCCCCCACCACATCCCAAGCAGCAACAAAGAATTCTTTCGTATAGCCATCAGGACCCGAGGCCTTATTATTTGGCATCAACCATATAGTGCGCTTGATATCCTCTGCTGAGGGAACACCCGAGAGGTCAGCTATCTGTGCCTGGTTGCAGCGAAAACTGATGATGGATTGGATGGATGTAACTAACGGAGCCAGGAGAGAAGTCGGGGACGACCCCATTATATTCTTGAAGAAGGCCTGAGCAACCTGTTTCTTCTCTTCAGGCCCTGATACCCTAGTACCGTCATCATTCTCAAAATAATGAATTGTATTCCTGGATGCGCTAGCCGAGACCATCCGGTGGAAGAAGGAGGAGTTACGATCTCCTTCTTTGAGCCATCTAACCCGAGATTTCTGCTTCAAGAACTTCTCCTCCGCAGCTTGCAGGGATTGCCATCTTTCCCTAGCCTTGTGTTCCTCCGGGGCAAGGTCGGAGAACAAACTGGTCTGCAGTACTTCAACAAGCGAGCCAGCCTGTTTAACCCTCTCAGATATGTCATTGTAATGCTCCCTGTTCAGAGTCCAAAACGAGAACTTTAGGCCTTTTAATTTGCGGCAGAACTGAAATTGCATATAACCCGGGTCTTGTGAAGCCGCCCATCCATCCGAGACTGTCTTCAGGAAGTCAAGGTGGGAAGCCGTATGGTTGAAGAATTTAAACGGCTTCCTAGAGGCCACCACCCGTGAAGGGAAGGTAATGAGACATGGAGAATGGTCCGAGGGCCCGGGCGAGAGATAATCTGCGAAAGCAGAAGGAAACAATGAGAACCAAGCATCATTAATCAAACAGTGATCGATCTTTGTCAGTTTGTAATCAATAGCATTGCTATTATGCCAGGTAAATTGGAGGCCACGGGATTCCATTTTAAAGATCCTTGCATCATGAAGGCATTTTGTAAACTCCTCAATTCCCGCTCTCTCGGGGGTTAAAGGACGGGAATCGAGAGGGCTGGTGGGGGGGTAGAATCTGATTGAAATCCCCCGTCACGATCCACGGCCTATGGCTAAGAAGGGGATATGCAGCTAGCTGACGGATAATTTCCCAGAGCGGCCTCCTTGCAATAGGATCATTAAACCCATAGATAAAAGTGCATGTCAGTGAGTGATCGAACCCTTCAACCGATACTCCACAAGTGACAGCCTGGGCAGATTGATGGTATATGGTAACCTGGACTCGAGGGTCCCATAGAATCCATATTCGACCCGAGAAGTGCTCACTATGATTGCATCCGAACTTCCACCCCGCAGGAATGGCTGCAGTGATACGACTCTTGTTGGACTGCTGAATGTGTGTCTCCAAAAGGGCGCCAAACCTTGCACCATGTTTCAAAATCCATCTACGAACTGAGACCCTTTTACTGAAATTATTTAGGCCTCTAGTATTCCAGACAAAAAACATTGAGGGAGAGAATAAATCACTTGGCCTTAGACGAGGAAGCCTTTCGACCTCCCTTAGAGTTTTTCCTGGTCGTCGTTTTCTGAACAGATGGCGAAATCATTGGCTGTACACTGTCGCAATGAGTCTGACCAGCCTATTCCTCGTTGGCACTTGAAGGCAAAGCGTCATTTGCTGTTTCATTCCTCACTCCAGCAGACTAACATGGGGAAATTTCCTTTGTTGTACCTATGGAAGAGGCTTTAGTAGCCTCGTTTATCTCAACAACAGATTGAACTGGCACTTGAACAAGGGAAGAGACCACTCTCCCCTCAGGAGGGGGGAGCTCTACGTCAGGGGGAACCACAGTGGCCAGCCGAGAGACAGGGGTTTCTCGGGGGAGCTCTTGATTGTTTGGACCCCCAATTTTCTTTTTTACTTGGATCCATTCAGGTTTCGGTGGAGGAGCAGGTTGATGTTGAAGCGACACTACGGGATCGACCCCCAAAGGGCGAGCGGGGCAACGAAGCTTACCATGACCCAGCTATCCACAGACATCACATTTGGGAGGAAGCCATTCCTAACTGATATCCACTGTGTGCTCCGACCCGTCGTCCAACCCGACAATAAGTTGTCTGGGAGGCGTTGCCTTGAGATCAACCTCGACAAATATACGTGGAGCCTCAAGTTCTTCCTTGTTCTCAGTTCGGGGGTCCATATGGAGTGGCATCCCTATTCCCGTAGCCAATCTACTAAGACTGTCTCGACTTAGCAGCTTAAGTGGTAGGTTCCTAAAGACCACCCATGTTGATACTGAGGGTAACGATGGTTTCTCCAATTGAGCATCGGGTGACCACTCAGAGGTAGACATCGCACTCCCAGCTATGAACCAGAGGCGCTTTAGTAGAAGGTCGATTATCCTGAAAAAGAAGGAACCCTCACCAATATCATGGACTCTTATCCGGGCAGAGGTAGATGGAGTTTTACCGTTTAGTCTCCAGATGCTGTTAACAATCCCAATTATACGGCTCATCGGAGGAGGGATCCCGTAGAACCTTCCGAGGACAAACTCTGACCACTTGGCTTTTGCTGAGATGATGGATTCGTTTGGGATATGTACAAAGGGTATTCTCGAGCTGTGTGTACTAGGAGTGCCTTTCCTTGAGAGAGGCTTTATTGAACCTTTGAGGCGACTACTCCATGAAGGGAGGGATGCATTCACGGGACTTGCAGACGACGCTCGTCCAAGGAGGGGTTCTGAAGGAGGGCGGAAGATTCGGAATTGCAGAACGGTCGAAGGTGAGCCTGTGCACTCCAGGTTGAAAAAAGGGTGGAAAATCCTGGAGAGAATCAGGGGAGGGAGGGGAAGAAGAGGGGGAGTAAGGGGAGTAGGGGGGACGGAGGTGAGGGAAGAAGAGGGGGAGGAGAGGCTGAGCTAGGGTTTCGGGTTGGGAGGGAGAGGAGGGCCAAAGAGGAGGGCGAAGGCGAAGAAGGAGCGGAGTGGGACCGGGTGCGACGGGCCATTTTCTGGGCTGGACGGCCGGCAGAGCCGGCCGACAGAATACAGGCGGAGGTACTGGTGATGTCGGACCTGGTGTCGCTCTGTCGGACCTGCAACGAATCACTTATATATTAAGCAAATGTTATCAGCCCTTACCAGGATAAATCATACTTATATCCTATTTAAGTGATGATGAAGTAGTAAAGATCATAAAGCAGTCATAAGAAAGTTGTGAAGAAGCCGAAATAAACTCACAATGCTTGTAAAAAGATAGTAAGTGGTGTAAAAATTAGAAAGTATATAAAATTTTCGGAAGCGTACCTTGATCCATTGAAGATATGTAAGAACTTCGGATTGAATCTTCTAATGAACAATTGTTCGACAATTGAGAGACCTTTTGTTTCTCCTCTTATGAAACAAAATATTTTTATCTTTTGTCTATATGTTCATTGGGGATCACAACCTATGTATTTATAGAAATACAATTTTAGTTATTTCTAATTTATCCCCTCAACAAATTAGAAATTACGAATTGGTTTCTACACTTTTAATTCATAACAATTACACTCTGTAGCCATAAATTACTATACAAATTCACTTTAGTTTTGGCTAATAATATAATGGCACCATACATTTAAATTATACATATATGGCCCCAAAAATCCTTACAATCTCCCACTCGTCCATATGTGTATCCGAAGAAATGTATGTACTGTATGAGCTCAAATGTTACCATCATAACCTTAGAGTATAAACAATTTCGTCCATTAACCACAACAAATATAGAATCATGGCGGCTTTCACTACACTTTTCGTAATTAAGCCTTCCGTGGTCACTAAATCCGATATGACTAAATAACATAAATCGTGTTATGAACATGTAGCATGAAAATCACATGAATGTGATCTACACATGTCGATTTTCAACTGGTCCAACTTAAGCGAGATCACTGAATAACTTTGTTGTACAGAGTGCAATAAACTCAAGATTACTTTATTTCTGATCAGAAAATGTATATATATATATATAATAGAACACAAATAACAAATAGATATCAAACTCCCACTAAATGATAGAATCCTCAAATGTTGAAACACCCATTCGAGCAGTATGCTCATGAAAGACCTTGGGTGGAATACCCTTAGTAAGAGGATCTGCTATCATGGAATTCGTCCCAATGTGTTCTATGAAAATTTATCCACTCTGAACCCTTTCTTTTACAACCAGGAACTTAATATCGATATGTTTCGATTTTGTTGAGCTCCTGTTGTTGTTAGAGTACAAGACGACCGATTTATCGTCACAATATATCTTTAATGGTCGTTCTATACCATTTACAATTCGCAGTCCTGTGACAAAGTTTCTCAGCCAAATTCCTTGATTTGATGCCTCAAAACAAGTTATGAATTCTGCAGCCATGGTTAATGATGCTACAAGTGTTTGTTTGGCACTTCGCCAAGAAATAGCACCACCAGCCAATAAATAGATGTAGCCCGAAGTAGATCTCATACTTTCTTGACATCCAACAAAATCAGAGTCAGAATATCCAATGATCTTCAAATGATCTGATCTCTAATAAGTGAGCATGTAATCTTTTGTTCTCTTCAAATATCGCATGACTCTTTTGGATGCTTTCCAATGTTGCATGCCTGGATTGCTTAGGTATCTACATAACACACCAACAATGTACGCAATATCCGGACGTGTACAGACTTGAGCATACATTAGGCTCCCAACTGCTGAAGCATAAGGAACCTTCTACATCTCCTGAATTTCAAGATTATGTTTAGGACACTGATTGATACTCAATTTATCCCCTTTAGCGACCGGAGTGTTTCCTGGTTTACTATCTTGCATGCCAAATCTTTTGAATATTTTATCGATATAGCTCATTTGTGATAAACCAAGAATACCAATGGTATGATCCCGATGGATTTGAATTCCTAAGACAAAGGAGGCGTCATCAAGATATTTCATTTCAAAATTTTGTGAAAGAAATCTCTTGGTTTCGTGCAATATGCCTATATAATTTGTGACAAGTAATATGTCATCTACATACAAAACCAGGAAAATGAATTTGTTCCCACTGAACTTGTGATACACACAATCATTAACAAGATTCACTTCAAAGCCAAATGAGATAATCACTTGATAAAATTTGTAGTACCACTGACGAGATGCTTGTTTGAGCCTATAAATGGATTTTTTCAATCTACAAACCATTTTGTTCGGTTCTTCTGATACGAAGTTTTCTGGTTGTTTCATGTAAATCGTTTCTTCAATGTTTCCATTGAGAAACTTTGTTTTGACATCCATTTGATGAAGTTCTAAATCATAATGTGCAACAAGAGCCATGATTGTTCTAAAAGAGTCTTTTGATGAAACTGGAGAAGAAGTCTCTTTATAGTCAATCCCTTCCTTTTGAGTATATCCTTTAGCTACAAGACGAGCTTTATACTTATCCACATTTCCTTTAGAATCCCGTTTGATTTTAAATATCCACTTGCAACCAATGGGTTTCTTACCTTCTGGTAAAGGAATAATTCCCAAACTTTATTGTCTTGCATAGATTTATACTCTTCATTCATTGCCTCAATCCACATTTTCGAGTTAGAACTACTAATAGCTTGGGAAATTGATTGGATCATCATCCACCATACAATTATTTTCCTCATGTTCTTGAAGAAACACTATATAATCATCCGAAATAGCGCTCCTTCTCTCTCTAGTAGATCGCCTTAAAGGAAATTGATCTTGTTGCTCAGGTTCGTGAGGTTGTTGAGTTTGATCTTCTTGAACAATGTCAGATTGAGGATCCAAACTTGTTTCACTGAAACCGCCTATACGAATAGGTTCAGGAACTGAAACCAACTCTTCCTCAAAGACAATGTTCCTAACTTTATTTCTCCCACCAAACTCAATATCCTCAAAGAACGTAGCAATTCCCAACTAAAAAATTGAACTTAATTTGGGATCATAAAATTTGTAACCTCTCGATCGCTCAGAGTAACCAATAAAGTAACTGCTAATTGTTCGGGGTTCCAGTTTCTTTTCATGTAGCTTGTAAGGCCTTGCCTCAGCTGGACATTCCCATACATGAAGATGCTTCAGACTTGGTTTTCGACCAGTCCAAAGCTCATAAGGTGTTTTCGCAGTTGCCTTCGTTGGAACTCGATTAAGAATGTAAGCTGCAGTCTTTAAAGCCTCACCCCAAAGTGGTTTTGGTAAGGTTGAATGACTAATCATACTCCTTACCATATCCTTAAGTGTTCGATTTCGTCTTTCAAGAAATCTGGACATGTCAAGAAGGATTGTACCGCTTATCATGCTTGGCGTGTGAAAAAGGGTATGTTCCTTACTTTGGCCTGTTCTGAAGTTAATTTAGCTTTAGTGTCAAGAAACACTTGGTGGTTAGATTCTGGTGCTACTACTAATATCAGTGTTTCTATGCAGGGTTGCTTGAGCTTCCAAAAGCCAAGTGATGCTGAAAGATGCATTTATGTGGGAAATGGAAAATCAATGGAAGTGGAGGCAGTTGCGCATTTTAGATTATTAATGTGTATTGGTTACTATTTGGATTTAAAAGACACTTTTGTTGTACCATCTTTTAGACGAAATTTGATTTCTGTTTCCTATTTGGAAAAATTTGGTTATTCTTGTTCATTTGGAAACAATCAATTTACTTTGTCATTAAATTCAAATATCGTTGGAACCGGTTCGCTTCCGGGTTATGATAATCTTTATATGTTTGACACTGTTGAAACATACCATACAAGTTTGAATTCTGAATTACATGGTATAAAGCGTAAACTTAATGACGCCACTTCAGGGATGCTATGGCACAAACGTCTTGGTCACATCTCTAGAAATAGAGTTGAACGACTAGTGTCGGATGGAATCATAGATTCCATTGACCTCACAGATTACGATGTTTGTGTTGAATGCATTAAAGGTAAACAGACCAAGAAAAAGAGAATTGGTGCATATAGAGCTACGGAAGTCCTAGAATTGATACATCCAGATATTTGCGGGCCATTTCCAACTCCATTATGGAATGGTCAGGAATATTTTATATCATTCATAGACAGTTACTCTAGATATGCATACTTATATCTCATTCATGAAAAGTCTCAATCGTTGGATGTGTTCAAAGCTTTTAAAGCTGAAGTTGAGAATCAGATGAACAACGTCCAGGACCTTTTGCTAAGTTCCTAGAAGAGTGTGGAATTGTCCCACAATACACCATGTCGGGGTCATTTAGCATGAATGGTGTAGCTGAAAGACGAAATCAGACACTTAAAGATATGGTGTATGAATTGATATATAACTATATATTTATAATTATGATGTAATACATAAATAAAAGTGTCTTTTTGTATTTATTTAAAGCAAGTGAACATTATAAAATTATAATATATAACTAATTATATTTAGCGAAAGCATCCATTCGAAAATCTCTGGAAAAAATCACATTAAATACTATAATTCATGTTGTTTATAAAAAAATCATGTTATAATTTTTCTTTTTTTAAAATTAGAATATATAAATTAATAAAAATAATTAATGGATTTTTGTAGGCTTCACTAAATTGAAATTCTCATACTCACAAAATATTTAAGTATAAAATATAAATTGCATGTAGGTGATAACAAAAAATAACAATATAATGTACCATAAAGGTCGATAGAAATAGAAACAACCTTGAAAATGTAATTGTTGCGAAGGAGATGAAAAGGAAACCAATCTTATTGATCCTATTGAGTGAAGCAACTCGACGATGGCTCTCTTCGAATTCTACACCCTTTTCTTCTAGACCATGTTTTAATTTATCTAAGAAGGTTAGAGTAATATAATAATTCCATAAATTAATTTTATTATTATATGGGATCGTTAATCATATTTTCTAATGAACTATGGCAAAAAATACCATTCATTTATCAAATAAATATATTAACATCGAAAAATAATTTCAAAATAAACCATATTTTTAGAAATAAAATTAAATTTAATATAAATATACACATCTAAATTGCGTTAAATTTTCTCTTAAATATATCATTCTTTTTTGGACTTTGACTTTGTTTTTTATATTGGTGACTGAATTAATTTGTTGACATTTTTATAAAATATTATCTATATAATTAAGATTTAAATACTTTGTTATGCAAACTCCGAACATAGATTTATGTAGTATGTTATGTACAACATTCGAGAAGATTTTTGCATGTGATATCAACACATCTTCATATAAAAGTATTACTGATTTGACTTTGTAGAACTTATTGAATGATCACAATCTATTTGCCTAAGGATTTTGTTATTTATTTCAAGAAGCAAAATAACAATATATGTATCACACAAACAATATAATAATACAAAATATCAAATAAGATAATAATAAACAGGAACTCATAATCGGTATGATTATACATGTTCATCAAATAGATTCTAGAATCATTGCTTTCTCTTTCTTCCTTTTTTAATCCACAAAATCTTTTATCTTCACTTTCTTCCTCCTTATTGTTTGTTTATCGTGCATCCAAAGATTCCATTTTGACTATAAAATACTACAAATTCCCAAATAATTTCATACAAAGTATAAATGTTAATCGATGTTAATCCAAATTGGCAATGATCGTTTTACCATTTGAGGATGCATTTGGGGTAATCTATCGATGGTAATCCAAATTGTAAATGATTGTTTTACAATTTGAAGGTGCATTTGGGGTAATCTGGATCAAGCTTGTTCAAGCTAACACAATCCCTTGACTATACAATCCCAAATTAACATCCTACATGACACTAAATTGGGCAAGCATCGATTATATGACATATCTTCAAGAACCATGAGGGCATCCATGGCACGACCTTCTCAACAAAATCCGAGATTTATTTTAGTTATTATGAATATTAAACATGAGATTCTCAATAAGTGAATACGCTTATGCCGCTTCAATTCTCAATCTAATGTGTGATTCTTAACCGGTGAAGAAGAAGAAGAAGCTTACCACAAAAGCAGAAAAGGGTTGTTTGAATATCTTTAGGTTTCCAGAGAGAAAAAAGTAAGAATGTAAAATTTTAGTAAAAATATCTGTGGTATCTACAAGTTTTCATATATTTTTCATAGAGAAAAAATATGTATAAAAATATATATTATTATGTCAATTTATTGATATATAATAAAATATTCAGTGTATTATTGGTTAAATTATTCAAAATCAGTACAAATAAAAAATATAAAATTATCTCATGATATTGAATTTAGTTAGTTTAATAATAATATTAACTAAGAAAGGCAATATACTTTTCCATGGATAATAAATATTTTCTTAACAAAAAATAAAATAAGAAAAGTTGAACTAAACAAAGATCGACAATATATTAGATTGGAAACCTTGTATCGTATCAACAACAGGTTTGACATTATCATTCTTGAGTAAATCAGAAAACAAACAAAATATGTATTTGAGATTATGATTAGTTGGAAACGTTGCTTCATAGTTGTATCATAGATCTAAAAGAAACATATGATATTGTCTTGCATTTTCTCAACAACAAAAACATATCAATGATACTAATGTTTTGATGTTTTCACGTAATTTAATGTTAAAATAGCTAATAAAAAAACACAATGTGTCAACCTTCAATTACACAACCTTTGAATGCATAAATAAGAAATCAAAACATTGAGAAACATTGTAATAATCACCAAGAATCTCAAACCTCTTCGTTTTAATATCCTTCACATCTTGGTTTGCCTTCTTGTTCAAGTCATCCACGATCCTATCTACATACATGTTCTCATATGGAACACCAACAAATTTTTTCATCTTTCAGCTAGTGTTCTTCGTTGTCTCCAAACTTCTTTCATTGTCTCTTTTGTCTTCTCACCCACATCATGAACCTTATCCTTCACTGTCTCTTTAAACCCATTAGCCATGTCATGTGGTCTTTCAGTCCCTTCTTTGGCATTCTCTTTCGTCTCTTGCTCGTAGTGTTTCACCTAATCTTTCCCCTCGTAACCCTTATCCTTTGCTTTTCCCATGGTTTTGCTCCACATTATCTTTTGATTTGTCTCTCATGTCCTCTGGTTTGACTTTTCTCATTGTATCATTATGTTGAAAACAATGGAAAATAATATTAAAATAATGTTAAGCCACTGCCACCTTGCCTTGGTGCACTATTGTATCTCGAAAATCAACTTGTGGTTTCTAATATGTGATCGTTATCATCGACTCTGTTGCTCTGAAAATTTAGCAATAAGGAATTCTCAAGAAAATAATAGACCAACAAATGGCTAAAAACATAAATACAAGGGTTATGAAAAAGGAAAACATGTATATCCCTATCCAATGATGCATAAGACCAGTAGTGAGCATAAAGATCAAAATTTTACTTCTTATATTGTTTCTATAATCATCACATATTAATATAAACCAAAGAGAATGAGAGTTTAAATATAACGAGGGAGAGATAGACCTAGGGTTTTCACCTCTAAGAATGCAAATGTAGAGAGAAACACTCTAAATTTTATATATATGAAGTCATATATATAGCTTGAACCATATCCGGTCGCCTCGGTAGAACTCCCTGTGGTCGTGCTGCCTCTTGTGCAAGTTGTGCAACTTGCGTCTCCACTTGTCTAAGGTGGATTTGAAAGCTCTCTATCTGCTTCTTGGTGCTTTTGTTCCCTCACCAAATTACTATGACTTTTTCGCAGTTCCATCAACAAGTTACTTTGATTTTCTTGGAATTGGAGGAGATGAGTGAACATGGTGTTGACTGGGGCTGCTTTGGATTGATTTGGTTGTGGTTGAGACACACATGACTGATAGTTCTGAGTTTGGGGCTGCATCCTTGGCTGAAAATTTTGATTTCATTGCAACACCCGCGGTTGAAAATTCCCCGATATTTGTTGCACATTAAAGGCACCGTCGGAGTTCTTGTAGGAGAGGTTAGGGTGATTCCTCCATCTGGAATTGTATGTGTTTCCCAAAGGTTGGTTGTAGCTTACATAATTCACTTTCTCGTACCCTTGAAACCCTTGTTCCTCTGATTGCTCCGAATAATGAGGATGACACGACTCAGATAGGAGATTGTAGATCCTTGCGACTTGGTCTTTCACCTCGGCTAGACCGGCGTATAAAGCATGTGTCTCGTTCAAGTTAGCCACTCTTGCTGGAGCATTACGATTATATTCTCCAGCGGTGTTGCTGCCTTCAGCCATACCATCGATTAGGTTCTCGATCTGTGGAAATATGAGGTTGCTCAGAGAACCTCCAGTTGCGGCTATGATCAGAATTCTAGTGTTGTCCATGAGTCCTTGCAGAAAGTTGTGTATAAGATAGCTCTGATCTATGTCGTGATGTGGGCAAAGGCGTTGGTAGCCTTTGAAACATTCCCATGCTTCGTATAAACTCTCAGCTGCTCCTTGGACGAACATGTTAATTTTATTTTTAGCTAGTTAAGCTTTACTTTAAGGGAAGAACCACGTCATGAACTTTTCTTCTAGCTGCCCCCAAATCGTATAGAGTTTGCCGGTTGGAAATACAACCAGTCTTGTGCTTTATCCTTCAATGAAAATGGGAAGGCAGCGAGCATGACGTCCTCATCTGAGACTCCTTCACCTGCTCTAATGGTTTGGCAAAGCATCTTAAAATCAGTATGATGCTGATTTGGATCCTCGGTGGGTCTCCCTCTCAATGTTGCGTTACCAAGCATTTGAATGAATGTTGGTTGTATCTCGACGTGGGCATCCCTTCTAATGATACAAGACAAGAGTTGTGTATGCCTAGAGGCCATATATGCTCCATAGGTTAACGTGGCTGGAATTTGTGGTGCATTTAGAATACGACGTTCTGCCATTAGGCATACGCAACTCTTGTCTTGTATCGTTAGAAGGGATGCCCAAGTCGAGTTACAACCAACATTCATTCAAATGCTTGGTTACACAACATTGAGAGGGAGACCCACCGAGGATCCAAATCAGCATCTTACTGATTTTAAGACGGTAGATCAGCCTACTTTGACGTCTGAAAGGGGTGAAGCATCTATCACAATAGCTTTGTGATCTCATTCGTCGATAATAGAATAGGTAGTGATCTCATTCGTTCTCCATGTTGAATATAGTTATCTTATGTGTTTCGTTTTCTAAGTTCATGTCCGAGTAGGTCAATAGCCATAGGTTAGAGAGCTTTGTCGATATGTAACGAAGTCTTGTTCTTAATGCTAGGTGGTTCTTAATGCTTTCATTCTTGTACGCCACTTGAATGAATGATTTTGGCATTTGATCGTTTTCAGATTGATTGGTTGTTTTAATGCTTTCATTCTTGTACGCCACTCGAATGAATGATTATAGAAATCTAATAAATCTACGCCAGAGGATTAGACTTTGGAACTTAGCCAGGATTTAAGATTTAATCGGTTTAGAATCTATACTAGGTCGATCGATTGAATCTAGGGATTAGGATAACAGTCTTAATGCATCTAGTGGGTGAGATTACGCAATCAGTCTTAATGCATCTAGTGGGTGAGATTACGCAATCGGGAGATTGGTAGTACGCACGCTAGGTAGTGGACAAATCTACGCCAGTCAGTTCCTAGTTAATTGAATTTAAATTGTTAATTACCTAGACTAACACTTCCGCAAGAATACGGATCGTATAGTACCAGGGTCGAACACGAGGAATCGATGCAACTCTAAAGCTAGTCACTAATGAATAGGACGGTAATAATCAATGAGTGTTTGGAATGCAAATAAAACTAAACTAACTAATTAACGATTTAAATTCAATTAACTAGACACCACAGGTTTCGAGAGACGCACGATGATGCAACGAAGTTCTAACATGATCATTGGTCTTAGATATTATCACGAGTTCAGGGAATTCAAGCTCTAATGTAGGAACTGACTGGCGTAGACTTTTCCACTACCTAACGTGCGTACTACCAATCTTCCGATTGTGTAATCTCACCCACCAGACACATTAAAACTGCTATCCTAATCCCTAGATTCAATCGATCGACCTGACATAGATTCTAAACTGATTAAATCCTAAATCATGGCTAAGTTCCAAAGTCTAATCCCCTAGCATAGATTCATTAGACTTCTATAATCATTCATTCGAGTGACGTACAAGAACAAAGCATTAAAAACAACCAATCAATCTGAAAACGATCAAATACCAAAATCATTCATTCAAGTGGAGTACAAGAACGAAAGCATTAAGAACCACCAAGCATTAAGAACAAGACTTTGTTACATATCGGCAAAGCTCTCTAACCTATGGCTATGGACCTACTCGGACATGAACTTAGAAAACGAAACACAAAAGATAACTAAATTCAACATGGCTAATGAATGAGATCCCTCCCTATTCTATTACCGACGTCTTCAACGGCTCCTCTACGCTATGGCTTCGTCGCCTTGTCCTTGCCCTTGTACCCGTTCTATTCCCTCTCTACTCTCTCTACGCGTGCTCTATTTTTTCTCTTATTTTCTGTACAAATTGTGTTGCTGAAGCTCTCCCCTTTTTGCCCTCTTTCTCCTCTTTCCTTTGCTCTATTCTTTCCTCTTTGGCCGCCCCCTCCCTTTCCTCTCCAGCAGCTGATATTTCCTCTTTCTTACAGCAACTATTGTTTTCCTTTTCCGAGTTTTGCCATCTATTGTTTTTCCATTCTTGTATAATTGTCAACGTTTCCTCTTTATTTTACAGCCATGTAGCTCCCATTCCTCTTCTCTAACCATATTTCCTTTTGTTTTAAGCAGCCAACACGTTCCTTTTCTTGTATTGCGAAGTTTCCTTTTTGGTTATTGCAGGTGACAGACTCGGCCCGCGTGGGCTGGCTTGCATAATGGAATCCGCAGGGGCTGTGAAGAGCCCGACTCGCTCTGGAGGTGCTAGAGGAATGAGCTCGTGTGAGCTAAAATGGATACCCTACGCGGGGTGATTGGAGCATGGATGTTCGCTCGGGTTGAGCATGAGTCCGAGGCGTTCAGAAAGTGTTGGACATGGAGCCCGTGCGGGCTAAGGTATCCACCCACGGGGTTGTTTCATCTTCGACGTGGAACAATCATGTTTTGGGGCATTCGCTCGTGTTTGTGTCTCGGTATCTTCATTCACTGCAAAACACGAGAAAACGATGAAAGAAGACTAAGTGATGCTTAATGCTTGGTAAAATCCAAATGAATGATGAAACTAACTATGAAAACGAACTAAAATACTATAACAAAATAGACGTTATCACACACCCAGCCCGCGTGGGTCGCGTCTGTCACCTGCAAAGTAGAGAAAAAGAAAATTGTGGGAAGCAAGAAAAAGAAGTGATTAGTTGTCTACACAAAAAGGAAACATGATGGCTGAAAATAGAAAGGAAACATTACCACTTACTCGAGAATGTAAACTAATGCAAATAAGAATGGAAAACACACAAAACTATAGGCTGCAACAAAGAGGAACGAAGAGAAAAGGAAGTGAACGACCAAAGATAAAAACACAGCAAAAGAGGAAAGAAAAAGAAAAGGAAAGAGAGGAAGAAGGAAAGGCATGAATGGGAGCTAGAGGAGAGCTCAGTTTTGACATTACGGCAGAAAATTATAGAGATCGGGGAGAGAGAGTTGCAAAGAGAGAGTAGAGAGATAAGGCTGGTTCGTGCGCACTCTTGGCGGATGAGACATTTAAGGAGCATTAAAGATCGAATCAGGACTTTGGTTTCGTTTGGTTTTTTGATGCGTATCAGAGTTAAATAACCTAATCTACCCGCAAGTGCACGGCACGTGTGTAGTATTTTAGGTGTCGATCCCACAGAGACTATGCAACGCTACCTAAACCCGAACTACGAATCAAACTTGCTAACGAAAGAGTGGTGATGAAGAATAAAATACTGAAAGTAAACTAAACTACTTGGGTTCTAACGATGAGATAAACGTCCTAGGAAACCGGTTTCACCACAAGACTACCGAAACACACGATCAACCTATCTATCATGCAATCCCAGTTAAAGCTATCTAAGACGGATGATCCTAACATGATATCTACCCTCTCTCAAGGCATAGACACGTGATCTAGACAAGCTGCCCCCTACTTTCGTGGCTGACACCTCGAACTAAACCCATAAACTCTGTGATTCGCCCGTTCACCCTCAACCGTTGTTACCCTACTTTCGTGGCCTAACCTCGATTGTTCTAAACCTGATCTTCCAAGACTAGAATTCTCCTTTCGGTCCTTCTCCTAACCCCTAACACATGCATCTACGTGGCCATCGCAAACACAAGTAAATTCAAGAACTCAGATAAAGAATAGATGAACTAAAACGGGAAGATGCATTCAAAATAGATCAAAAGCGGTCTCGGGATAGCCAAGGGCTAATCCCTTCTCCTAGAACAAACAAACTACTCGCTCATGCGTCTGTAAAGAAACATAAACATAGTAGAAAGTCTAAGGAACATAAAAACCAAACAAAACCGAAGTGGTGGTGCTTGATCTTCAATGCTCCTCGCTTATCTCCTCGCAAGAATCTGCTCTAACTTCGCTGAATTGTTCTCCTCTGTATGCTTCCTCTAATGACGTCTTTTTGCCTCCTTTTAAGCCTCCTAAGTCGGTCCAATTGTTGCCCTAATTGCCCCACGAGTTCCCTTATGTTTTAAGTTAAGTTTACTTAAGTTTTGAGCAGTTTCGGGCCGCTACCCGCTCGGGTAGTGACTGTACCCGCTCGGGTGCGGCTAGGGCAGTTCGTGCGCGTCCTGTGGTGCTGGAATGGTGCCCGATCGGGCATGGCATGTGTGCCCGCTCGGGCACAAGGCAAAATGGTCCTAAATGCTTGCCCGAGTCGTGCTAAATGGTCCACACAATTGGCCGTAGGTTTTGCCCGATCGTGCAAGGGTTGTGCCCGACCGGGTGAGGCTTTTCCATGCTCAATCTCGTCCCGTTTGTCCCGTGATGATCCCCAAAGTTGCTCCTTAGCTCCGTGCATGTTCCTTTAGCTCCAAAATAGTCCAAATACACGTAAAAACCTGTAAGAACATAAAAAGCACGAAAGCAAGTAAAACGGATACGGAATCATACGTAAAACATCACATATGTATCAAAAACGTCTCCTAAATCGTGCAAGAAATACGTATGAAAACGAGATGATCAAAATCCCCCAGACTTGAATGTTTGCTTGTCCCTAAGCAAACGTAAACGTGGAATACATGGGGTATGAAAATACGAGAATCCCCCTTCTCCTAGAAACACCGCTAAAGCGAACCTAACCGATCAACTAGCAAATCGAGAGCAAATTCGGCCTAATCGAGTTTTCAGCCTTAATCCTAGGTCCACCACGGTTACCCATAAGAAAGTAAATCAAAGGAGACTAGACACGCTACCGTAACTCCCTCCACCAGACAAGACTTCAGACTATGCTAAACCTAGGTCAACCGAGGATACTTGTTTCTTTCTTTCCGAGCTTCTTTCTTTCTTCTCTTTTTTTTTCTTTTTTCTTTTT
>CM071869.1:19004630-19027305 GCA_036759665.1 Gynandropsis gynandra | reverse complement strand
AGATATCAATCTTAATGGGGAAAAGAAAGACGATAAATTAAATTATATTAGGTTTTTATATTTTTGAATTTTGATTTTAAAAATTATAAATTTTTTATATTTTTTTAATTTTTTAAAATTTTTCGTCATATTATCAACGGTCATGAGGTTTATAGTTCAAATTTTCTGTCAAAGTTTCTACGGATATATATTGATAAATTGTAATATTTCCACAAATATATGAACGGATTATCAACAGTTCTGGTTATTTTTTTCGCAATTTCAATAGTTATCAATAGATGATTCGTTGATATAATCTATATACACTAAAGAATTTCAACGACTTATTCCTTTAAAACTATCAAAGTTTTGCAATGGACTTTGTGGTGTGCAAATATAAATATTCACATGTATTTGTAGGGTTTTTTGTGTGCAAAAGACAAAACTATATTAACAGTCGGTTTGGTTCGGTATATTTATGGTTCTCTTTGGTTTAGAGTGGTTTGGGTTGGATTAATTTAAACCAAAGTGGTTTAGCAGGATTCGCTTTCCCTTCTGACACAGAGAGAGAGAGAGAGAGAGAGAGAGAGATCTAAACGGTGCGATTATGGCGAAGGGACAGTCTGCGAGTGAAGTGAGCTCAATCGTCTCTGATTTCCTCAGCTTCCTCAATGCTTCGCCCACCGCTTTCCATGCCGTCGGTAACCTTCTATTTCTCTGTCTCTGAATCTCCTTGTTTGTTTCCCGGTACAATCCTATGTTCGACCTTTACGTGTATCCCAAATCTTCTTTTATCTTCTCCATTAGAGAATGATAGGAAGATTTCGATGCCTTTTCTGTTTTGTTTTCGATTTGCGATCTAAGGAAAAAAGAAAAGAAAAGAAACGAATTGGTCTCTGTTAAATTGTCTGAATCGTTTTTTACTATTCGAGAAAATTTTGGC
The DNA here is from genome assembly GCA_036759665.1 of Gynandropsis gynandra. Lineage (NCBI taxonomy): Eukaryota > Viridiplantae > Streptophyta > Magnoliopsida > Brassicales > Cleomaceae > Gynandropsis > Gynandropsis gynandra. The sequence goes on along the minus strand of CM071869.1, from coordinate 19,026,383 downwards.
TTCGGGTATGATTTAGTGTTCGGCTGCATAACTAAATCCGATTTAGTCTTGTTAGTCGTTTTCTTTCCATCAGATGTTTATCTCGACGTGATGTTGATGGATTGTTATAGATGAGGCAAAGAGACGGCTACAGATAGCCGGGTATGAGCAGGTTTCTGAGAGAGATTTTTGGCAACTGGAAGCTGGCAAAAAGTATTTCTTCACGAGGAATCACTCCACAATTGTTGCTTTTGCAATCGGTCAAAAGTAAGTTTTTTTTTTTGTTATTCACCACTTTTCTATTAGTTTATATAACAATTGAACTCCTGGACCAGATCACCATTGTTACTTAACTCAGATTCGATTAATCGGCTTAGTCCGAATCTTGTCCGCCCTAATATATTTTGTATATATGCTCTGTGTTGGGAGATTTATTTCTGTGTGCAAGGTAATGGATTACAACCCAGAAATGTTTGTGTATTTAGATATTCTGAGTTTCCTTTGTTTTTCTTCTTTAAAAAATTTTGATTCAGATATGTAGCTGGAAATGGATTCCATATAGTTGGGGCTCACACGGACAGCCCTTGTTTGAAACTGAAGCCTGTTTCAAAGGTGACTCAAGATTTATGTTCTTTCCTGATTAGTTTTTCTGAGTTTCCTTTAATTATTGTGAAGACTGGAAGGTGTTAACTTAGTTGGATTTAACATGGGTGGTATTGGCAGGTGGTGAAAGGTGGATGCTTGGAGGTCGGTGTTCAAACTTATGGAGGTGGCCTGTGGCACACCTGGTTTGATCGTGACTTGACAGTTGCAGGTCGTGTGATTGTAAGAGAAGAGAAGGCAGGTTCCGTGACATATTCACACCGCCTAGTTAGGATTGAGGATCCAATAATGCGCATCCCTACTTTGGCCATCCACTTGGATAGGTTCTCTCTTTATACCTTGAATGTGCATTCAGCAGTCACTGTTATGTTATAGTGTTTGCTTTGACCTGGGTATGTTTGCAGTTCCCCTTACATAAGCTAGCTTCATATTGGAGTTGTTCCTGGTTTGTTATGTCTCATGAACAGGAATGTTAACAGTGATGGTTTTAAGCCAAACACTCAGACACATCTCATCCCCGTGCTGGCAACGGCTCTAAAGGTACCCTTTTAAGCGCGTTCAAGCTAATCTCTAGAAACCAACGAATTTTCGTAAATTTGACTATTATAATCGGATATTAAGGTCATGTTGTTTCATTCTGTCTTAATTTAAATCCAAACGTTTCTGTCATGGAGTATTGCCAGTCTTTATTATGCATGTTAACCAACGTGGGATCATAATCAATTTGTGAAACATTTTCTTTTGTTATTTTTGGCTTTGAAGTTGAATCTCCCAAATTTAACTGCAAATTATGGATTCCTGCTTTCCTTATGTTTAATTCACCCCTTACAAAAATGTTGAAGGCGGAGCTCAATAAAGTGGCTGCACAAAATGGTCCAGAAGAAGGCGAAGAAAGTGATGCAGGAAAGAAATTTACTGATGCAAATTCAAAACTGAAGCATCACCCACTTCTACTTCAGGTCTGGTTGAGATTTGAACTTGAGGGTTCATAGCAGTTACTTTCTGGTTTATTAATTATGTTGCCCTTGTCCTTGGTAGATGATTGCAAGTGAGCTAGGCTGTAAACCTGAGGAGATATGTGATTTTGAGCTGCAAGCTTGTGACACTCAGCCGAGCATATTAGCTGGTGCAGCAAAGGAGTTCATTTTCTCTGGAAGACTAGATAACCTATGCATGTCATATTGCTCTCTTAAGGTACATGTCACTAACTTGTGTTCTTTTGGTGGAGTTTCTGGGTGATGGTCAAGATTTGCTAAATATGATTGTCACTGAGATGACCCAACCGATTAGAAATTTTATCTGCTTCTTACAATCTGATTTTTTTTCTGTACAGGCACTTATAGATGCTACATCCTCCGAAAATGACCTTGAGGAGGAAACTGGAGTTAGAATGGTGGCACTATTTGATCACGAGGAAGTTGGGTCTAACTCAGCGCAAGGCGCTGGCTCACCTGTCATGTTTGATGCTTTATCGCACATAACAAGTTGCTTCAGCTCAGACTCTAGGGTAACAACATTTCAATTAGACAGCAAACCGCAACCATATTCATCTTAATCATGCCTTCTTATAACCACTAGAACATCCTTGACTAAAGGTAGAGGTTGAACATTAATATACTGTCAATGTGTTTTCAGTTGATCAAGAAAGCAATCCAGAGAAGTTTGCTTGTTTCTGCCGACATGGCTCATGCCTTACACCCGAACTACATGGTAGGACCCATGTCATATTCCTTTTTTAGTTCCTCTCTTCTTACATGGAGGACTGTACGTCTTCTCTAATAGCATTGCGGATTATTTCTCAGGACAAACATGAAGAGAACCACCAGCCTAAGATGCACGGAGGACTTGTTATCAAACACAACGCTAACCAACGTTACGCAACTAATGCAGTAACTTCCTTCATATTCAGGGAAATAGCAGAGAAACACAATCTGCCTATTCAGGTTTGTGTTGTCCGATTACTGCTTGATGTCATTTCAAATGTATTTTAAACAGGTTTCGCCTTGAAAATTGCAGGACTTTGTCGTCCGTAATGACATGGGTTGTGGTTCAACCATTGGTCCCATCCTGGCAAGTGGTGTGGGGATACGTACTGTGGATGTGGGTGCTCCTCAGCTATCAATGCACAGCATCCGTGAGATGTGCGCCATTGACGATGTAAAGCATTCATACGAGCACTTCCAAGCCTTCTTCAGGGAATTCACTCTCCTCGACTCGAAAATCACTGTTGACATGTAAACTTTCTAGCTTTCAGTACTACTAAACATGTTTTCAATACCAGCCAGTGACATTCAACTGAATTTGCATTGATGTAACTCGTTTTCATGAATAAAAGACATCTCATTTTTTGGCGAATATAAAGCAGCTGTCCAAACCAGTGATACAACTTTTATTTGGATCATCAAGATCAGTGAAAATGCAGCAGATGTTTATTTAAACATTCATGTAAAGAAATTTGAAAACCAGCCGTAGCGGATGAAGGCTTTCTCAAGTATATATTTAATATCTGAACAAAACTTCTCGATGGTTTTCAAGTGGTACAAGAAGGATTTGATTTCTGCCTAGCCAGGGCAAATGTCATGCTGCGACTGCCTTCTTTACCTCGGAAGTAACCTCTTGCGGAGGCTTCTCTGCGGGAATGTTCTCGAGTTTCCCCTTTTGGGCATAGTATTGAATAACCTGCAGATATAATACTCTATTACTCATGGTTCAAGCGACCTAACAGTTAATAAAGAAATATTGTTTTACCATCCCAGCATGAGAGAAAGCGTTACAAAAAGATCTTAGAACTTTAGGGATCATACCGGTTCAGTCTGCTTGTGGAATGCATCCAGCCTCGACCTAAGAACATCTGCGTTGTCATCTTTACGCTGGATCAATGGTTCTCCAGTAACCTTACAAGAAAAAATAGATTGAAAAGCTTGGTAAAAGGGACACGGGCAATCACAACTCGATGCATCAGAGATTGTGCAATCGTATTTTGATGATATCTCTTGTCATGGCTTTTGATGAAACTAAAGGAACGAATGTTGCCTTACATCATCAACTCCAGGAACTTTGGGAGGTGCAAATTTAGTGTGATACGACCTGCCACTCGAAGGGTGGATCCATCGCCCTGTAATCCTCTCTTCCAAAATAGAATCATCAATCGCAAAGTTGAGCACCTTGTCAATTTCTGCTCCTCGTCTCTTTAGCATCTCATCGAGCTGCATTGCTTGGAATTAGTATGTATATCATTGCCAATGGAAACACTTTTCGGACAGGCACATGGAACAAACGATACCTTCTCAGCTTGGGTGACAGTCCTAGGGAAACCATCAAGAATGAAACCTTTCTGACATTTTGGCCTGTTCATCGCTTCATCCATGATGCCAACAACCAAATCATCGGAAACAAGCTCTCCCTAAGAAAACATCATAGATACGATTTACAATTGCATTTATAATACAACCATCACGGAATCCGAACTGATACCATAATAAAACTGAAGCTTCACTTCACCTTGTCCATGGCCTCCTTTGCTTTTACGCCAAGAGGGGTCTTACCAGCAACAGCTGCTCGCAGCATGTCGCCAGTCGATAAGTGGCATAAGCAAAATTCATCCTTGATCGCAGGAGACTGTGTACCTTTCCCCGAACCAGGAGGACCTATCAATCACATTGGTCCCCAATTCAGTCACACAAAACAATCACCTTCACTAACCAGGAAATCCAGACTTTATTAGACTCTTTCTCTACCGAGTTCTCGGATTATGGATCAATTTCAAACCCCTCTTTCCTCCAGTTCCTCAAACAATAAAAACAAGGAAGAATGCACAACCCCTAAACACAGCTCAATAGGTAACCATAAAAACATACTTCAACACATAAGCATAGTGATAACAGCAACAGCAATTCTTCATAACCCCAAAAATAGAGAGGCAAACAAAAGGTTTTGCCTTTGTTTTCAACTCTTCCTTGTCCACACAAGTAAACAAAAACCTCTGCGAGCAATTCTCTTTCTAATACATCCTCACCAAATACAACAACCAACAAAGCCTCAAAGATTAAATCAACCACTAAACCCACCACAAAAGATCAAATTTTTCCAGGGAAACAAACAGATAATCAAAAATTTCAACAGATCGACTAACACAAAGCAGAATACAGGCATACCAATGAAAATAAGACGCTTTTCAGGCTTAGAAGCGCATTTCATACGACGGAGGAGCTCGGACATGAGATCCACGGTCTGAACATCTTCTAAATCCACAGATGCAGTATTGTTAGTCGCCATTGTTGTCTTCTCAAGCTCGAGCAGAAACGGGTCCTTGGGTTCCTCAGCAAAGACCAGAGGGGTTTGTATTACAAAGGGTATTCAGAATGCGTGTAGAAGTCAGAGCTCTGCTTTACTAGATTCGGTTCGGACCTTCCAATGCTTACGCCTCAAGCAGCGTTTGTCTCACCTTCTCTCGTGGAATTTATTATTTTACCCTCTGATTTTCTGTGAATTTTGGAATTATCCCTCGGTTTCATTGGCTCACCTAACACGAATTTTGGGTTGGTGGAGGAAGACCAAAACATTATACATGAATTTTGGGTTGGTAATGGTAAAAGACAAAAAAATATTAGCATTTGCTTTTGTTTCTTGTTCTCTACAAAAAGTAGAAACGTACAAAAATATTGCAATTATATAACTATTTTTTTAAATGCCATCTAATTTATTAAAAAATCAATTTATTTTAACATTTGGTTTTAGGTAAGGTATTTTTTTAAAATGATTATACGATAAAAATTGAGTTTAAGTTTATAATTTATAGTTTTGAGTTATCTTTATAATAAATTTTATATCATAAGAGGAAATATGTCTTTAAATAGATTAAAGAGATAAAAGGATAAAATAATAATAATAATAATAAAATATACGAAGAGATGGGAGAACTTCAAAAATATATTCGTAGGGTTAAAGTGTTTCAAAAATATCTTTCGTTGAACAAAAAAAGTTTCAAATCTACCCTTAAAATATTGATAATCACATATTAGCCTTGTCGACAATTTTTCTCTCTCCTCTAGATCACCTCTATTTCCCTCTCTTGTGGCGCGAAAAATTACTGTTCCATCAGACCACAACAGATTCGGCGAGAGTAGCTTGAAATCGGTATCAGATTCGCTGCCAATAGGTTGAAATCGTTTGTTGCCAACAAAGAAGCTTGCAATTAAGCACGTTCCACAGAAAAATCAGGTATGTATAGTGAGTTTTTCGTGTTTCTCTTTGTGTTTTTCTTGTTTCTTTTGTGAGTTATGAAGCACTGGGTCAATATAAGAATCGTTTATTGAAAACGAGTCTAAACGAGTCATATTTATTGCAATATCAAATAATCGCAATTAGTGGGTCACAGAGCCGTACGGTCGCACTGGGTCACAGACTCTCATCGAGGGTCAAAGGGATCAAAGGTCGTCGCAGGGGTCCAAGGGTAAAGGGGCCGTAAAAGGTCAAAGGGTCGCAGGGGTCGAAGGGTCGGATGGGAAAGGGGTCGCAAAGGGTTCAAATGGTCGCAGGGTCCAAGGGTCGGATGGGAAATGGGTCACAAAGGGTTCAAAGGGTCGTAGGGGTCTAAGGGTCGCAGAGGTAAAGGGGTCGCAGGGGTCCAAGGGTCGCATGGGAAAGGGGCCGCAAAGGGTTGAAAGGGTCGCATGGGTACAAGGGTCGCAAACGGGTACAAGGGTCGCAGAGGTACAAGGGTCGCAAAGGGGTACAAGGGTCGCAGAGGGGTCAAAGGGTCGTAAGGGTACAAGGGTCGCAGAGGTACAAGGGTCGCACGGTCGTACTAGGTCACAAGGTCTCATCGAGTCGCACGGTCGCAGTGGGTCACAGAATTTACCACTCTTTTTATGTTTTTGTTACAGGTATAATGGATACGGTGGATAAGAAAATCACACTGATTTATTTTTTGTATGATGGTAAATGGGAAAAAACCTAAATGGAGAATCTGAATGGGTTGGTAGAGTTCAGGAAAACCAGAGAGTATTTTTCTTATATCCTCCGGTTAGTCTAACATTCCAGCAACTGATTGATGAGTTATGCGCAGAGATGATGGTGGGAAATAATACAACGAAGTTGAAGTTAAGTTATTTGCCCAATATTTGTGTAAATAGGAAACCGACATATATAATGAATGACAAACATCTTATTTGTTATCTGTTCGATCGCATAAGAGGAATTCTACCACTGTTGTATGTGGAGATAGAATCGGCAGATGTGAATTGTGAAATCGAAATTGAGAGGGAAATTGAGCCTCTAATTCCTGCTTTTGGAAGCATTGCTAAAGAAGGTGAGGATCGAGGTGTTGTAGATTAAATTCGACCACTGTTGTATGTGGAGATAGAATCGGCAAGTGTGAATTGTGAAATCGAAATTGATAGGGAAATTAAGCCTCTAATTCCTGCTTTTGGAAGCATTTTTAAAGAAGGTGAGGATCGAGGTGTTATAGATTATGATGACTGTGTTATTGTATATCTAGATAACAAAAGTAGAGTTGAGAGTAATCCGAAAACAATAGATATTTTGGATTCGGATAATTCTGATAGTGAACATACAAGCGGGTTAAGAGAAGATGGTGGGTGTGCCATGAATGTGGTAGTTGATGGAGTTGTTTGTGGCAGTAATAAAGTTGATTCTGATGTGCCAACAGAGCATAAGTATGGTGAAGGTGAGAACAACTCGGAAATGGTAGTTCACAATAGCGAAAATAATATCTTCGAGTTCGAAGATGGATTGGATCTTAAAATTGGGCAAGAGTTTGATAGCAAGTATGATGTACAGGCATTTATAAGGAAGGGTTCAATCGAAGCTTCATTTAGATATACAACATTGAGATATGATACAAAGCTATGGGAAGTACGATACAAGTTTGCCGAAAGTGGTTGTAAATGGATATTACGCGTGGCAGCAATCCCGACTTCCAAACGATTTAGTGTGAGAACACATCATCCCATTCATAATTGTTCACCTGTATCTAAACGGACCGAAGTTACAAAGGGTAAAACGCAAATAGTTAAGGATTATTTGAAAGAGGATTATGCCGAAAATTATGAAAAACCTCCTGCAAAAGAATTGATGGCTCGTGTAAAAGCAAAATACGGTGCCAATGTATCATATTTGATGGCATTAAGAGGCAAATGTGGTGCTCAAAAGGATCTTCGTGGTGATGACTTTGAACATTATAGGAGGCTTACAGGGTGATTGCACATGTTTATGAAAAGAAATCTCGCATCTGTCGCAGATCTTCAGCTCGACATTGATAGGAAAAGCTTCAAATACCTTTTTATGGCTGTCGGAGCGGCTATAAAGGGATGGAAATACATGCGTAAAGTGGTTTCTGTAGATGCGACATTTTTAACAGGATTGTACAAGGTAGAATTGATTGTGGCGACCGCGCAAGATGGTGAACATCACCAATATCCTCTTGCATGGGGAATAGTTGACAGAGAGAAGGACGAATCATGGACGTGGTTTATGTCAAGATTGAAAGAGGTGATACCAGACGGACGTGATGTCGTTGTGATATCTGATCGCCATAAAAGCTTGATCAAAGCAGTCAAACAAGTGTATAAAGAAGTTGATCATGGTTTTTGTGCGCGTCATATATCACAAAATATAAAGAGCTACGTCGATAAAGGTCATCGTAGAAAGACTTCAAAGGGTGATATTGTGGCAGAAATGTTCTTCAAATGTGCAGCAGCATACACGGAGAACGAATTTGAAGTGCTATTGAATGATTTGAAGGTCAGGAACAAAAATGACTTTTGTGACTTTTGTGACCTCTGCGACCCTTGAACCTCTGCTAACCTTGTACCCTTTGCGACCCTTCGACCACTGCGACCCTTTGACCCCTGCGACTCTTGTGCCACTGCGACCCTTGTGCCCCTGCGACCCTGGTACCCCTGCGATCCTCGTACCCCTGCGACCCTCGTACCCCTGCGACCCTCGTACCCCCTGCGACCCTTGTACCCCTGCGACCCTTGTACTCCCTGCGACCCTTGTACCCCGCGATCCTTGTATCTCTGCGTCCCTTTAACCCCTCTGCCACCCTTGTGACTGTTGTGACCTTTGTGGCCATTTTTTACCTTTCTACCTTTATGCAGGTATCCTAATGTTGCAAAATATTTGGAGAAAGAGGAACTTGATCCCATTAAGTGGGCAAGATGCAAATTTAAGAGGGAAATGTACAACTTATTAACCACTAATGGCGCCGAATCAATAAATTCAACAATGAAGAAGTCAAAAAAATTTACGATCCTAGGGATTTTAGATATTTTTTTGGGAAAGACAGTGGAATGGTTTAATAGGTATAGGTTGGAAGCAGCTACCGGTGATGATTCTCAAAAGTTAAGACCTTACTGATGTGCGTAGACTCAAGTAATAAATTACCTAGACTAACGCTCCGCAAGGATTACGGATCGTGTAGCAACTAGGGTCGAACACAAGGAATTGATGCAACTCTAAATCTATTGGACTAATGAATAAGACGTGTAAAATCAATAGTAGAAGGAATGCAAATGCAAACTAACTAAACTAAAGATGGGAATAGGGATAACTCAAAGACAAATCACCATAGGGATCAAGAGTTGCACAACGATGTAACGAAGTTCTAACGAGATAATTGGTCTTAGATACTATCATGAGTTCAGGGAATTCAAGCTCTCCTATAGGAACTGACTGGCATAGACTTGTCCACTATCTAGCATGCATATACCAATCTATCCATTGCGCATCTTACATGGATAGACGCATTACGACCGCTATCCTAATCCCTAGATTCAATCGATTGACCTGGCGTAGATTCTAAACCGATTAAACCCTAAATCATGGCTAAGTTCCAAAGTCTAATGCCCGCCGTTCTAAATCTTAGGAGATGGTTGAGAAAAACAAGGGCCCGAGCGGGCACAGCCTCTACCCGCTCGTGCAGGCCCTATGCCCGACCGTGTACACCCACTTTAGCCCGAGCGGGCACCTATGCCCGAGTGTGTCCTCTTCAGCCCGAGTCGTGCAAAACTACGGCGCATCTTGATGACAATTAACCCGAGCGGGCACTCCTTTGCCACCCAAAATGAATGAAATCTAATAAATCTACCTAAAACTAGACCTAAGAATGATATAAAAACTACAACGGATTACGTGTTATTTGAGAAAACGTTACATGAACGGTTTGGACAGGCATCCAAGTATGATGTTATTGAATTGAACAGTCTGAGTGATGAGTTTGAGGTGAGAAATGAGATGGGTAGAAGATTTGTAGTGAGTCTTCAAAAAATAACGTGCGAATGAAAAATGTTTGATGTGGATAAGTATCCATGCAGTCACGCAATTGCGGCAGCACATAAGGTTGGTAAAGGTAACAAGATATCAAATCTATGTTCAAACTACTAACTTCGGGAGACATGGCGTTTGGTTTACCAAGAAACCGTGTATCCAGTTCCTGATTGCAGTGATTGGGACATTCCTCCTCAAGTGACTGAATTTACGGTTCTACCTCCTATGCTGGCTCAGAAAATGCAAAGGGGGAGGCCTAAAGAGAATCGTTATCCTGGACCCCGAGAGGCTCGGAGAAGTACTCCATCTTCGTCGAGACAAACCCTATCTGCTTCGTCGAGACAAACCTCAGCTTTGTCGAGACAAACCTCGGCTTCTTCGTCGATACAAAACCCATTTTTTTCGAGACAAAACCTGTCTTCTTCGTCGATACAAAGCCCATTTTTTTTCAAGACAAACCCTGTGTTCTTCATCGATAAAAACCCCATCTTCAAAAGCCATCATCACTGACAGTGTTTGGAACGTGATAACCGAGACAACGCCGACTTCAAAAAGAAGAAAGGTTTGTTAGTTAGTAATTGTGTAATACTATATTATTTGTATTATTTTGATTAAACCTTTTGTGACTTTCATCGTTATAATTCGATAAATTCTTCATTATAATTCGACCCATGCGATCCTCAATTGGATTAAATTAGAACCCATCTGACTCATGCGACCTCATGCGAACAAATATGACTCATGCGACCAATGCGACCCTTCCGACCCATGTGACCATTCCGACCCATTTCTAGTTTAAAATCATTATAATTCGATAAATTATTCATTATAATTCGACCAATGCGACCCTCAATTGGATTAAATTAGAACCCATCCGACTCATACGACCTCATGCGAACAAATATGACTCATGCGACCAATGCGACCTCATGCGAACAAATATAACTCATGCGACCAATGCGACCCTTAATTGGATTAAATTAGAACCCATCCGACATTTTATCATTCTTAATCCGTAAATTTATCGATTTCGTATGTATTGATCCTTATAAGCGACCATACGACCCATGCCATTATCAATATATTTGAGTTGTGTACGTCTAATTTAGAATCAATATAGACAATAATATAAATAATATCGACATTTGAAAACAATGTTGAATGCATTTTTTGAAATTTTGTCAAACTCATCCGACGAGTTCTTAAAACACTACTATCGCTTTTGAAGCACATGCATTGGTTATACACAACTCAACTAGGGACACATGGGTCATAATCTGGTTTAACCATTGATTGTCGTTGTAAATGTATTATTTTGATTGGTTTTTTACATTTTATCATTATAAACCCGTAAATTCGTCGATTTCGCATTTATTGATCCTTATATGTGACCGTGCGACCAATACGACCCATGCGACCCTCAATTGGCATTAATTAGTTTGACGTTTTAAATGTATTATTGTTTTTAATATTTTATCATTGTTAATCCGTAAATTCGTCGATTTCGCATATATTGATCCTTATATGCGACTATGCGACCCATGCGACCCTCAATTGGTATTAATTAGTTTGACGTTTTAAATATATTATTTTGAATGTTTTTTGACATTTTATCATTGTTAGTCGTAAATTCGTCGATTTCACATATATTGATCCTTATATACGGCCATGCGACCCATGCGATTCTTAATTAGCATTAATTAGTTTGACGTTTTATCATTATAAACCCGTAAATTCATCAATTTCGCATGTATTGATCATTATATATGACCATGTCACCCATGCGACCCGCCGAAAATTCCATCACCAAAATTTCCACCGAACTTTTCATCATATTTGAAAAATATTTAAAAAATAACATCTGCGACCCTTGACCTTCTGCAGTCATGTCTTTTCGAATTCCATCCGACGGCGATTCCATATCCATGTCATGTCTTTTCGAATTAGAGTCGTTTCCTTTTTTATAATAAAGACACACACTCTCTCTCTAACTCTGTTTCCATCAATTTTTCCGAAAATGTTACATTTTCCTTCTTTCATCAGAGAGATTTTTCCGCGCTATCTGGAAGAGAACTACATTGTAATCTTCTTCATCAGTCTCTCTATCGGTATGTTACATGTAGAGAATGTAAAGATTTGACTTGTTTTTTTCGTTTTTTGTTACAGAACATCCCGAAGATATTCTTCGATGATTATATTTACAGGAAACAAGGGACAACAACACGACAACGCTTAAATTGAATGGGTCTAACAGAAGATGGAAAGTCAAGTTGGATGGCTTCTGATTCACTGATGCGTGGAAAGATTTCTCCAATGACTTAGACTTAAGTATTGGGGATTACTTACTACTCACTCACGAAGGTGACATGGTCTTTCACGTCACCTTCGCCACTCCTGCTCCGAGGATTTTACGAGAAACTGTGGTATCAGTCACTCGTTCGAATCTGGCCACAGATGCATTGGTAAGTGACTTCAATACGGTTTTATTCCTTGCATGGGTAAGCATTTTCATGATTTTTATTCCTTTCTACGGATGTCGCAGACACTTCTGATAGGGTTTACAAGGTCGAGCGATCTTTGCCATAGACGATGTAATATATATCTAATGCTAGGATACTCCACGCCGTGGGAGGCAGATCTAAGGCCCGTGGCACGTGGTGGCGCTTCCATCAGAAGGGGTTGGAGAAAGTTTTGTCTCGACCATCGATAGACCGATGGTTATACCCTTGTAGTCCAAATATATGAGAATGGACCAATACTTGTGCTACACTTTTTCCCTAAAACAGGGCCTAACAATAACGATGTTTGATTTTCTGTTGTGTTTTGTATTTTGGATGGTTTTTTTGAATTTGAACATTCATTTGAACTTGAATTTTCATTTTACAATGATTCAATAGTAAGTATTATTGTTAGTATCGCTGTTTTTGTGGATTTATTATTCTTGTAACAAGGGTCGCGATGAACAAAGGTGACAGAGGGACAAGGGTCGCAGGGGTCCAAGGGTCACAGCGGGACCAGGCTCACACGGGTCCAAGGGTCGTAGAGGGACAAGGGTCGCAGAGGGACAAGGGTCGCACGGATCCAAGGGTCACAGATGGACAAGAAATAATAAATTATTCATATTATTTGTAAATAATTTTATTTGTAAATGATAAATAATAAAATTTTCATATTATTTGTAAATAATTGTATTTATAAATAATAAATAATAAATTTTTCATATTATTTGTACATAATATTGTATTTGTAAATAAGAAATAATAAATTATTTATATTATTTGTAAATATAAGGGGTCCGAGGGTCGCAGAGATACAAGGGTCGTAGAGGTACAAGGGTTGGAGGGATACAAGGGTCGCAGAGATACAAGGGTCGCAGGGATCCGAGGGTCGCGACCCTGGTACCTCTGCGACCCTTGAATCTCTGCGACCCTTGTACCTAAACGGCCCTCGGATCCCTGCGATCCTCGGACCAGTGTACTCGTTCGATCCTTGTCTCTGCGACCCTTTTACCCCTACGACTCCTTTTATTATTATGAAGAAATTTAAAAAAAAAATAACAATGTACCAAATATTTTTTAAAAAATAACAATGTACCAAATATATAAAAAATAACAATGTACCATATATTTAAAAAATAATAATAATGTACCAAATATTTAAAAATAACAATGTACCAAATATTTAAAAAATGACAATGTATCAAATATTTAAAAAATAACAATGTACCAATTATCAAGTTAATCTCAAGGTGGAGGGATACATTTTCCATTACTAAATACCTCGGCCGCAATCTTCTCACGCATAGAAATAACATTTTCTTCGCAAATGCAGTGCAAATCATTATGTGCTTTCATTACGAGGCTTCTACGAATTTTTAGGAGTAAACACCACAATCATTCCCGCTTTCGTTCTGTACACCTTCATAATACTCATACTTCCATTTACCTTCTCCAGAAGCCAAAGAAGGAAACCCTCCGAGAATGAACATCTTGAGGATAGCTTTTCTTAGATTCTCAATCACCGGATCGATATGTGTTTCCTTAAGCCTCGTCTAGCAGTCGTATACCGTGATGCATCGGGTTTTGAAATCCACTTTGATAGCTACCCAATGACATCCTACATATATAATCTTGATCGATGGAATGTTTAGAACCGCGAAAAAGCCATCGAAATCACTTATTCGTTCCGTACTTCTGAATGGATACTTGCCATTCAAGCAATCACTAAGAAATTCCGGCAAAGTGTCAATATTCTCGTACGACCACAGCTTGAGGATCTGCATGAAATAAACAGGATAAACGTAAAGTTTCTTAAATATCGCGGGGAATGTCTTCATGCGATAATACTGCATCAACAACGCCTCCTCCAATTGCTGTAAAAATAAAAAAAATTATCACACATGAATACATATGACATAAAATGACCTCTGTGACCTTGTGTTTAAAAAAACTTACATCATCTTCAAGCCATTCGACGGGCTTTAATATAATCTCCCAAAACCCTAGCTCCCGGGGAGTATCTAGATCAGATTTCAACCAACTATCATGTCCAGATTTCGTCAAGAACATATATAGAGCAGTCAACCTTTCACCGCTTGTGTCAATGAACAAAGGTTCTCGGGTTATCAAGCCCTTTTCTAATCCCTTGGGTGTCCACCAGAACGAAGGTTCTTCATCCACCTTTTATCGGGTTCTTGAACCACCTTTTTTTCGGGTTCTTGAACAATCTTTTTTTCGGGTTCTTGGACTCCACAAACATCTTTCCCTCTCCCTCTCCCTCAAACTGTTCTTGTTCTTTTCACCAGCGGAGGATCAACATATGCCTTTCGTGGTCTTAAAACTCATTTAGGTACCTGCAGAGGTTCAACAGATGGCGCAGAATCCTTTGATAAAGGTGCAACACCTGCATAAAATTTACTTCATTAAACATATGGCGACCAATGCGACCCTACGACCTATACGACCTTTTGTGACCCATTCGATCCATATGACCCATTCGACCTTTTGTGTCCCATTCGACCCATTCGACCTTTTGTGACCCATTCGACCCATATGACCAATGCGACCTTTGTGACTCAAAAGACCGTACTTACTTGGTGGAACCTCCTTATCCTTAGAGAGACCTCTTTGAGAGGATCCACTGTAGTATCTTCGGAAGGAACCTCCTTATCCTTAGAGGGGGCCTCTTCGACAGGACCGACTGTAGGTTCCTCGGAAGGAACCTCCTTAGGGGCGACATCTTCGACAGGACCGACTGTACGTTCCTCGGAAGGATCCTCCTTAGGGGCGACCTCTTCGACTGACCGACTGTAGGTTCCTCGGAAGGAACCTCCTTAGGGGCGACATCTTCGACAGGACCGACTGTACGTTCCTCGGAAGGATCCTCCTTAGGGGCGACCTCTTCGACTGGACCGACTGTAGGTTCCTCGAAAGGAACCTCCTTAGAGGCAGCCTCTTCTACTGGACCGACTGTAGGTACCTCGGAAGGAACTTCCTTAGGGGTGACCTCTTCGACTGGACCGTCGGTAGTTTCCTCATCGGCGACTTCATCGATAATAACCACTGAAGCATCTGCATAAAATTACTTCATTCATTAGATGCGACCCTTCGACTTATACGACCGTGCGACTTATGCGTCTTTTGCGATCCTTGCAAACCATGCCGACTCTCGATGGAAATTGACTCAAATGAACTTTTTCACTATTTATTACTTACTTGGTGGAACTTCATCAGGAGCAAAAATTGCAGTAACCTCTCTGGAAATCTATTCAATTAGAGGGCGGCAGATGCGATATTTTCAATTAATTTCGAAATGTTTGCCAAATCCTCTCTTGAGCCATTCCAGAGTCATTTTCAGACTCTGACTCATCCAGTTCTTCGTTTGTCACTAGATATGGACGTTGAAGGAATTCATCATCTCTAACACTGCCGGAAGATTGGTTTGCGGTGTTCGTATCCATCTCGACAGATTTTGATTTTGCCTTTTCAACACCTTTGGGATTTTCCGCCTCTACTTTTGTATTAGGCAAACGAAACCCGACATCCCTTAGAATATCTCTGACAGCGTTGATGATTTTTTTCTCCGACTTCTTTATTTTCTTCACTAATTTCTGCTCCAGTGTCAGACGGAGTACAACTTCTTTTCCTTCAACTTCATCCTCACCTTCATCCTCACCTTCTCGTTCAGCTTCAGCTTCAGTATCAGCATCTCTTTCTTCATCACCTTCAGCATCACCTACCCTTCCTTCATCTTCTTCATCTTCAATCTCTATCATTTTTTCACCCACGCTCTTTTTCCTCTTAGTCCCCTTCCCTTTCCCTTTCCCTTTCCCCTTCTTTTGATCACCAACTACTTTTCACGTCAGCAGTTCTTGTTCACGGATGTCCTCCCAACAAATACCCTTCGAATTTCTAGGAATATGTTCCATCCATATCTGAACATCGGTATCGTGGCATCCCTCATAGTCGTCCAGATCAAAAACTAAACCTACCTCTTCGTGTTCAACACGAAGAATACTTCGAATATCCTGAAAAAAAATAACCATTATTACCCTCTGTGACCCTTGTTTTCCTTGTAACTCTTGTGTAATTGTTACCTTAGAATCTCCGATCAGCCTTATCACGTCTACATAGTTTAGGTTAATACTGGATTTAACCATCTTCTTGCACATTCTTGGGCATGATGGATCCGCATCCACAACATCAACATACCATCCCTTTTTGCCCAAACTAAGGATGGTTTCGAAAGGAAGTAACTGCAACATTAAAACAAAATAATAAGAATGAAAAAAGTACGAAAACATTCAAGTTATTTGAATAATATATACAACTTACCATTAGTAGGATCATGAAACCGCCACAATACCATTTTGGTTTCGGTGATTTCCCGCTAACGTGCTTGCGGCAAGTATCCATAATCTTCTCGAATGTGTAACACCTCCATGGAAAGCGTTCTTCCAAGTCAAAGTCATCAACCATGTCAATGAGATCATGGCTGATAGAGTTGTCTGATGAAGGCTTGTGAGCCATAACTGAGCAATAACTTGCGCCAACAACAACAAAGTTGCCAACCTCTTTCGGTCCTCGTCATTCTTCGCCTTCACAAGCTTTCCAATGATTTGTGCGGGGGTCACCTTTCCACGGTCGAAATTCTTCCGCCTGAATGTATCACCCCTTTTGGAATCCCATCCTTTGGGATATGGTCCACAGTTCAATCCGGAAATTAGTGCGTGCTCCACTATAAAGTACCATATGGGAACACCGTTTAAGACGAACCACAATTCCTTCTTGTCTCGTACAATCACAGAGTGATTTAGGAGTATAGACATTTGAACCTTAGTCAATGTGGAGTCACATTGGAAATGGAATAAATGCTTAAATTGCGATTCCTTCTCGAAGTAATGCAACTCGTATTCATCTAAGATTCCTCTCAGCTTCGTCACTACAAAAAAACAGGCATTTTCCAACGGACATATCCGTTGGAAAATGCCTAAAATCCGTTGGAAAGTTCCCTTTCCAATGGGTGGCAACGGATTTCCGTCCATTGGAAATCGGTCCTTGGAAATTCGGATCCGTTGCAATTCGCAACGGCCTTCCAACGGATATTATCCATTGCAAAATTGTAACGGACATTTCAACGGAAATATTCGTTGGAAAATTTGTAACAGACGCCCGTTGAAAATATTTGTAATGGATGACCGTTGCAAATTTGCAACGGACGGTCGTTGAAAAAGGGAAACGGGCATCCGTTACACTTTTTCAACGGACGTCCGTTGCCATTTACGCGGGGAAAATGAGCGGGAATTTAGCTTTCCAACGGGCATCCATTGGAAAGTGGCGGGAAAGAGAAAGAAACGTCCATTGCAAAGTGGCGGGAAAAGGCAACAGACGTCCGTTACCATTTGGCGGGAAATAGCGTCCAACGGATGCCCGTTAGAAATTCCAATGGGCATCCGTAGGAAATCTTGTAAAAAAATAAAAAAATAAATTTTTTTAAAAATAATTTTTTTTTAAAAATAAAAGTTTTTAATTAAAATATTAAATTGTTCACAAAAAAACTAAAACTAAAACTACGTCAATCTATCCTATTACATTTCGTTTAAATCAGCGGGATCGATATCGTCTCTGTGATCGCCATCACCTCTAGATGGCGTTGCATCTGAATCGAGACCCGATTCTTGCTGCAACGTTGATCCCCTCCCTTGCCCCATCAACTCGATGACGCTCTCCAAGTGCTGAACTTTGGCTTCGAGCTCTTGGATCCGCCGTTGTTGCGTGAAACTCTCTTGCACTACGGGAGGTAGCGTCGTGGTGTCCTCGACGATATCCTTTTGAAGCGCCCCGAGACCGTATCGACGTCTCTTATACGGTCTCACCGACTACAAGAAAAACAAAAGTAACGTTAGATTTTTACAAATTATTTTATGAATAATTGAGAAATAAAATAATGAACTTTTACCTCTAAATAAATTTTGTCCTTTTGTAATGGACTGAGTTCGTCGGGGCTTGAACCGCAAGCTTGAGATTGCTGTGTGATCTTCTGCATCACAGATCTCACGGTTCGCTCCGCTCGAGGATCGACGAGTTCGGGTTCGTCGGCCTCTTTCCCGACAACCGACTTCTTCTTGGCATGGGTTTCTAATAAAAGCTCAAGAAGAGTCGGTTCTCTTCCTATCTGTTGTATCTATAATATAAAATAAAGGTAGTTAGATAAATATTTGAATAAACCTAAAATTTAAATAAAGAAAATTTTACCAATTCTTTTCTTCGTTTCGGGAAGGATTTTGATCCCGAAGTATGGCGATGTGGGTCATCTACGAGAACCTTCTCACTGTAGCGACATTGTTTGGCCTTCTCTCTCTTGGCCTTGAATTCTGCAGACTCCCAATGCTGAATCATTTTACTGAAGACTGCTTCCGTTGCCCATCTTGGTTCGCGATTGTTGCCACAGTAGTTGCGTTTCGCACCATTCATCATCAGGCGCATCCGCGCCTGCATGTCGCGCATCCATGTTGTGTAGATGCGCAACGTATCCTTTCGCCTCCATTTGTATGAGCACTGCAAACAAAGTTATAAAATTTTTATTTTTATAACATATATATATATATAACTAAAAAGTTGAAATTTAATTTAATAAAAAGCTTACAATAAAAGTGCGCCACCATCGCTGGCGCACAACTTCTGGCGTAACTTGCCAGGAATAGTATAATTCGTCATGTAAGGACCCTTGGATAATGAGGTTGTTTGTGTGTTTCAATACATCATCAACATCAAACCTGCAAATCAACAATACAAAGTTAGATAATATTTATAACATATAATAATACAAATCAAAATAGTAATTTTTTTATCATAAAGTCCCATGAGAATATTTTGGATCGATAATCGGAAGGGTTGGACGCCCATCGAAATCATTGATCAAAGAATCGATATCTATCATATCGTCCTCGTCATCAAATATCGACGGTGCCGATTCTGGTGAAGGAGGATGATATGGTGGTGGGGGCTGCGGGGGAGGAGCTCCCGCGGAACCAGCCAATAAACCCCCTGATCCTATAAAACGTCTTGGTCTCATTGTTTTTCTAAGGATTTCGAAGTGTTTGTGGGTGAAATGTAAATTTGAGAGGAGTTTTTTGTTTGTAATTTGTGTTGAAATAAGAACTGTTCAACGGGTTTATATATATCGAAATTTCTAACGGGCAACCGTTGGAAACCACGTCATCTCAACGGACGGAGTAAATTGACGTGACGTACTGTATTCCCAATGTATTTCTTGCACGATTTTAGAGATGTTTATGATATAGATGCGATGCTTTTCGTATGATTCCGTATCTGTTTTACTTGTTTTCCTATTTTCTTGTTCTTACAGGTTTTTATGCGTATTCGGTTCATTTTGGAGCTAAAGGACGTGCACGAGACAAAGTACCAACATCAAGGATCATCACGGGACAAACGGGACGAGAATCGGCAAGGAATAGTCACTACCCACACGGGTAACTCCCTAGCCCGAGCGGGCATTTGTTACGGTGATTTTGTCCAGCGAATTGAGCACAAGTCGGGCGAGAAATATCACGCCCGGGGCCTCAGCCCAAGCGGATAGATCTTGAACCCGAGCGGGCTGATCATCTCGTTTTCATATGTATTTCTCGCACGATTTAGGAGAAGTTTTTGATATATATGTGTTGCTTTACGTATGATTCCGTTTCCGTTTTACTTGTTTTCGTGTTTTCATGTTCTTACAGGTTTTTACGCGTATTTGGATCATTTTGGAGCTAAAAGGACATGCACGGAGCTAAGGAACAACTTCGGGGATCATCACGGGACAAACGAGACGAGATCTAGCAAGAAGAGCCTCCACCCGGTCGGGCACAACTCATGCACGATCGGGCAAAAGCTACGGCAAATTTTATGCACAATTCACGCACAACTCGGGCATGAATATGCCCGACCAGCTGCCTTGTACCCGAGCGGGTGCTTACCATGCCCGATCGGGCACCCCTTGCAGCCACACGACCTGCACGTTCTGCCCTAGCCACACCCGAGCGGGCACAATCAACGCCCGAGCAGGTCGCGACCCGAGAAACCAGCAAAGTTAAGTAAAATTAACTTAAAACAAAAGGGAACTCGTTGGGGCAATTAAGGCAACACTTAGACCGACTTAGGAGGCATAAAAGAGGCCAAAAGACGTGATTAGAGGGAGCTTACATTAGACTTTTCATTCAGTTCGTGATTGGAGAAGAATTCTTGCGAGGAGGCAAGCTAGGAGCATTAGAGATCAACCCGACACTTCGGTTTCGCTTGGTTTTCATGTTCATTAGACTTTCTACTTTGTTTATGTTTGTTTACAGACGCATGAGCGAGTAGTTTGTTTGTTCTAGGAGAAAGGATTAGCCCTTGGCTATCCCGGAACCATTTTTTATTTATCTTTGAATGCATCTTCTCGTTTTAGTTTATCTATTCTCTATCTCTTGTGTTTACAAAGGCCACGTAGATGGATGTGTTAGGGGTTAGGAGAAGGACCGAAAGGAGAATTCTAGTCCTAGAAGATCAGGTTTAGAACAACCGAGGTTAGGCGAAAGTAGGAGGGTAGCAACGGTTGAGGGTGAACGGATGAATCATAGAGCCTATGGGTTTAGTTCAAGGTGTCAGCCACAAAAGTAGGGGGCAACTTGTCTAGATCACGTGTCTATGCCTCGAGAGAGGGTAGATATCATATTATGATCGTCTGCCTTAGATAGCTTTAACAGGGATTGCATGATAGATAGATTGATCGTTGGTTTCGGTAGTCTTGTGGTGAAACTGGATTCCTAGGACGTTTGTCTTATCGTTAGAACCCAAGTCGTTTATTTACTTTCAGTATTTCATTCTTCATCCATATTCGTTCGTTAGCAAGTTTGATTCTTCCTAGTTCGAGTTTAGGTAGTATTGCGTAGTCTCTGTGGGATCGACACCCACGTGCCGTGCACTTGCGGATAGTTTAGGTTATTTTATTTAACTTTGAGAACGCATCAAGTTTTTGGCGCCGTTGCCGGGGACTATTGTCAACGCGTCTTAGATTCGAACCTAGAGTCCTTCTTGCTTTATTTTTATTTTTTTGCTTTTGTTTACTTTCGATTTCTTTCTACCTGATTCTTTTCGTTCGTTCTTTGTCGGTGTATGACCAGGTCGCAAGGCACTTCTAGTCTACTCAGAATCGACCTAGAGATCGAGGGAACTTGCAGACTACTGAGAAAGGGTAAGGAAGAAGATAACACAGAGCCGTCAGTTCAACAGAATATGGATAACCAGAACGGTCGTGAACATGCTCAGTTACCTCTCGGTAATTTGGGGCAAATGCAACAATAGTCACTCGTGCCTCAACCACGAGAACCACAGGCTCCTC
>CM071869.1:18970167-18985337 GCA_036759665.1 Gynandropsis gynandra | reverse complement strand
TTTTGCATGGACATAACATTGTCCCGCGTTCTTGACACAAAGGCTACATCGATGCAAAACTCATGAATTGTTCCAATCCGTGTAAGAATTCTTGCGTAATCTCTTCGGTTACAACTGCTTTTCTTCTATACATCCACTCTCTTGATCTATATATATTTCGATTTGAAGACGACGATATTTTCGAAAATGTTTTTGTTATTGATGGTTTGATGCACTCTTTGGTATGATCTAAATAGTAAACATTCCAACGAGCATCCGTTGGAATTTGCAACAGATGCCCGTTGGAGGTTCACGTGAATTTATTTAAACCGGTGGCCTCGAAATTAACAATTTCAACGGGCATCTGTTGCAAATCGTAACGGTCATCCGTTGCAAATTCCAACGGATGCCCGTTGAAATCTTATCCAACGGATTAATGCCCGTTAAAAGTGCTTACAAATCCGTTATTTTTTTCATATTACAATAGTTAGATCTTATGAATTAAGATTTTGTAATTATAATCATTTAATTTCGATGTCTAGTAGTGAACAAAAACCAAAATCAGCATCTTTACATCTATGATCGAATCTAAAAACAACCCTCATAAACTGCATCACCGTCGGGAATCCTTTTCCGATCCCGACGGTGAGACAATTTATGAAAGTTGTTTTAGATTCGACATTAGATATTAAGATACTTGTTATTGATGATTTGAAACTCTAGGTTTCGATGTAAATAGTAAATATTCCAACGAATCTGGTATTTTTACGTCTATTATCAAATTCAAAACAACCTTTATGAACTGTAACACCATCGAGAATCCTTTTCCTGTTCCCGACGGTGAAACAATTCATCAAAGTTGTATTGGATTCAATAATAGATATTAAGATGGTTTTATTGATGCTTTGGGGTAACTCTAGGTTTCGATATATATAGTAAATATTCCAACGGACATCCGTTGGAAATTGCAACGGATGCCCGTTGCTCCTTCGCAATAATTTAATTCGACAATTGAACCTCGAAATTTACAATATCAACGGGCATCCGTTGCGATTTCTAACGGGCATCCGTTACAATTTGCAACGGACGCCCGTTGGAATCCTTTTCCCGGTTTCTAACGGATCTTCCAACAGATATGGCCAACGGATATAATCTGTTACACTCCATTAAAAATCGCAACGGATTTCAACGGATATAGCAACGAAAAATATCTGTTACAATTATGTTGAAATTTGTAACAGATTGCAACAAATTTTTGCCCATTGAGAATATCAACAAATCCGTTACAATCTGTTGGTAAATGTTTCCAACGGACGGATCCGTTGCCCCGTCCGTTGGAAACTGCGAGTTTTTTTGTAGTGCGTTATTGTCTCGTGAGGATAACACTTGGTGGTGATCTTTGGCATTCTTTCCATGTGCTTGAATTCATACACAAACTTCGGCTTTGGGGCCACCTGCAAAATGACAAATTAATTAAGAATACATTATACTTCTACCGACTCAAAGGACCCATGCGACTCAACCGACCAATACGACTCAACCGACCAATACGACTCAACCGTCCCATGCGACTCAACCGACCCATACGACTCAACCGACCCATGCGACTCAAACTGGCTCACTGAGACAACCGACTCAAACAACCCTTAGACCCCATGCGACGCTCAAGCGACCATTGCAACCCAAACCGACTCACTGAGACACCGACTCAAACGACCGTTAGACCCCCTACGACGCTCAAGCGACCATTGCGACTCAAATCGACTCACTGAGACATCCGACTCACTGAGACTCAACAGACTCACTGACACACACCCTTTTCAAATCAATAATCAATTTTGGGACTCAACAGCCTGCAAAATCCTAGAAATCGACGCTCAACCGACCATTGCGATCCAAACCAACTCACTAAGATAACCGACTCTTGCGACTCAACCGACTCAGTGAGACTCAACAGACTGTTGCAACTCAACACGACTCACTGAGACTCAATAGACTCATTGACACTCACACCCATTTCAAATCAATAAATCATTTTGGGACTCGATAGTCTGCAAAATCCTAGAAATCGATCTACTTACACTTATTGACGCCATTGAAGATTGACTCGTGCTCTCCTCTTCACTGCTACTACTGCTACGGATTCTAGACATTTCCTTCTTGCCAACTTCAAATCGATCCCTCTCAAGTCTGAAATCACTTGTTCTTGCTTTTGACACGGTTTGACAGTTTTTCATGTCAAAAAACTGCAGAACGTGGGTTTTTTCACGTTCGAAAATTAAGGGTAAATTTGTCTTTTCTCCAGTTTTTTTCCCGATTAAATAATTATTTTAGGGAATGGTATTTTTGAAGCATTTAGCCCTACGAGGGTGTATCTGATATTCCGCCGAAAAGATCAAGAGAAAAAAATAGATTAGAAATAAGCAAATTTTGATATTGAATGTCTTTATTCATTTTTTTTTTTCATTTTCACTAATCTTTTGTCATCTCTATTTTCACTTATCACTCCTGCATTCCTCCATTGTCTTCATTTTCTTTCCCACTCATCATTTTTTTTTCATTTTAACTAAATTTAATAAATGAATGTTATTTCTTCTGTATTTGACACTTTTTATAAGACAAGAATACCACTTGAAAAAAAAAATCTCTCTTCGCATCTTCGATCACTCGATATATTTATGGATCTACCATTTCAATCAAACAATTTGTTTGTATTACTTTTATCTATTTATATTATTAACAAAGACCATAATTAAGTCTATTTTTACACTCGTCGTTTACGTGGATTTTGAATATTAGAAAAGTTATAGGTGAATCTTATATTTTCTAATTTTAGTTATATGTTTATTTTTATTAATATAATTTCATCATGACAAACCTTGTCAAACTTAAGTTTAAAGTTTTTGACATAACCAACAAAAATTATTTATCATGGTTGTGAATGCGGAGATCCATTTGGATAATAAAGGTCTTGAGGAGACCATTGATGTTTCAAATAATGCATCCAATCAGGATAATAAGAAAGGCATTATATTTCTCTAGATCTCATGGTCAAATATTCTATAGTTCTTTGGAAAACGTTAAAAAAGAGATATGATCATCAAAAAAACATTTATTCTTCCAAAACCACATTATGATTGGATGCATATTCGTTTTTAAGATTTTAAAATTGTGAGTATAACTCAACCATATTTCTAATGAGTTTATAAATGAAATTATATGGTGAAACTATAATCGATTCTCTTATGTGAAAAAATAGTATACATGTTTCATACATCTAACGTGTTTTTGAAGCAACAATACCATGAAAAAGGTTTTACTAAACATGGAGATTTAAAATCTCGTTTACTTGTTAAACAAAACAATTTGTTGTTGATGAAAAATCATGAGTCTCGAACTACTAGATCTGCTTCATTCCCTCGTGACGAAATTTAAAAATTACCGTGGTCGAGGTCATGGTTAAAAGTGCAGACACGAACGTGGATGTGGACACGAAGAGATTATTTCTATGGTGGTCTTTGTAACCCTAAATTAAAACTATGATGATTTAATGATGGTGGTGTTGATAAAAAAAATTTAAAGAAAGAATTTGTCATTGATGCGGGATGCAAG
Source organism: Gynandropsis gynandra (assembly GCA_036759665.1). Classification (NCBI taxonomy): domain Eukaryota; kingdom Viridiplantae; phylum Streptophyta; class Magnoliopsida; order Brassicales; family Cleomaceae; genus Gynandropsis; species Gynandropsis gynandra. Next base: position 18,981,746 of record CM071869.1, on the reverse strand, counting down.
GAAATTGGTCACATACATGTCACACTCTTAAAAATTTTGTTAACATCTGCCAAGACTATTTGGAGATTAAAGAAAATAATATCGAAACTAATATGACTCTAACAAGTTGACTAATGGTGACCTCTACCTAGGTATTACCAATTTTTTTTGTCCATCCAAAAGATGGAATCGAAGAAGAGTGATAAAAAAATGATAAAACATTTTAAATTTTATTGTGTAATATGTTATCGTTCAATTTCATCATGCCTTTGTTTCGTTTAAGATCGTTTAAATCATTTGAATCCTAATATAATTTCTTGCTTATTATGTATTTTATATTATTTTTATGTTTATATATTAATATTTTAAAACAATGTATCAATTAATATCCAAGACAAAGATCTCGGACACTACTATTATACATGTTATTCTTAAAAGAAAAAAATATTTTTCAAAATTTGGAAATTGAACAAGAACATGTGTACACAATTTCAAGATGAACACAAACTGTTGAAGGCTCTGAAAAAACAAATTTTGTTTTACCAAAAGGCACACAATTTATTATTAAAAATGCCCTAAGGCTTCAAGAAAATTGTAAAGTTTTAAGGATATTCGTATAAACGTATATCATATTGATACTATGAATGAAAATGATTTTGTGTATATATCACATCAATTATATGGACAAAAGTGTGTTAGATAAATTATCAGATTTGTCATCTAGATTATATCATATAACAATAAGAATGATTTGGTCATCCAATACAATAAACCAAAAGTTTATTGAAGATGTAAACCAGATTTTACACATAATTCTAAAGTTTAGCATCACCGAATAAATTATCAGATTTGTCATCTAGATTATATCATATAACAATAAGAATGATTTGGTCATCCAATACAATAAACCAAAAGTTTATTAAAGATGTAAACCAGATTTTACACATAATTCTAAAGTTTGGCATGACCGCTTACACCATCCCGAGTCCAACAATCATGCAAAAAATTACTGAAAATTCATTCAATCATTCATTAAAAGCCCAGAAGGTTTTACAATCCCGTGAATTGACTTGTGTTGCTTGCATAAAACGAAATATAATAATAAGAATCTCACTAGCCAAAATAAGATATGAAGCATTACAATTTTTAGAAAGAATTCATGGTAATATGTGTTGTCTGATTCATCTGTGTTCTAAATCATTTTGATATTTTATGGTGTTAATTTATGTATAAATTATATGGTCACATGTATAATTATCCATCTCATAACTTAGCTTTCGTGAGATTATTTGCACAAATAATACAATTACGTGCACAGTTTCAGGTTACCCAATTAAAGCAATTCCTCTTTAGCATATGCTTATATATAGAAGGGTCTAGTGGAATCTTATAAAACGAATTCGTTGTATTGTGTGACCAATGTTTATGAAATCTGATCTCCCCATATGGGATAAGGGGGCATATTGTTCTGCATGCAAGACAATTAGTACGCATATGACTAACTAGTTATAATGATAATTCCCTTTTGCAACTCGTTTATGGTAAAAAAAACCAAATATTTCCCATTTGAGAAAATTTAGGTGTCCCGTATAAATCCCAATTAATCCACCACAAAGAACTAAAATGAGACCTCAAAGAATGAAGAAAATATATATGTTAGGTATGAATCTGATCTATAATAAATATATTGAATTAGTTATTGGAGATGTCTTCACTGCGAGATTTGCTAATAGTCATTTTGATGAATCATTATATCTAACATTTGAAAAAATAAAAAAAACTAGAAAAAGATATACCATGATTTGTATTATCACAAAAAGGTTTAGATCGTCGAACAAACAAAAGTGATCTAGAAATTTAAAGGATAATTCATCTACAAGGTATTACAAATCAATTGTGAGATGCATTTACTAACCATGAAAGCGATATAAATTCTCATATTCTAGTTGTAAATGTTTCAATCATAATAAATGTCCCAAAAGGACAACCTATAATTTTCAACGAGTCTATAGTACACATGAAGCGTGGTAGACAATATGGTTGCAAAGATAAACATTCTCGAAAAAAATGAGAAATAATCATGATGGTCAAAATGAGAATGTCTCTCCAAAAGAAAATATTAATATATGTAATATTGAAGAAAATTAGGTCCCTGAAAATAATGGCAACGAAGATACAGTTAACTATGTCAACAACAGAAAAATATGGAATCGAAGTATAGTATCTCGCAACAATTTTTTGTGTATAATATAACGTATGATATAATAAATGAAAATGATGATCATCTACCTCTATGGAGACAGACAATCAATTTTGAATTATTAGACTCATTTAAAATACGAGTTTTTGGATCAATAATCCAAACAACATAAAGACTTAAACCTGTAGGTAATAAATATGTGTTTGTTTGAAAGAGAAATGAGAAAAATGAGGTTGTTAGATCTAAAGCAAGACTTTTCGTCCAAGGTTTTACGCGAATTACTAGTTGACTATGAAAAGACATTTGCGTGTGGTGGATGCGATAATATTTTGATATTTTATATTTTTGGCAATTTATGAAAGACTTGATATATATATATATATATATGAAAATCTCTAAAGTATTTAAAATGTGAGAAGTACAAAATAATAAATTTATATAAAATTATTCTGTTAAATTTAATATATCTTTATATGGATTGAAAATTTGGATAAATATGGTATAACTGTTTGTGGTCATAAAAATTTCAAACTCAAAGTTGTCATAATTATGGTATATGTTGATGATATAAATAGAATTGAGATTCCTAAAGAGTTCTCACAAGCTATGTAATGTTTAAATAAAAAAATTTAAAATGAAAGATCTTGAAAAAAGAAATTTTGTTTAGATCTTCAAATTGAACATCTTAGTGGTGAAATATTTTTGCATCAATCGAGATATATAAAGAAATTATTTAAAATATTTTATATGAATAAATCACATCATTAAATTACGTGAATGGTAGCTAGATCATTGGACATTCAAAAATATATTTTTAGACCTCGTGAGGAAAATGTAGAATTAGCTGGTCTCGAAGTAATAGATCTTAGTTCCATTGGAGCACTAATGTATCTTGCTAATAATACATCTTGATATATCTTTTATAGTGAGTTTACCGACAAGATATAGTTCCTCACCAACTCGAAGACATTGGAATGGTGTAAAAATATATGTTTACATATCTTTGAGGAACAATTACATGGAATTACACTATACTAGCTCATCAAATTTTGGTTTAATTGGTTATATAAATGCTCCATATTTATCATATCCCCAAAAATTCTGATCTCAATCGGTGTTTGTGTTCACATGCGGTTGAACTGCAATTTTATGGCACTTTACGAAACAACATTAGTTGTAACTTCATCAAATCATGCAAACATATTGGTAATTCATGAGGCAAACTGTGACTATGTTTGATTGAGATTTATATCTTATTATATCCAAGAGACGTGATCTTTCACAATAAACATATATCCACAACATTATTTAAAGATAATATTACTTGTATACCTCAACTTAATGATGGATAAATCAAAAGTGATCAGACAAACCATATTTAACCGAAGTTTTTTTAGTCATGATCTTCAACAAAAGGGTGAAATAAACGTTCTGAAAATAAATCAAGTGCGATTTCTACTGATTTATTTACTAAGACTCTACCTACTACGAGAATATTTGAGACGATGGTTTATATTATTGGAATGTATTACTTAAAAAACATAAAATGATAGTCCTCTCACAATTGTAAAAATCTTTGTTGTAAATTTTTACCTTACTAAATTTTATCCAGATTAGGTTATCTTAGTAAAGATTTTTAATGAGAACATTTATATGATACATGTACTATTTTTTTCTTCTTAGGATTTTCCTAACGGGTTTTACCTGGTAAGGTTTTAACAAGGCATATTGTCATAACTAAAATACATTCAATAAAAAATATAATATGGACTTTCTTTACTCGTTTTCTTCACATCACTTACCACTCATGCATTATCTCGATCTTTATTCAAGATTCCTCTTTCTTCACTTGAATCATTTTCTATTTTAGGCTTGACTGGTGAAACTGTTGCATTTGCGTTTGCGATTCAAAACGTTTTTCTCAGCGATACGCGACATTTTGCAAATTTAAATCGTTTATAACCATAGCTTTTTAAATCGATAGTTTAAATTTCTAATAATTTTTAGCGATTTAACGATTGGTATAATTGAGATATTTTTAGTATATGAACGAAAAAAGGATCTTTGTGTATAATCCTGCATAGTCTCAAATGTTATCAGTTCTGGTACGATTGTATTTTCATATAATTTATAATGTGCAATGACTATGTTAATATTTTATGTTAAAGGTTATATATGTTATTCTTCTATAATATACGACATATAAAAAAAATAATGTAATTGATATATTCTGATATTAATTGTATTTCATATATGTATTAGGTTATTGTTCAAAATGTTAAAAAAAATTCAGATTTTTATTCGAAAATTGACCTATATATATATATATATATGTATGTATGTGTGCGTGGTGAAACACTTCTAAATTCTCTTTTATAGGCATGGTTCAAGAAAACGCTAGGCGCTAGACAAGCGGACACCTAATGCCCTAGCGCCTAGGCGGTGTCTAGACAGACTACACAGATATATATATATGTATAAATGATATGTATATATATCTATATATATAATGTGGTTTTAATCCAAAATTTTAATTTAAAATATTTATAATTATTTAATTGTTTAAAAATGCATATAAATAAATAAAATTGAAAGAAATAACAAAATAAATAAGTAATATTTTTAATTCAATTTTTTTATATTCTTTACTGAAATGTTGTTGATCGGATTCAAACTGTATGTTAATTTCTTCTTCTTCGGAATCAAACTATGATTCATTAAACTCTCTATCCATAAACAAATCATCCACTTGCTCGATCTCTTGAACATTCACACGTCAAAACATTTTGGTTTGATCATTCATATTCTTCCATTGATTCATCGCCCGTTTTTCTATTATCAACAATTCAATCTTGGAAATGATATAGATCATAGATAGAAACACATTTTAAGTCTTGTTCATTTATTTTTCTTTTAAACCATCGATCTCGCACTAAATTAAAAATAAACAAGACTATTCAACCTTTTACTATAAAATTTTCGTTTTTTTGTATACTTACTTACACAAGAACACAAATGACTATTTATATAACTATAATGAAAAATAAATAATAAATTTTGTTAATCACTTACTCGTTCAAAAGTACTCTAATTTTATTATTATCTTGATAAACTAGTTGATAAATTTTTTTGTCTTCTACCTTTAAAATAGAATAAAGCCTAGACGATCGTCTAAACTGTCTAGCGATTAATTGTCCACATAGACGTTCGTCTAGAACACCTAGCCCGTCTAGGCGTTCGTCTGGATCGTGCAGACGAATCCTCCACCTAAAAACTCCAATTATAAATTAATCAGGACATCCAACCGCCATCTAACGTCTAGGTGGCCACTTAAACCAATTTTTAGAACATAGTTTATAGGTTTAATCTCATCCATAAGTCCGAAATACGTTTGCATGAGATATATGCGATTAGACCATAATTATTCCAAATACATTATTTCCAACAAACCCCATTTATTAAGTTGTCTTATCCTGCACCATGCACAATAGAGTACAACCATATGTCTAAACCCTCTTAGGCCTCTCCATTCATTTTTTAGAATTTAATGACGGTTAAGATTTTCAGAGCAATAGATATTGAAAGCTTGTTTTTATACTTCATAGTTTTGCTTACTTTGTTCAATTTTTGTAGGTTATTGATTATAATATTTTTTTTATAAAATTTTTAATGTATTGAATGTTGTAAATGACCAAATCAAAGTAACCGTTAGATTGAATACTCAAATTATTCCAAATATTAATAATAATTTTTCAAAATAACAATCACAACATTGAGTCAAAACTCCAAAGGAAACACACACAAAGACATAAAACCTCGACAATAATTTATTCGTAATTTGTTAAAAGTGGCTCTTCTAGTTCTTCTCCTCTCATTTGTGGTCTTCACTTCACACTGCGAACATATATATATTCAAAAATATAATTAAATTTAACAAACATAAATTAAAATAACCACCAAACTGGTATTGTAAACCAACATAAAAAAATGCAAACTTTAAGCATATATATATAGAGAGAGAGAGATAAAAGCTCACTTGTTGCAGTTGATGCTGAGGCTAATAGGGTAAGGAATTCAAACGCCGCAAACGCCGGGAAGAGCAGCTGCACGGCCGGCGTTAATGTTGCCCATGCCTCTTGCGGCGTTCTGAAGGCACCGGCAAGCTTGTTGTCGATCTCCTCTGGTCCGGGCCATGCCAGTTAGCCCCCGTATCCCCCCGCAGCACGCCGGCGGCACCGCTCCGCCTCTCATCAGGTAGCTTACGCACGGCGCCATCTTACTCGCAACCGTACCGCAGCTCAAGGCGGCCTCTGCAGCCGGCGACGCCACCACGAGGACGGCTAGGACTAGACACGTCAGCTTTAGAACTGATGAGGCCATTTGCTTCTTTTGTTTTGTTTTGTTTTGGTGAATTATATTTTTTTTGGGTGATAGTGATGTGATGTGATGTGATGTGATATATAGATGGTTTAGGGATGGGGAATTAGGTGGCGGTTGGATTTAGTTTTAAAGTTGATGGAGTTGAGAAATTATTAAAAATGCTAACTTTTATGACAAATTTTTGTTTTTGATTTTTTATTTTAAATTTAAAACTCTAATTTATCACAATTTTAAAAGTATAAATTCATATTTCACTTTTATATATGTTCTAAATCCAATTTGGGTATATAATATGTTTAGGGTTATAGGTTTTTTTATAGAGAAAAAAATGAATAAGATGAAGAAAAAGAAAATAACAAAGAAATAAAACAAACTGATAGATTGATAAAAAAACAAAAAATTATTAAAGGGCAAATAGTTTGGAATTTAAAGAAGAAAAACTATGTCAAGTTCTAAAAATGTTTTATTTTAATACAAATAGAGAAAATCCTATATTGGAAAATGCCCCTTTTGTCTATATCATATTTAATTTAATTAAGTTTTAAATTGTTTTTTCTGCAGCGAATAAAATATTGAGTATATAAATTGTATTGACGAGAACAATAAAGAACACAATGGGTTTGAAGGGTTTAGTTTAAATGAAAAATTTAGAATAAATATAGACAAATATTCACAAATATTCGAATATTTATATTTATATTCGATAAATATTCGAAATTATTTTTCGTATTCGTAAATATAGATATCTGTAAATTTGAATATCTGTAAAAAAATATTGATCGGATATTCGTATTTTACGACGGTCGAAACCATGAATAAATGAAGAATAGACGAACCACGAGAAACGCAAGCAGACGGCCGACAGTGAATGTAGGCAGACAGTTGACAACGAACGCATGCAGATGGGCGACGGCGAACGCAAAAAAACGTGCGATGCTGAAAAAAGGCAATATGGCGAATAGACGAGCCAACGGGCAATGAGGAAAGGAGAGAATGATCAAATGATTTGAGAGGACGACGAGGCAATGACTCATGAGAATACAATTTTAAGTCTAATTTTTAACTTTTTAATATTTACAATTTAACCTTTAATTAATATATTATTCTAAATATTTATATTTTGAGTTAAATTATAAAATAAAAAGTTTTATATATATTTTGATCGTTTTAAATTAAATTTTTATAAATTTATATATAATAAATTTTCAATTTATTAGTTATAGATACAAATAATTCGAATAATTAAATCGATTTTTTATATTTGTATTTTTATTTGTATTTGTCAAATATGTAATTTCTTTAATATTTTTTTTTCGAATATTTGATTTTTATTTATATTTATTCATTCAAATATTAGAATTTTCGATTTGGATACATATCGAAAACAGTTCGGATACAATATTTCAAATAATTTATCTATGATCATATTTTAAATGTGTTTTAAATGTTTACTCTTATCTTAATTGAATTAACTTCAATATTACAGTGGTTATAATTTTTTGACACGGTATTTAATCCATTTAGTAAGTATATAGAACTATTTCAAAATGTGTTGTTTCAAACATAATTTCAGAGCTTAATTTTTCTAAAATGCAAGTAAGATTTGAAATTTAATTATTATATTAAAAATATATGACTTTGAATGATAATTACGATATCAATAAATTAAATCAAATGGGATTAAAAATGAAATGAAGTGTTGAGTAATTTGTTTTATATAAAGAATTTGTATTTGTTATTAAAAAAGGGAATTGTTTAATTTTAACACATCAATAGTCATCCATGCGTCATGTGAATGATAATTATATGACGAATGTCTCACTCCACCTACTACTACTACTACTACTAATAATAATAATAATAATAATAATAATAATAATAATAATAGTAATAATAGAAATAATAGTAATAATAATAATAATAATAATAATAATAATAATAATAATTTACGTGAAATCCTATAATTCCTAATTTCATGCACTTGTCAGTCTCATATCTAATAAAAAAATATAGCAAAATGTATTTTCAATTAAAATTCAATCTTTATGAATAGAAAATATTTTTTAAATGATTTTACTAAGATCATTAAAATATATTGAATTGAAGTATACAAAATTCCAACATATAAAAAGTATTTAAGTAGTCATCTCCATATATACTGAATATTAAACATAGAAACGCTTAGATTTGTAAAAAAAAAAGAGGAGCAATTAATGGAGCATGGTGGTGGAGGCTGGAGAGATGGTGAGTCGCTGAGTCACTGGCTGACAAACTACTCTTTGAGATCTGAGCACCGATCTCTCACTCTCTTCAAGGTGCCTTACTTGACTCTCTCTCACGTCATAATTACACCCTATTATTTTAATTTTGGATTTTATTTATTGTTCGAGAAAAGAATTTTCTACAACAAATCTTTAATTTAGTATTAAAAAAACCTACTGAATAATTACTGAAAGTGGTCTAATATTTGCAAAATTTCAATGAGAAAAAAATACAATTTTGTAGGCTTTACGTAGAATAATTATGGGCAAATAATATGTTAAAGCCTTGATAAAAATTTCATTGCGAATCGCATTATTAGAGGCGCGGAGAAAAGGAAATTGGTCAAGTCACAGAGGAACTCAAGTCTCCCAAACCCTAATCATCAAATCAAGCTTACAAATGAAGAAACATTAAAGATTTTTTTAGATGCCCTTTTCGAGCATTGCTCTCACTCTCATGGGAAGTCCATAGAGCCGAATAAACCCGGCCGCGTCAGCTTGGTTGTAGATTTCACTTCCTTCGAACGAAGAAATGTCCTGTCTGTATAGACTGTAAGGGCTTTTACGCCCTGTGACCGATACTGACCCTTTGTACAGCTTCAGCGTCACGGAGCCTGTGGTTTTCTCTGTTATCTTCTCCATGAAGGCGTCCATGGACTCCCTGAGCGGGTCGAACCATCTCCCAGCATAAACCATCTCGGCATATTTGAGGGCTAACGAGTCTTTCACCTGGATTGTCTCCCTGTCCAGAGTCAGGGATTCAAGCTCCTGGGCGGCAGTGAAGAGGATGGTGCCTCCAGGGGTTTCGTAGACGCCACGCGATTTCATGCCAACGAGGCGGTTCTCAACCAGGTCTATGCGGCCAATACCGTGCTTTCCCCCTATTGTGTTTAGTTCGGAGAGAAGTGTCGCTGGAGAGAGGGTTTTCCCATTGAGTGAGACAGGGATTCCAGATTTGATTCCTATCTCGAGGTACCTACACGTAAAATCATATACGCATGATTTGCTCACCACATCTTGAAATAATCGGATACTGTGATGTCATGGTTAGATAAATACGATAGGGTGGAACTAAATGAGCAAGATATGGTGCGGCCTGTGTTGTTACATCCATGCTCTCGGTAATTTCAAGTAGGGGGTCAAATAAGATGCTTACTCAGGCTGATCAGGAGCGTCCTCTGGGTCTACACTCATCATGTACATATCTTTCTTAGGCTCGTTTGCTGGATCTTCCAGTATATCACCCTGTAAACAAGCAGATATCCAACACAGGAAAGCACAAAAGCCTTTATTTAGTAGTTGAAACATGCAACCAACCAGATTACTGTATCATAAAAGAAAACGAAAGGATAGGGAATGACTTCGTTATAGCTGACGGCATAGATGTGAATAATTTTGGAACCAACAAGAAATTTTACCTCATGACTAAGGTGCCATAAGTTTCTGTCTCGGCTGTAAATAGATTTCTTTGTTACAGGGACAGGAACATTATGCTTCTTGGCATACTCAATAGCATCTTCTCTGCCCTGGATTTCCCATTCTCTCCATGGCGCCACAACTTTAAGTTCAGGGTTTAGTGAAAAGAATGTGAGCTCAAACCGAACCTGGTTGAACAGTAGAAGCCATGTAAGTATGCACACCTGCTTTTCATGTAATACTTTAGCACAAATTTTCAAGCCTTGCCTGATCATTTCCTTTGCCAGTGCATCCGTGTGCAACAGCATCAGCTCCAACTTCTTCTGCTACATCGACCATAGCCTATCATTTTGAGACTGCATTAGATAACAAAAAACCAAAAGGTGTCCCCGCTAACATAGAGGCTACAGAGTTTTCTCTCTGGTGGTAAGACAGCTGAAAATACTCAGTTCCATCATTATGTATAGGCTCAGTCGCAAAAAAACATTTTCTAAAGGTACCTTTGCAATGACAGGTCGTGCCATCGAAGTACCAAGCAAGTACTTGCGTTCATAAATAGCGCCAGCTCTAAGACAAGGGTATATGTAATCTTTCACAAACTCTTCCTTTAGATCCCTAACAACCAACTGAGACGCACCACTGGCCTTAGCTTTTTGTTCTAAACCCTCTAGCTCTAGTGAGCCCTGCAAATCAAGCATTTGCAATAGGTTAAAGAAGTGACATCAAGTGAACAGCACACCAAATATAGAAAAGGATATACTTTCTTGAATAAAAAAGAAAGAACAAAAGAACACGGAGCTTTTGTAGGCTACCTGACCAACATCTGCGGTAAAGCACACAACTTCACAGCCATAATTCTCTCTGCCAAAAAAAAACAGTTTATGCAAAAACTTTCGTGTAATCAGTGACTGAAGCATCTAAATGCAACCGGTGGATGGGTTTGCATTTTGTGAAAAGTTAAAGAAAAGTTTAAACCATCTAAACACAATGTTCCAACTTTCAGATAAAATCCCTGTAACCCAGGTGGATTTCAGAACAATGTCTAATTCCAGTTGCCCGTTGTATTTCACATGATTAAAGAAAATTCTTCATAGTAGTTGTATGAAATACTTCTCGCTTAAGGTAAAAATTGAAAACAACACTCAAGCAGAAACACTTACTTAAGCCATGGCACAATCACAGAGGTGTCTAAACCTCCACTGTAAGCTAGAACAACTTTTTTCAGCTTGCCACGAAGCCCAGCACCATTTGAGTCAGCAGTTTTCACCGTGTGCCCGTCATTGGAGAGAGCAGCTAGGATAACTACAGCTCAAGACCAGCAATGTTAATGCCAAAATGGCAAT
>CM071869.1:18928928-18952883 GCA_036759665.1 Gynandropsis gynandra | reverse complement strand
AACGAGGATAAAGATGAACTAGATATGATGAATACTACGGGTGTACGGGATACCGGATATTGCATACACGAACGACTAAAGATCATAGATCTACAACCTACTCTTGACAACGGGAAATTCATGCTCTACGGTTGAGGAGTGATTCTTCCGAGCCTAAACCTCCTAACCATGGATACATGCAACCCTGCCTTCCGACAGCCGATTAAGACGTACCATGGCAGCATTAAGACCGCAATCACTATCCCTAAGTTGGCTAACCGACCGGTCAGATTCTCATTAGCCAAAGCTTAATCCACTACTTAGCGGACCGGATTCGTTCCTTAACCTTCCAGCAAGGTTCGATATCCATTGTTGTTGAGCGGTCAGCACTAACATATGATTGATATTGCTAAGCATAGAACCGTAAATCAAGGGTAAAAATCATAGAACTAAGCATTAAAGAAGATCATCGTTCATACATACAAATCCGATAACCCTACCAGTAGTAGGGACTCTACTCACTCATGGAATACATGAAAAAACCAACCCGCTCGAGCTGAGTATTGCACCCGATCGGGCTGCATTTAGAACCAGAAATTCGCCGAGAACCAACCCGACTCGGGCTGGTAGTTGACACGCGTGGGCAAGGGAGCCCGACCGGGCTGAGTGTGGTGCACGAACGGGCTGTGTTCTGCACAAGCGGGTGAAGGTTGTGCCCGCGCGGGCCGCCTAAGCCGGAACAACCTTCTTTGAAGGTTTGAACGGGCAATTAAAGGAAAAACAAGCCATCTAGCGCAAGGGGACGAAGCACAGACAAAGGAGGACACCTAGAGACACACAAGAAAGAGGAGAGAACACGAATTGAAGACTTTGGGCATCCAAAGGATTCATCCGAAGCCAACGCGCGGGATGATAGGGGAGTCGAACACTTACTTCGTTTTTGTTTGCTTCTCTATGTATTCTGAGTAGATCTGTTGTCATGGGTTGGGGATGCCTTTGTAATGGATTGTTTGAGTTATTAATGCTTGATTTTCGATTTTGTTAAATGGAATGGTTCAATAGGTTATAGATTTGTGCATAATACCTTCATACGTTGTTGATTCCACGCTTGAATAAGACTAGATCTATTCTACTGAGATTAAGTACGTTTGAAGGAGATTAGAGATTCATCTAGGTTTGGGAGAGTCATATTTGAGTCTCATGAATGAACCTCCTAATGAATTATATTAATAAGACCGGTCGATTAATCTATTTAGGAACGGTAATAATCGAGGTAGAATTCCCATTGTTCTTAATGCATCTAGAAGTTCTGTGCTACATAGGGATATGAGCGACGTTGATTTCTTAGATAGAGGATCTAGGTTTGAGAGAGTCATTTCCGTTTATAGAGGTCGAGTTCCCATCCGACATTAGAGGTTGAATTCCCCATCGTTCATCATGCATCTAGAAGTTCGCACTACATAGGGATATGGGTGACGTTGATTTCCTAGGTAGGAGATTAGGCTTGGGAGAGTCATTTCTAGCATTAGGGGTAGAGTTCCATACTGTTCTTTACGCGTCTAGACGTTCCGCGCTACATCGGGAGGTGAGCGATGTTGATTTCCTAGATAGAGGATTAGATATTAGTTCCCCATCGATTGATACAAACCGAATTTCATGATCCATAGAAACATCCATTGCATGTTCCAGTATTCCCGACACCCATGATACCCCTCATTGCCTAGTCTAGCTTTGTCATCCTTACTTATCTTTACTTTCTAGTTCACTACTCATCCATTGATCGATCTTCTTCTTATGACAATCTTAGTTCTAACGCTGCACTAGTCCCCAGAGTTCGACCCTTGTACTACACGAACCGTATACTTGCAGTAGAGTGGTCTTGGAAATAAATAAAACTCTGATTCTGACCATCAATCACACATCCAAGTTTTTTTATTTATCCGGGATCGGCAAAAATGTATCGGGACGTTCATTAACTTTATCAATGGTCAAGGATGAAGAGGACATCTCTCGATGGTTAGCAAAATGTCCAACGTATCAATTAATAAAAGTGGAGCAAAAAGTACCAAGCGGAAAATTGCAAATTCTACCAATTCCTGAATGGAAGTGAGACCATATTACCATGGATTTCGTGACGGGTCTTCCAAGGACGCAAAGTGGCAAGGATGCTATTTGGGTAGCCATGGATCGGCTAACTAAAGCGGCTCATTTCATTATGATAAAGAAGACTTTTGATGTGAATCAGCTAGCCAAGATATATCTTTTGCAGGCATTTCAAAAAGAGTTAGAAACAAAATTGGGCATGACCACCACATATCATCCATAGAGAGACAGACAATCTGAGAGAACTATAAGGACACTTGAGGATCTACTACGAGCATGTGCGTTGGAGCGGCCTGGTAGTTGGGACAATCATTTACCACTTGTCGAGTTCGCATACAATAATAATTATCAAGCTAGTATTCAGATGCCACCATATGAACACTATAAAAAAACACACCATTTCCAATGGACGAGGCAACGAATCCGTCCGTTGATAAGAAATGGCAACGGATTGTAACGGATTTACGAGAACTATACATCCGTTGCAATCTGTTACAAATTTCAACGGATGTTTAGCGGATATCGTACATTGCCCCATCCATTGCAATCCATCGTAACTTTAACGGAATGTTAATGGATATCTTCCGTTGGCGCCGTCCGTTGGAAGCCCGTTAGAACACTGGAAAAAATATTTCAACGGTCATCCATTGCTAATTTAAATGGATGCCCGTTGAAATTGTTAATTTTGAGGTTTACCAGTGGAAATAAATTCACATGAACTTGCAACGACCATCCGTTGGGGTTTCCAATAGATGTCCGTTGAAAATTGCACTATTTAGATCAAAACCAAAGATTGCATCAAACCATCAATATCAAACATATTTTCAACAAAATATCGTCTCTTCAAATAGAGATATATATAGATCGAGAAAGTGGATTTATAGATGAAAAGATCCTATAACCGAAGAGATTACACAATAATTCTTACACGGATTGGAGCAATTCATGAGTTTTGCATCGATACAACCTTTGTGTCAAGAACACGGGAAACTGTTATGTCCATACAAAAGATGTAAAAACATAAAGTATCGAAGTCAAGAATTTTTTTGCAAACATCTTTACAAGGTGGGTTTCGTTGAGAATTACGAAATTTGGTTTTTTCACGGCAAAAATTGCGGCGTTAGAGATATTGTGCAAGATGTATAAGTAAAAGAAATGAAGAAGTTATTTATGAAGCATCAACGATCAATCCATATGTGGAAATGGTGTCAGATGCTTTTCCTAGAGTTGTTAATGAACAAACGCATGAAGAGATGCCGAACATCGATGCACGTCGATTCTTCAACCTATTGGATTCGGCGAAACAATCTATATATGAAGGTTGTTATGAAGGTCAGTCTCGCTTATCTGTATCTTTAAGATTGATAGTATAAAAACATACTACAATGTTGCTGAAAATTGCATGGATTCATTTTGCAAACCATGCGTGAATATTTACTGGAAAATAATCAAGCTCCCGAGACATACTACGAAACAAAGAATGTGTTAAAAGATTTAGGAATGCCACATGAGAAATTTGATGTTTGTAGAAACAGTTGTATGTTGTTTTGGGGAAATGATAAAGACTTTCTGGAATGCAAGTTTTGCAGTGCAAACAGATTTCGGCCAAAAAACCATCTTCACGTAAATATGTACCATACAAGAAAATGTTATATATGCTTGTAGAAAATAGGTTGAGAAGGTTATTTGAATCGAAAAAACGGCCGCGACAATGAGATAACACACAGACCACTCGATGACCAAAGGTAAAATGCAACATCCATCGGATGATAAGGCTTGGAAATGAGGCAAATACTCGATTGGCTAGTTCAGTTCAGATGGATGTATCCTTTCGAAAGGTTTTTCTTTCATTTAAAGAAAAAAACAAAAAAAAATAGCGGTCGAAAGATCTATTATCAAACAATACTTGCTGGAAGAAATCACATATTTCAGCATATTTTATTTCGAGTCGCATATTCAGACGAAAGAACGACATGCAGTGGATGATCACACAAACTATCTGTATCAATATAATCCGCAGTTTGGCACAATTCCTGAAATGTTTACACTGATTGGACGTACAAGAGGTAAATCCGAGGAATATTGGTTAACACTAGAGGATTATAATCACGTCCACACATATATACTACTAAATAATCACGGGTTATTAACGTTTGAAAGGTACAAAACGATATTATTCAATCTTTTAAATATATATGTGTATAAAACAAAATTAACGTATTTTCATTATACATGATTTTTGATGAAGAAGTACTTGGTACATATCCTCATCTAAACGCAAATGAACTCACGTACATGAAAGTTCAACATTATGGCTTGTGGTTGAGAGAATACGTAAGTACTCGTGTACACATCTATTAAAATTAATTGCATTTATCATAAAGTATTCATTCGTTTTTATTATACGTACAGGTGAAATGTTCTGATGAAAGACTTCCTACGTTGTTAGAAGATTGGGCTAATGGTCCTGCACAAAATGTTATGTGTTGGCCAATCTTGTTTACTCGCGGCTACACGTTCCATGCATACGGACGCGGAAAACATAGAACCACATACAATTATGGCGTTTGCGTTAATAGTGAAATAGAGAGTGATAAATTCTACGACATTTTGTACTAAATCCTACAAGTGGAATATCTCGGCCTCGTTGGGTTAAAGGTGATTCTTTTTAAATGTCAGTGGTTCAACCCAACCGTAGGACGTGGAATACGAAAAAACCGATGGGGAGTAATTGACATCAATCTGACACGACAATATGGTAAGTATGATCCATTCATCACAATAGATCAAGCAGATCAAGTATGTTACGTGCAATATCCCACAACATTGAAACGTCGAAGAGAGGAGTGGTGGATCGTAGTAAAGATCAAGCCACGAGGGATCATAAGCTCAGGTGATAAAGAAGATCCATTGCAACCCGATCATCTGCAGCAAAATCGTTTAATTGATACAGATTACGAGGAGATTCTCGCAAGAACTGACATGGACGGAGAATTCATACGCGATTATGAAGACGTTGAACCGGAAGATGCAGAAGATGAAAATAATGATGAATTCAATGAAAAATCGAAGGAAGACTCGCAAATCGATGAATCTACTGAAGAAGAAATGTAAATACAATAATGTGTATGATGTGTAATAATGTAGATGATATGTAATGTAAATGATGTGTAATAATGTAGAAGATGTATAATCGAACAATTGAAATGTTAATACAATCGAAGAATATATAAACGATGTTTAATGTTTTTAGAACTTCATATGATCTAATACCAACGGGCATCCGTTGGAAATATTAACGGATATCCGTTGGAACACGAAATCGCCTCCAACACTTAGAAAAAATTTCTAAGTTTTCCATAATTCTAACGGGTACCCGTTGGAAAATTGTAACGAACATCCGTTGCAACGATACCAATGGGCATCCGTTCGAAATATTAATGGATGTCTGTTGGAACACAAAATTTCCTTTAACACTTAAAAAAATTTTCTAGGTTTTCCATAATTCTAACGGGCATCCTTGCAAAATTGCAATGGACATCCGTTACAAATATACTAACGTGCATTCGTTGGAAATATTAACGAATGTCCGTTAGAATTTTTTTAACGAGCGTCCGTTACAATTTGCAACGGATGCCCATTACAAAATGTAATGATGCCTGCCCTAGTCTACAGGAATTTCCAACGGCATCCGTTGGAAATTGTAATGGATTCCCATTGCAATGGGAGACGAGCCGTCATTTTGCCGTCCGTTGTCTCGGGAACACACGTTTCCATTGGGCATTGAAATTCCAACGGATGTCCATTGGGAAAACAGAACGTCGTGTCAATTAACTGCGTCCGTTGAGATGACGTAATTTCCAACGGGCATCCATTGGAAATTTCTGCATATAAACCGTTGAACAGTTTTATTTTCAACATAAATCAAAACTTCAAAATCCTCTCAAACACTCCATTTCACACACAAAATCACATTTACAAGCACTAAAAACGAAAAATGAGGATTAGACGATTCGTAGGTTTGGGAGGGATGTTGGCTGGTTCAACAGGAGCTCCACCGCTGATATTGGTGAAGGAGGGCGATATGGTGGATATTGATTCCTAAATCGATGATTTTGATGGGCATCCCACCCTTCAAATTATCGATCCCGATCTTCCCGCCGGGACGCTATGGTAATTTGTTTATTATTTACATTTATATTGTTGTAATTTATAAATATTATCTAACTTTTTAATTTTAATTTGCAGGTTTGACGTGGATGATGTGCTAAAATATACGAAAAACGACATCATCCAAGGGTCCTTACAGGACCAACTATATTATTCCTGGAAAGTTACGGCAGAAGTCATACGCCAACGATGGTGGTGCACTTTTATCGTAAGTTTTCAAATTACACTTTATTTAAAATGATTAGTTATATATGTTATAAACTAACTCATATAGTTGGTGGAGGAAGGATACGATGCGCATCTACAAGACATGGGTGCCCGACATGGAGGCTCGGATGCGCTTGATGATGAACAACGCCAAGCGCAACTACTACACCAAAATTCGCAAACCGACATGGGAAACGGACGAGGTATTCAATCCATTGATTCAACATTGGGAGTCTGAAGACTTCAAGGCCAAGAGTGAGAAGGCAAAAAAATGTCGGTACGGTGAGAAGGCTCCCGGAGATGGTCCGCATCGCCATACTTCGGGATCAAAATAATTCCCGAAGAGGAAACAAGAATTGGTAAATTTATTATTATTTAAAATTTTTGGTTTTTTACAATATTTATCTAATTAAGTTTATTTTATATCACATATGCAACGGATAGGAAGAGAACCGATTCTTCTTGAGCTGGTATTGGAAACCCATGCCAAGAAGAAGCTGGTCGCCGGGGAAGAGATCGACGAACCCGAACTCGTCGATCCTCGAGCGGAAAGAACCGTGAAAGCTGTGCCGGAGAAGATCACACAACCCGAACTCCCGATGAGTTCAGTCCTTTACAAAAAGGACAAAATTTATTTAGAGGTAAAAATTTATTCTTTTATCTTTCGATTATTAATAAAATATTTTGTAAAAGTCTAACTCTAATTTTGTTTGTCTTGTAGTCGGTTAGACCGTATAAGGGGCGTTATACGGTCTCGGGGCACTTCTAAAAGATATCATCGAGAACGCCACGACGTACCTCCCGTAGTCCAAGAGAGCTACACGCAACAACGGTGTATCGAGGATCTCGAAGCACAACTTTGAGAAAATCGAGCCCAAGTCGCACAACAAAACTCCCAAATACAACAGTTAGAGAGCGTCATAGAGTTGCTATCTGGCAAGGTGAGGGGATCAACCCTGCGGCAAGAAGCGAGTATCGATTCAGATGCAATACCGTCTAGAGGTTCTCGTGACCGGGGAGATGATATCAACCCAGCCGATTTAAATGAAATGTAATAGAATTAGGTTTAATGTTTTTGTAAACAATTTTATTATTTTTATTATTTTTTAACAAATTTTCAATGGATGCCCATTGCCATTTCCCGTCAATTTGTAACGGACGCCCGTTGCCCTTTCCGGTCAGTTTCCAACGGATGCCCATTGAAAATTTTAAAATCCCGCTCTTTTTCCCGCCTAGATGGCAACGAACGTCCGTTAAAACTTTTTAACGAACATTCGTTACAATTTTTCAACGGCTGTCCGTTGCAAATTTGTTAACGGCCATCCGTTTCAAATTGGTTCAACGGGCGTCCGTTACAAAATTTCAACGGCGTAATCCGTCGGTCGTCCCATTACAAATTTGCAACGGAAAACTTTCGTTGCAAATCCGTTGGGAATTACAACGGATCTCGATTTGCAACGGTCGATTCTCGACGACCTCCTCTGTTTTCTTCGTTGCCGTCCGTTGGAAAGAGCCTTTTCCAACGGATTTAAGGCGTTTTCCAACGGATTTGTCCATTGGAAAACGACTTTTTTTGTAGTGGAAGCATACACTTGTGCTGGACTGAAGTGGAGGAGAGATCTCTCTTCGGTGTAGAGATTGTCGAGGAGACTATGGAAAAAATAAGAATTGTTAAAATGAACATGAAGATGGCACAAGATCGTCAGAAGAGTTATGCTGATCTAAAAAGGAATGATTTTTAGTTTAACATCAGAGATATGGTGTATTTGTGGGTTCAAGCGAGGTGAGGGAGATCAGGTAAAAGCCTAGGAAACAAGCTATCACCACGGTTTACGGGGCCGTTTAAAGGGATTGAGCGAATTGGAGTATTGACCTATCGATTGGAGTTTCCCTTATATTTAGAGAGAGTACATGGTGTGTTTTATGTATCATTGTTGCGTAAGTGTTTATAAGTACCAGAGAAGATACTTGTAGAGCCACCAAAAACCATGAGGAAAGACTTAACAAATGATCATGTTATTTGTTCATATTGAAATTGACAAAAAATTATGATTTATCAAATCATACGATATAATCCAATATCATTCAGCTTTAAATCGAACATGCGTTAAATTTTTAAGATTAGAATATAATAATGTTGTATGTTATTCATGAAATAGAAGTAATACATTAAGAATAGAAATTAATTCATACAATTTGTCCATGCTAAATATAATAAGATATATTATCCATTTATCAATTGTTTTAGTTAGATATAATATCTTAATATGATAGTCTTCATATGTAACTTTGTCATTTATATGAATTACCATCTTGCTTTATATGAACATATAATGATTATAACCAAACTTCAAACACACTTAAATCACCAATTGCTCTGCGAAATATATACAATAAACTAACACCATTATAGTTTGATTCAAATCAAAATAGAAGAATATGTTTCATACTCTATTACAAACTTTACCGCCAATCATAAAACACAGAACAACGGAAACAAATCGAAATTCAAGCCTAAAAACATCTGAAAGCAATGACCAACCAAGAACACATACCCATTTTAGTCCTACTACAGCTCGTTGTAGCAAAAAATATTAGGTTCTTATAATATTTCTCCGGAAAATCATCTTAAATTTTCGACATCTACAAATACCACCAAGATCGATGATATTAATATACTATTAAACATAACATGTCCATAACATGCAACAACCAAGAGAGAAGAAATGTTATGTTATACTACCTTCTTATTTGCAAAGAAGTCAATTAGATAGGGATCGATAAGCCTTTATTCGCCATACTATCGAGAATGTCCGTGAGAGCTTGGCATAATCTAGATATCTGAAAATTCTCCAATTATATTTCCAAATTGACATATAGCTTGTGGGGGTCTACGCAGAAAGATAATTATCATATATGGTAAACATATAGCCGTAGTTCGTCGTTTTCATCTTCAAAGTGTGGCTTCCTCCACTTGAACATCACACATCTAAAGCTCATTTTCTTCTGTCGAAATATTTTCCAATTCAATGGTCACAAAAAGCTATTAAATGATTCGAGAATGTTGTTACGACCTCATTTAGAAATATGTATAGTTATAAAAATAAACTGAAATTGTAATCTTGAAAGTGTATGGGTTCCTCCACCTGAACATCACACATCTAAAGCTCATTTCGCAATCTGTTCCTTTTCTTTTGACGGAATATTTTCCAATTCAATGGCCTACCAAAATTTATTAAAGGATTCGAGATTGATGTTATAGCCTCATTTAGAATTATGTATAGGTAAAAATAAACTAAAATTGTCATATTCAAAGTGTATGGCTTCCTCCACCTAAACATCACACATCTAAAGCTCATTCCACAATTTGTTTCTTTTCTTTTGTCGAAATATTTTCGATTCAACGGCCTACAAAAAGCTATTAAATGATTCGAAAATGTTGTTACAACCTCGTTTAGAAATATGTATAACAAAAAATAATATGAAACAATAGATATTCCATCATTGCTTATCTGGTCTATGGATCCCTTCATCCTATCTTCGTAAATCATTTTAAATGTTATGTTCTCAGCCTGCCAATAGAGATCTATGGTTTATGTGTGACAAAAAGTCTACTTTTACAAAAAAACATGAAAAGCACTTTCAAAAGGGACATGAAGTCAAATTGCATGAGGCATTGGAAAGTTTATACGAGCCAAGCGGAGTGGGATAGATTCAAGCGAGACTCCACGCAATCCGCCATTACCTTGGTTAGGTGAGATCATACTGTGAAAGGTTGTCTGGTTCTCCAAAGGTGGTATCATGTAGCCATAAGTTTTTTAGGATCTTGTCTTTGAGAAAGATTTATTACCAGGTGGAAGCAACTGTGTATATTGAGTTGAATATAATAGGAAGAACTGAACTTACACACCTCCAAATAATGCTTTCTGTTTGATGGCTTCCATGGCAGCAACAACTTTAATTTTTGTCTCATACTTCAGAAAAGCACAACCTAGACAATCAACTGAAGTATAAATCAAACTTGGTGAAGCAAGATAAGGGTGCACAATCAAATGAAAACCAAAACCACGACGAAGGAGGATGATATTACGATGGAAGATGGACGAGGGGGCACCGAAGCGAGGAAAGTAGAGTTTTTATAGAGACGAAAGCATCTCCAATATCCAGTCTGCCACTTCATTCCTTGATGCTTTGGTGGAGAACAATGATATTGGAATGAAAAACTACCTTTAGAATTAGAAATGAAGAAAAGGTTACATACTGAGGAAAATGACGGGATCACAATGGAGGAGGTGGAGTGTTAAGAATTAATTCTACATATATGGGATTAATCATATATGGATAGATTAGTTCTTAATAATCTCCTAAGGATTAAATAAAACACACACAACTATATTTGGTAGTCAAAGGTGGCCGTTGGAAGGAAGGAAAGGGATGTTGCTATTTTTGAGTAATTAGAATCACATGTGCAACTCAAGAAACCAAGCAACAAGGAGTTGTCCCTTTCTCCTCTATAACCGTGAAAGATGATGACAAATTCATTAATTATGTTGTACTTGTAGTTTAAATTCAGCTCATGGTCTCTATATATAGAACCACTTATGTAATGTTTAAACTCATGGAATGAATTCAAGTTTATTCCTAATTCTTCTTTCTATTCTCTTAGTTCTACAAACATCTTGTTCTCTTCTTAAACACTCAAATTCTAACATGGTATCAGTGCGGTTTTAATTTATTCTCTCATCATTCTCTTGTGTTTCTAAGCTCAAACTCTCGATCTCTCTTCTCATATTCTGTCCGTTTTTTTAAATTCAAAACAGTCCCAAAATCACTAAAATCTCTTTACAAGCAAAATGGATATGGAAGGCACAAGAATGGCTGTTCCTATAATCCTCAAAGGTCCAAACTACCTATTATGGTCAATATTAATCAAATCAGCCCTAGGAGGCAAAGGAATTTGGAAGCATATTGAAGAAAATGAAGCTCCAAAGGTAACATCTCACGGTGAAGATGGAAAAGAAATTATCACCATGGACTCGGAAAAGTGGACACAAGAAGATCAAGCCGTCCTATCTTTCCTTCAAAACTCCCTTGAGCCATCAATCCTTGAAGCCTATTCCTATTGTGAAAGTGCAAAGGAATTATGGGACATCCTCAAGAAGGTTTTCGGCAACATCTCCAATATAAGCCGGATTTATGAAGTGAAAAGAGAAATCAACAATCTCACACAAGAAGGGATGACCTTCAACAAACATTTTGGGAGGTTTAGGTCCTTATGGGCGGAGCTAGACATCTTAAGGCCGAGCTCCATTGATCCAAAAGTTCTCAATGAGAGGAAAGAGCAAGATGAAGTCTTTAGTCTCCTCTTCACCCTAAGTCCCGCCTATAATGATGTTATCAAGCACATCCTTAGGTCCGACACTCTACCAAGCCTAGAGGATGTGTGTGCTCAAATTCAAAAAGAAGAAGGGTCACTTGGTTTATTTGGAGGCAAAGGCGAGATGATTCAACTAGCAAACAAGGGACATTTTCAACAAGGAGGCGTTGGAGGCTTTGGCGGCAAACAAGGATTCAAAAAATGTGTGTATTGCAAAAAGGAAGGACACACTAAAGAGCAATGTTGGATCCTTCATCTCCACCTCAAGCCACCAAGGAACAATAATTTCAAGAATCAAAGAGCTCACTTTTCCAACAAAACACAAGGAGAGCCGACTGGTGCATCTTCTTCTCAAAATCATGGGGATGAATTCAAGACTATGGCCGCCTACATGATGAATGCTCAAGCTGAGATGGTCAAGAAGTCCGACATTTAAGCACTCATCAAAGCCTTTAAGGAGAATTCCGGTAATAAAGAGGGTAAAGGTTTTCTTGCATCTAAAAATACTAAACCGTTATTAATTGATTCCAGAGCTTCTCATCATATGATTATTGATGCTAATCTCTTAAGAAATATTAAACCGGCCTTAGGTAGTGTCATAGTAGCAAATGGTTACAAGGTTCCAATAGAAGGTGAAGGAATTCTTAATTTATTTGAAAAAGATACAAAAGAATTATATTTGCCTAAGTTTACATCAAATTTGTTATCGGTTAAAAGAACAAAAAATGATTTAAATTGTAATGTGATTTTTAGTCCTAATGAGGTTTCTTTTCAGGATATTAAGACAAGGAAAAAATTTGGCAAAGGAGTCACCAAGGATGATTTATACATGCTTGAAGACACCAAGTCTTTTTCGGATGTTTTTAAAATTTCGGATGTTTCTAATGCTTCTAATATTTTCAAAAATTTTTCAGTCTTTTTTAAAATTTCGGTTGTTTCTAATGCTTCTAATATTTTCAAAACTTTTTTCAGTCTCTTATGATGATGTTATTTGGCATGCTAGATTAGGACATCCACATGTTCGTGCCTTAAGCTTAATGTTGCCTAATGTTTCTTTTAAATCGGATGAATGTGAGGCTTGTATTCTAGGAAAACATTGTCGAAACTGTTTTTTCTTAATCTCTCATAAACTATGAAAATTGTTTTGATATTGTGCATTCTGATGTGTGGACAGCCCCATGCCTATCTAGAGAAAACCATAAATATTTTGTCACTTTTATAGATGAAAAATCAAAGTATACATGAATTACTTTGTTACAATCTAAGGATAGGGTGCTAGAAGCATTTATAAATTTTCAAAACTATGTTACTAACCATTTTAATGCCAACATTAAAATTTTTATTACTAACCATTTTAATGCCAAGATTAAAATTTTTAGATCGGATAATGGTGGAGAATATATGAGCACAACCTTCAAATTACTTCTATCTAAGCATGGCATAATCCACCAAACAAGTTGTCCATATACTCCCCAACAAAATGGTGTAGCCGAGAGGAAAAATAGACATCTAATGGAGGTGGCAAGGTCTATGATGTTCCATACAAGTGTACCAAAAAGGTTTTGGGGAGATGCGGTTTTAACCGCATGCTATCTTATAAACCGAACCCCTACAAAAGTCCTACAAGATCTCTCCCCATTTGAGGTATTAAACAAAACTAAACCTCTTATTAACCACTTACGAGTTTTTGGTTGTGTATGTTTTGTATTAGTACCCGGGGAACAAAGAAACAAACTAGAGGCGAGAAGCACAAAGGCTATGTTCATTGAATATTCTACTACCCAAAAGGGTATAAGTGTTATGATCCCTCTACAAGGCAAGTTCTAGTATCCAAAGATGTCAAGTTCATGGAAGACAAAGGGTTCTATGATTAGAAAAATTGGGAAAGTATAAAGGACTTGGATAGTTCACCTTCGGACCGAGCTAACAACCTCAAGAAAATTTTGGAGACACTTGGGTTAGGAACCGTTGAACTACCAAGAAGGAACGCAACCATCCATCTAACACCAAGAAGCACCGGACTTGAGGAAGAAAGAGCCGGACTTGAGGAAGAAAGATCACAAGAAGGCAATACCGTTGATCATGAAGGGGGAAATGAAAATGGACAGTCCGAGGCTGACATAAATACCATGGATGAGATGAACTTTCAAGAGGAAGAACATCAAGCTCATGATCAAGGAATTGCCGAGGTACAAGAAGTATAAGTTGTAAATGAGGCCGAGGTACAAGAGGAGCCGAGGGTTGAAACACAAGAAGTGGTACAAAGATTGAGAAGAAGCGCAAGGCTAAGGAAGGAAAAAAAAGAGTGTATTAAAGAGGAGCCGAGGGTTGAAACACAAGAAGTGGTACAAGGATTGAGAAGAAGCGCAAGGCTAAGGAAGGTAAAAAGAGTGTATTACAATTGTGAAGCGGTAGCTCATCCAATTCAAGCGACATGCTCTCTAGCCGTGTACCCTCATGAACATCAAGTCTTCATGGCCAACTTGGATGAGGAGTACATCCGGAAGACATATGAAGAAGCCAAAAGCATAAAGTGTGGAGAGATGCCGTGGGGAATGAGCACAAAGCAATGGAGATAAATGACACTTGGTTTGAGTCGGAATTACCTAAGGGAAAGAAAGCTGTCTCAAGCAAATGGGTGTTCACGATCAAATACAATAGTGATGGGTCCATAGAAAGGAACAAAGCAAGACTCGTGGCAAGAGGATTCACACAAGTGTATGGAGAAGACTATGTAGATACATTTGCTCCCGTTGCAAAGCTCCATACTATTCGGATCATACTCTCCCTTGCCGTGAACCTTGAGTGGAATCTTTGGCAAATGGATGTCAAAAATGCATTTCTACAAGGGGAATTAGAAGATGAGGTCTACATGTATCCACCTCCGGGGCTAGAACACATAGTGAAACCGGGAAATGTTTTAAGACTTAGAAAGGCGATCTATGGTCTTAAACAATCCCTAAGGGCGTGGTACCACAAGCTTAGCACAACACTAAATGGACGTGGCTTTAGAAGATCCGAGGCCGATCCTACTCTATTCACATTGCCAAGCTCAAAGGGAATCGTGGTGGTGCTTGTCTATGTTGATGATATAATCATCACGGGAAGTGACATAGAAGGCGTGGAAGCCACTAAGGTATATCTTAAAACTATGTTTGATATTAACGATTTAGGAGAACTAAAGTTCTTTCTAGGAATAGAAATATGTCGTTCTAAGGAAGGACTATTTCTATCCCAAAGAAAGTACACCCTTGATATGTTGAATGAGCTAGGTACAATGGAAGGAAGAATAGCAAGAACTCCACTAGAAGATGGATACAAAGTGATGCGTAAGGGGGAGATAGATGATGAGCCGTTTGAAGACCCTAAACTCTATAGGAGAATGGTTGGAAATTGATCTATCTCACCATAACAAGGCCGGACATTTGTTTTGCGGTGAACCAATTGAGCCAATATACGCAAGCTCCAACAACTTATCATTGGAAGATGGTTGAACGGATCCTAAGCTATTTAAGTGGAACAAAGGATCAAGGAGTATGGATGGGATGCAACAAGAACACGGAGATTGTAGGATATTGTGATGCGGATTGGGCCGGGGACCGAGTGGATAGGAAGTCAACCACGGGCTATTGCACATTTATAGGAGGCAATCTAGTTACTTGGAAGAGCAAGAAGCAAAAAGTGGTTTCATGTTCAAGTGCGGAAGCCGAGTACCGAGCAATGAGGAAGTTAACCATTGAGTTAGTATGGATTAGAAACGTTCTCACGGACTTGGGCATTGAGATATCATCTCCCATTACAATGCATTGTGATAACCAAGCCGCCATCCACATTGCGTCCAATTCGGTGTTTCATGAGAGGACAAAGCACATTGAAGGGGATTGTCACAAGGTTAGACAAATGATTGAGAATATTGAGGAAACGACAAGTGAGTAAGAAACAGTTTTATCTAGTGAAGAAGAGATGGCACATGAGGAAGCAATGGAAACTTATGGGGCGTACACAGCGCCTAAACACACGCAGCTTCTCTCCTGCATTTGAAGGCCTGAGATATGTTAAGAATTAATTTTACATATATGAGATTAATCATATATGGATAGATTAGTTCTTAATAATCTTCTAATGATTAAATAAAACACACACAACTATATTTCGTAGTCAAAGGTGGTCGTTGGAAGGAAGGAAAGGGATGTTGTTATTTTTGAGTAATTAGAATCACATGTGCAACTCAAGAAACCAAGCAACAAGGAGTTGTCCCTTTCTCCTCTTTAGCCGTGAAAGATGAGGACAAATTCATTAATTATGTTGTACTTGTTTACTTCTAATTGTAGTTTAAATTCAGCTCATGGTCTCAATATATAGAACCACTTATGTAATGCTTAAACTTATGGAAATGAACTAAAGTTTATTCCTAATTCTTCTTCATATTCTCTTAGTTCTACAAACATCTTATTCTCTTCTTAAACACTCAAATTCTAACATGGAGGAGGATGGGCTTACGGCGGTGTAAGGCAAAGGAGAAGGCGACCACACGAGCAAAGTGGAGATTTTGTAGTCCAAAAACAAATCAAAAGAAATAAAAAAGGGATACATACCGAGAAAAACGTTGTGGTCACAGTGGAGGAGGATGGGCTTGCGGTGGAAGGCGTAGTTTAAGGAGATGATGTGAACAGAGTAACTTTGGAAGAAAAGGAAAGATATCGAGGAAAACGACGAGGTCACAATATACGAGGTGGAGGAGGATGGGCTTGCGGCGGTGGAAAACAAAGGAGAAGACTATACTATGACGAACAACTAGGTTAGAGTGGGTGAGGTGGAGGAGGATGGGCTTGCGGTGGAAGGCGGAGGAGAAAGAGACGACATAAACAAAGTAACTTTGGATTGTAAAGCGAAAAACCCTAATCAAAAATTGGGATTTTTTAACATTTAAGAAATCATTTATATTTTTAACTAAAATTCAATGAAAATTAAGTGGGGGAGATAAAGAGGTTTTTTTGTGAGGATATTTTTTTTTTTGGTAAGTTAACCTTTTAATAACTAAATATTATTTTTTTAGGCTAACCTTTTAATAACTAAACTTCATTCTATGCATTGTTTATCATTGCTTATAATTGATGATTAAGAATTATAACAATCAAATTATTAATTTTGATTTGATACACATGTGGAATAACACATTAAATTAACTAATAATTAAGGTTCAATCCTAAATTTAAAGGTACAACTAGGGTTAAACCCGATTTATAAAATATGATTCTATATTTTTAGCAATGTTGATTGAACATCTTTGTGATCATATTTATTATTTTGAACAATTAACAAACGTTTTTGAATCTCATAAATACGACTTTAAGAGACTTAAAAATGCATACAGTACACGTTGTACACACACAATTATACCAATGTTGTTCACACATTATGTACAATGTTCATTACTGGAATCTCCAGCTTCGTCAACAATCTCCAACTTCGTCAATGATCTTGGTCGAGTTGTTGAAAAGCAAAAGGAGGAGTATTGATTCAGAGAGAATAAGGGTTTAGGTGACTCTTTGTCTTCTTTTGTTCGAGCCATTCCTTCTCATGGCCATAACCCATCTCTGCCTAACCACAATCCTTGACCCCTTTCACCGATACCACTTATTCAGGCCGAAAAGTATCGATGGCACCAATTTTGTTCCTCACGATTACATCGTTCACCATGTTCTGCTCTGTTACAATGTTAACATCTGTACTTATCTCTCTCTCTTTGTCTTTCTCTATGTTGGGATTGGATCGTTTTATTTGTTCCTTTTAGTTTTTGTAGTCATTAACTTATGCTCTACAAATAAGTGACATCGTATACTTTTAAATCATAGCAGCACAACTTCCAAGGGGAAAATACCCATTCACGCTTTAAAATACCACTGAATGTACATGAAGAGTCAACGTGTGATATCAAACTAGGAAGCATGCTTGAAAATCTATTGTATAAAGCAAAATTTATTATGTGAGATGATACGTCGATGGCACACCGATGCACATTTGAAGCACTTGATCGCACATTGAAAACTATTATGTCTATAGACGATATGGAAGCAACCAGAAGACCTTTTGGTGGGAAAGTAGTTATCTTTGGTGGCGATTTCCGAAAATCTTACCAGTTACTCGAGGTGACAGAACTCACACAGTGCTAGCATCCATTAGTCGTTTGCACCTTTGGATATTACGTTAAGTTTTCACATTAACGCATTATACATTTTTTACAACGAGAGTCCGAGTTCCCGAATTGGCTATTAGACATTGGGAATGGCACAAATATTTTCATTGATATCTAGAAATCACAAAACTGTTCAAGGATCACACACACCTTACATAAAGGGCAATTTTAAATCCAAAGAATGAAAATGTCGATGAGATTAATGAACTCCTCTTATCACAGCTTCTTGGGATTATGACCCAATACTTAAGTTTAGACTTAATCGGGCTCGACAATGTTCCTAATATAGTTTGTTAGTCATTCTACCCTATTGAATACCTAAACTCTCTTTAGATTTATGGTTGCCAAAGCATGGAATTTCTTTAAAAGTGGGTGCCCCATAATGATGCTCAAAATTATCAACCAAAAAGAAGACTTCTGCAATGCAACATAATTAGTTGTCAGTGATGTAGCAACAACATTGTTGGAAGCTGAGATTATCACTGATACCCATGTTGGAAATAAGACATTTATACCAAGGTTATTTTATCACCAAATGATTCAGGTCTTCCATTTACACTACGAAGAAGGTAGTTCCAGTGAGATAATGTTATGCCATGACAATAAATAAAACTTAAGGGCAAAGTTTGAAACAAATAGGTTTGTATCTACCAAAATCGGTCTTCGGTAACAGTCAGTTGTTTGTTACACTTTCGAAGGTCACTTCAGCCGACAAATTGAATATATTGGATTCAAATGAAGGTTTATGAAGAAATATTTATTGGACTACCAAATTCATTAGGCAATCATCATAATAGTAACCTAATTTGTACTTTATATTCATGATTATACTACATTTGTTGTCAATTTAGGAACTATAACATTTTCCACATAATGATGTCTCTATAGCGATGAAATTTTAAAAGTTTGATGGGAAGAGACAAATCAAAGTTTATTATTGTCGTTAAACCAACATTTGTTAAAGATAAATAATAAACCATTTCAAATACTACGCATTAAAGTTTAATATTACAGTTTGTGTCTTATATTTTTCGTAATTTTCTCTCATTATATTTAAAGTTACGGCAGATCCACTAAATACTATCCCAAATCACCTTATAAAAGGATACATGTAAATATTTTTTATGTTATAGATCTATAAATTTGTTCAACCCATGCATCGCGGGGTCTCTTTTTCTAATTTATCTAATGGATGTCATCAGAATACATTTATATGGATCGCTTGAGGTATACTTGAAAGTCTTAAAAGATTATGGGTTTGACTGGTGAAAACGCCGCGTTTGCGTTTGCGTTTACGTTTAGCAGCGTTTCTGTCAATGATTGACAACGTTTTGTTCATTTTGTGTGAATGATGGAATCGCTGCGTTTGTGGACGACTGCGACTAGAAGCGAATGGTGTAAAACTGTTGCGATTCTGTTTTGAACAAAATTACCAAAATAGACAATTGTTAAGAAAATAATTTATTTAAATTTTTATATTTAGTGTATATTTTTAATTATAATTTTCAAATATTTGAAATAAATTTAAAAATTTAAAAATTATAAAATATTTAAATATACAATACATATATATATATATGCATATATATATTCGTCGCCATAGTGTGTCACTCGAACTAGATTCGTCTTGGCTCTTGATCAACGTCGAAGGGGTGAGGTGCATTTTCCGGCCTACATGCTTTTAGACAAACTCTAAGTAGGGGCCAGACGGATTGGAAAGCTCCTTCGGAGCTTACCTAAGGGAATGTTGAAAGACACCAATCAGCGGTCCCTACATAAAACAATTCCTTGCTTTCAAGATCGAAAACAACCTCATCACGGAAAGGTTACGATTAATATAAAGTAATAGAAAGATAGAAGAGTTAAGGGAAAAACACGAGAATATTTTGGTAATTTTATTCAAAGCGCACCAAAACGCAAACGTAACGTAACATAATTTTAGATTTTTAAAATCTACGTTTCGGTGCGTTTTCGGAAGACTGCGACTCTATTAGTCGGTTTTTAATGTTGCTCGGAGTCGCCAGAAAACGCAATCGCCGCGTTTGCGTTTGGCTGCGACTCCCATAGTTAAAACCTAAAATTTTCCAAATGCTCACGACCAAAAGAAATGTTTGCAATCACAACCATCGGCCAATAATGCAAATTGCATATTCACCCATGAGCTTAGATTTCAAAGATGTCGACACAAACATTAGAACTTCTAGTAAAAGTAGGAAAAGTTTTAAATAAAACATGCATAACACTCCCGATGAGGGAAAAAATCAAAATACAAATTGAACACAGAGGGAAAACATGACTGAACATAGAGACAAAAACAAATACAAATATCAGATTGCCCAATTCGACCCATTCAAGAACTTTTTCATCTTCTTCTTCCTCTTGTTTGTCACTGAGCTTGTCTGAAACTCCTCTGTCCAAAGCCGCAGCTTCATCATGTCTAACAAACACAACTGAATATGTTTGTTCATCTCCACTACATGCTTTGCCATGTTCGTTGCCCATCTTCTTCGATCCATGGCGGTTTCCACCTCCATTTCCATGGTTGTTATGATTGTTGTAGAGTTTTCTTGCTGCCCAAGTCCCCAACACAGACACAACATAGAGTTGTCGGTTCATTTTGGTACCACAATAACATAATACGACAGAGCTAATTCCATGGTTTCCCCAATCTTCACCAATAAAACTCGTATCAAGTGCAATAACATGCGGAAGTAGATTCTCTATTTCCATAGCTACATTACATTCTATGTTCTGACGTTCGTATATGATTTTGTATTATAGCAAATGACATTACCTTTGACCCTTGTAGGTAGTGATCCGACAAACCATTTCTTTCATTTTGGAGGTAAGCTTGGTTAAAAGATAACGTAGGAACAATAGTGATGACGTTGTCCGTGGAGTCAATCTGCTTAGTATATTTATCAAATGAAGATACATGGTTCTGGATCCGGTTAAAACGTCTTCCGCTCTGCAGGATACATCACACTGAGGTATTGTTACAAGGTTAGTCACTGGTCCTGCCAATTGAAAAACAGAACACCGAGCATTTTGTAAGCGAGATCTTCATATGTACATGGAGTTAATCACAGTGTTGTAAGGCTTATATTTACCCTTTCGATGGATAAACCGACGGATAATTTCGCGTCTTTCAACATCCCAAATGCAGACGGTACAATCGTCTGATGCAGATATTAGCCCCGTCTTACAGAATGCAACGCAGTTATAGACTTGCTGTGCATATGAGGAACTCTCAATGTATAGACCCCTCAATGACTATGAATCAATGACATGTCAAAGAAATGTAAAGCAGTAAGACTGAAGAAGAAAATTCATAAAACTGAAACCTCATACATTACACATTACTTGTGTCCTTTCAGCACAACAGTTTGATCTTTTTCGGGGACATAAGAATCTTGAAATGTTGCATAAGCAATCACATCAATGAATATACTTCCATCTACCCTTGCGGCAAAGAGAAGCTTTCCCGATGGATGAAGCTCAATATCGGATATTGCACGACAGTAATATCGGGTTTTCACAAGACTTCCCTTGATTAAGTCCCAAACCTGCGACAAAAAAATTATACCTTTGCATAGGAATGATTCTAATAACATAGATACAAATGTTTGAAACAAGTTCTTTCAACTACAACATCTGTTCCACTAACCTTGTATTTTCCATCCATGGAGCTCGTTACCAAGATTAAGCTTGTGGTTGTCGTTACAGTTATAGAAGAGGTGTGCTCGGAAAAACAATGTAGCAAAGCCGAGAAGCTTTCACAAGCATCAATATCGAGTAACCTTTAAAAGGGAATATCAGCAAACGTAGGTAAGTGCATTCTTGAGCTTATATTATCAATAGGCGGAGAAAAATAGGAAGACAAGATTTTTACCTGATCATACATCATACCAAAATCATTCCATCATCTGAACCAGATATTAGAAAAGACCCATCATCAGAAAAACTCATGCATTTAACAGATTTCCGATGCACAATCCACGATTTGAGCAATC
This sequence comes from Gynandropsis gynandra, assembly GCA_036759665.1. Taxonomy (NCBI): domain Eukaryota; kingdom Viridiplantae; phylum Streptophyta; class Magnoliopsida; order Brassicales; family Cleomaceae; genus Gynandropsis; species Gynandropsis gynandra. The sequence goes on along the minus strand of CM071869.1, from coordinate 18,930,838 downwards.
TCCCAGTTGCAACCTACCAAAAAGGTAAATGATCTGATTTTATCTATGAAATTCTACTACGTCAAGATAAGTACATAGACATATACACCGACCTCCCAAACATATACCTTCCCAGAGACAGCTCCTGCTGCTAAATAAGCACTGTCCCTTGTGCAACAAAACGGTTCTATTGGCTCTATTGTATGACTTCTATGCGATGAAACGTGGCTAACGAAATCAAATGGGTATGAATCATTCCAATTGAGAAACGAATTCAGAGAATTGTCAAAGTACAATCATGCAGATTTCAAGAATTGGGTTTAAAAAATGTGGTACTTTGTTGATGGGCCACCGCAGCGCGCCCGGGTAGGGGGAGGAGCCCCTCCGCCGTATCAACGTCGAGTACCGTTATTCCAGTCACAGTGCTCCGGTGGTCACCGCACACCACCATTGCCTCCCTCGCAACCTCCATCTCTCTCTTTCGATCTCTCTGTTTATTTTATGTGCTGGTTCCCTCTTTTTCTCTCCCGCGGTTATACACTGTCCCCCTCTCTCTCTCTCTCTCTCTCTCTCTCTCTCTCTCTCTCTCTCTCTCTCTCTCTCTCTCTCTCTCTATTCTCTATCTGAGTCATACTCTCTGGTAAAATTTAATGAAGAATTTTGGAAGAGGATTCGCATGCAGTGAAGAGGAAGCGGAGTGATCGGCGCGTGGCGACCAAACTCCGGGCGTAAATACAAAGTTAGTTAAAAAAAACAGAAATCTCATGTTTCTTTTTCTTCTTTTTCTGTTGTCTCTCGTTTTAGTCATGTAATCAGCGTGCAAACTTTTTTGTCGCCGCAACATGGTTTAATTTATTTGTACTTTTATTTAGGAGTTTTTTTAATTACATTTTATATATTTTATAGTAATATTTGGTAAAAATGTTTGGGTTATTTTAAATGGTCAACTGTTTTTTTTACCAAAATAAACTGTTTTTTGTTTAATATAATCGTGATTTTTTATATGTTACCTATTTACTCTTACAATTTTAAAAGTTTATCAGTCCATCAATTATTCATTTTTTGTTCGTTTTAATTGGTGATTTTATTTATCTTAAATTATTTCTTTATAAAAAAACTAAATCCTAAACATATTTTTGAAAGTCCTATGCCTAATATGTAATATTTGAATAGTTATGGGTTCAATTTGTAATTATTAAAAGTGTTAATAATTATAAATATACGGAAAACGAGTTTTCGTACAGACTATTCTAAACCTAGAAACCCTAACCGTCAGAAAAGAAAAATCAGAAGAACGAAAAACAATTTTCGTTCTTCCGAATCCTGCATTAAAGCAATCCCGATCTCGGCGTGGATACACGTAGAGGACTTGTGCTATCAAGTCTCACGTCCGATCAACACATTCAACGACAGGTATTACGAAATTGTTTCTTAATTTCTTCGTCCATGAATATTCGTGAAAAACTAATCCGAACATGACTAGATCGTTATTCGGGTTGATTAAAACACGTTTCCGCATAATCAAATCAACCCTACAGTGGTATCAGAGCGTCTGGCTGCATGTTTAGGATTAGTTTTTTCGAATTTTTATGGAAATCGGATCGAAAAAATGTGAAAATCGCGCGCGCAGAAATTCACGCCTTCGCGTGAAAGAGAAACCATAGGGACGACGGTGAAAGGGGGCAGATGGAGGCGAAGGGTCGGCGCTTCTTCGGCTGACCGGCGCGGCACAGGTGAGTCGATTCGCGGTTGTCTTCGTGCGACGGAGGCGAGCGATTCGATCGCTCCCCCGGGTAAACGCAGAGGAATCGTCGGTGTCGCGCGAGCGAGGGAGAAGAGCAGCGATTCGCAAGCGACCTCGCGCGACGGGTCTGCAGGAGGAGAGGCGAACGTCGGGCGGCCGGGCCAAGGGGGTGCCACGGGGGGCGACC
>CM071869.1:18908187-18923395 GCA_036759665.1 Gynandropsis gynandra | reverse complement strand
CGTTGAGGAGTGTTGCTAGATGCCAACCTCGATTAGTTAATTAGTGAGACTAATTGACTACCAGTTTAGTGATGAACCTACGAGGTCACACGCATACGAGTGTCTCGGTATCTGCTTATGATTGTTAGACAATCAGTGTGGGATACAGTTATATTCATCCGCTAGCACCGAAGAATATAATTGTATTTGATTTTTCTTTTGGACTAGTACATAAGATGTACGGGCAAGTATGTGTATGGAGATACATGTACTTCGACTATTTGAAATATTACGTAAAGGCAAGTGGGAGATTGAAAGTCCTATGCCTAATATGTAATATTTGAATAGTTATGAGTTCAATTTGTAATTATTAAAAGTGTTAATAATTATAAATATACGGAAAACGAGTTTTCATACAGACTATTCTAAACCTAGAAACCCTAGCCATCAGAAAAGAAAAATCAGAAGAACGAAAAACAGTTTTCGTTCTTCCGAATCCCGCATCAAAGCAATCCCGATCTCGGCGTGGATACGCGTAGAGGACTTGTGCTATCAAGTCTCACATCCGATCAACACATTCAACGAGAGGTATTACGAAATTGTTTCTTAATTTCTTCGTCCTTGAATATCCGTGAAAAACTAATCCGAACATGACTAGATCGTTATTCGGGTTGATTAAAACACGTTTCCGCATAATCAAATCAACCCTACAATTTTTTACACTAGATATATTTTATATCATTTTTTTAATTTTATAGGAACAAAATTAGGATAGGATACAAAATAAGGCCGTTATATGTATTTGAAGTATATTAATAAAGTAGGTTTGAATGAAGAAAATATCGTTTCAAGATGGTAAGTTTTTTTTCTCTATCAAATAAGTTTGGTAAAGTTTTTTTAGTTTTGTTAGCAATGCATTTAGTATCCAAATATTTTATATTGATTTTATATTATATTAATCCTTCATATATATATATATATAAAAAGAAAAAATCATTTAGAATAAATGACTCTTTTCCATTTTTAACACCTTCATATTAAATATATAAATAAACAATATCAAATTACTAATATATACGAAAACATATAATCCAATAATTTCAAGTATGATTGAATATCATATGTTCGAGTGTTGGAATAATTTCACCTCTTTCAATATGAATAGAGATTTAATTTTACTTTTACACAATACAATAATTAATCGATCACTATACGATTACTAAGCCATCAGAAAACCTTTAAAAACCTGTGACATATCAGCAAATACAATTCGTACGAAATTTGTTTGAAAGCTTACGAATATGATTACAATTTTACTTTTGCTTATCTTGATATTTGTATTTCTTTTTTTTAATAGGGACGCATCTTTGGCTATCACATTTTCCATCAATAAGATCCTTTCAAATTCCGCCCCTAGCAAAGTCCAACTTAAAACGAAAATGTATGTTATTAGAATAACTCTTTTAGTTCTTAGCTTTTTTCTAATTTTTTCCTTTTATATTATTAATAGAAAATAGATATATGATTTCCATTTACATTCTAACATTGCATTTCGATTTGCACGAGACATTCACAGAGTCATCATGTTGGAAAAAAAAGCAAACAAATTCAAGGTATGTTAGAAATTACATGCAATTTTAGCACTATCAACATTGTTTTTAATAATTATTGTCTTTTATAAATTCAATATTAAATCTCGTCCATGTTAAATTCTTAAACATTGTGTAAAATGATATTTCAAATAGAAAACTTATATGCTTAATTCCACAACAACTAAAACTACACATACTACTTCTAATGCATGCCTTTCAGCATCACAAGCAAGAGGTTTATTTAAATCATTTACTACTATTTACCTTATTCATTTTACATTTAAGATAATTTCTTAAAAATACATTTCTTAGCCTATTACATAAATTATTAGGTGTGACAAATCCACTTGCTTACAAAGAGGAAATATAATTGAATGTCCATATTTTGGGGCATCAGTATGGCATGACGAAAGTCTTGCTCGGGACCAAAATAGGGACGACCTATTATTCAACTTATGTTGTATGAAAGGACGTGTGAAATTACCTGCAATTCCTACAGCACCTGCTTATCTTTAAGAGATCTACAACAGTTCTTGGGCCTTTTGTACAAATATTCGAGCTTATAATTCTATACTACCATTAACATCAATTGGTGCTAAAATTGATCACTCTGTTACATCTTCTGCTTAACCATTTACCTTCCAAATTCATGGTTAGAATCATCACAAGATTGGATCATTATTACCAATAGAAGGCAAACCCCCTCAATTTGTGCAACTTTACATATATAACGCTGCAAACGAAATTCAGAATCAGATGAAGACGCTAAACCGAAATGATGGCATATGCAATCTAGATGAGCAGATTCTTGGCAAACTCATACTGATGCTTGACAATCTTAATCATCTTGCAAAAATGTTTCGAAAATCACGATATCCTTATGAATCATGAGATATATCGGAATTGGAGATATATCGAAATTTACGCTAAAAAGGCAGGCAATATGAGTTACTTATAGGGGATGAGGTTACAATATGAGCAATCCGAATGATAGACTGATATAGAATGTCGGGTTTTTAAAATCAAACTAGATTTACTTTTGAAAGATCTCACTGCATGTGTGTATTTCCCAAAGCCTATCTCAGGCAACACAAGTACATCTTACTAATTTCATCAGAACTAAATTTATTCATTACAGATTTCAGTCTTCATTTTCATAGTATTGCGTTCTCTTGCAGTTATATACATTGTTGAGTTCCAGAAATGTGGTTTACCCACATGCTCATATTCTTATTTGGCTAGAACCCACATTCAAAAATCCTTCTTCCGATGACGTTGACAGATGCATTCAAGTAGAACTTTCAATAAGGAAATCGACAATGAAGGATTTAGATTAGCCAAAAACATATGATGTATGGACCTTATGGGTTGAATAGACCGCGTTCACCATGTATGGAAATGGGTCTTTGTTCAAAAACAATATCCCAAACTATACGTTGATCACACAAAAGTTTTTGAATCTGGTTATATCCTGTATGGACATAGGAAAGATGACACAACGTATGAAATGAAAGGAGATATCAAGTTAGACAACATATTTATTGTCCCACACAATTTAGCCATATTGAAAAAGTATAGATCACATATCAACGTAGAATGGTGCCATAAAGCGCATGCGATTAATTATATTTTCAAGTACTTTACAAAAGGTGTTGATAAAACATCATTATTGATTGAAAGAGGTTCCAATGGAGATATTCCCATTGATATCGGGACAGATCAAGCATTTGAAATCAATGAAATTAATAACTACCTCGAGTGTACATACTTGTCTTCGTGTGAAGCTGTTTGGAGGATCTTGGCATTTAACGTCCACCACCAAAAACCCTCAGTGTTACGATTATTAGTGCATATTGAAAATGAACAGAGTTTAACCTTATTAGATTCAACTGATTTGGAACGTGTTGTAAATAAACCAGGTGCACAGGCCACAATGTTTACATAATGGATGAGAACAAATGAATTATGTGAAGAAGCCAAACACTTAACATATGTTGAGTTTCCAACAAGATTTATGTGGAACAACTTGGATAAAATTTGGTCCAAAAGGAAGCAAGACTTGTCACTTTGTCGAATTTTCCACATTCATCCGGCATCGAGAGAGTTGTATTACCTCAGAATGTTACTTAACGTCGTAAAAGGACCTACGAGTTATGATGGCATAAAAACGGTTGATGGTGTGATATATAATACCTTTAAAGATGCATACATTGCGAGAGGTTTGTTGGATGATGATAATGAATGGCGTCAAGCTGTGATAGAGGCCATAAGATGGGCAATGCCTACACAATTGAGGCATTTGTTTGTAACACTCTTACTATACTGTGAGATAAACAAACCATTAGAGTGATGGAAAGGTTGTTGGAGATTATTTGGTAAGGACATAGTTTTAAAGAAAAAAATGAGTTTAATTTTGATGGTCTAAGGTTGTTTGAATGTGGCATTGAAGTGTACACTCTCATTGAAATCGAGAAACTGCTTAGAGAGCATAAAAGTCACTAACAAATTATCCTGATATGTCGACCCCTAACAACCAGATCTTACATGAAATAACACATTCCTTGATAAGAAAAGAAACACAGTTTGATGATGCGTTCGAACATCAAGAACATATAAAATTATTCTCGACAATCAATGAAGAACAAAAGGAAATCTATGAAGTTGTGATTGATTCATTCGAACGGAATCAGGGGGAGCTTTTTTTTATGGACCCGGTGGGACGGGGAAAACGTACTTATACAGGACAAGAGCATCGAGTCATCATACCGGTTGCATCATCTGGTATAACCATGCTTCTTTTGCCAGGTGATCGTACAACATATTCTCAGTTCAAAATTCCTCTAAATTTGCATGAAGGGTCGACCTGGGATATCAAACAAGGTACTTTGCTAGCAAAAATGATCATGGAGGCTGATTTAATTATTTGGGATGAAGCATCCATGGTGCATCGTAATACATTTGAAGTACTTGATCGTACATTGAAAGACATTGTTTCAATGGACAACATCCATACCATTGAAAAGCCATTTGGTGGGAAAACTGTTCTATTAGGAGGTCATTTCCGATAGATATTATCGGTCACACGTGGAGGTCGTGCCAAAACAATTATGCCAAAAATAAATTGTTCATTCCTTTGGGAATCGTGTCGTATATATACTTTAAAACATAATATACGATTACGAAATAAGGAGCAAGAATTTGCAAAATGGTTATTGGATGTTGGAGATGACACAACACTTAGTATGCAACTTACTATGAACGATCCATTAGAAGGCGAAAACATATTGATCGACAAGGAATTAATGCTCAAGAATACAAATACTCTATTGCAATCAATCTTCGAAGCAATGTATCCATGCTTTGGTGAACTCTACATGAACCCTAGATATCTTACGGAATGAACTGTTCTAACTCTCATAAATGAAGACGTTGATGAAGAAAATGATTTTTGTTTATAAAAAATTCTTGGAAAAACTATACTAAGCTTTGATTCAATTGGAATTGATAGTGCTCCTACAATTAATGGAAATCATTGTATCTAGTCGAGTACCTTAACTCTATTGAATCCCTGGTCAGCCAAGCCACAAGCTTTGTTTGAAGGTTGGTTCTTCTGTAATGATGTTAAGGAATCTCAACCAAAATTAGGGCCTCTGCAATGGAACACAATTAATTATCACTCAGTTAGCTTCTAGAGTTTTAGAGGTAGAAATTATCATTGGAACACATATTGACAATAGAGTCCCACTACAAAAAAGGCGTTTACCAACGGACGGCAATGGATCTGCGACCGTTGGGAATCGCTCGTTTCAAATCGGGATCCGTTGCAATTTGCAACAGCGTTGCAACAGATATTATTCGTTGCAAACTTTTAACAGATGACCAACGGACAACGCCGTTAAAACTTTGTAACGGATGCCTGTTAAGAGTTTGCAACGGACGACCATTGAAATTTGGTAACGGATGTCCATTAAAAAGTTTTAGTGGACATCCGTCGCCATCCAGGCGGGAAAATGAGTAGGATTTAAAATTTCCAACGGGCATCCGTCAGAAATTGGCGGGAAAGAGCAACGGACGTCCGCTGCAAATGGGCAGGAAAGGGCAACGGACGTCCGTTACCATTTGGCGGGAAAAGACACCAACGGATGCCCGTTAGAAATTATAACGGGCATCCGTTGGAATGTTGGTTAAAAAAATAAAAAATAAAAAATATTTTTTAAAATAAAAAGTTTTTAATTTAAATATTAAAATTATTTACAAAAACAATTAAAACTAAAACTAATCTTATTACATTTCATTTCGATCGGCTGGATCGATATCATCTCCCCGATCGATGTCACCTCTAGACGGCGTTGCATCCGAATCGGGACCCGCTTCTTGTCGCGGCGTTGATTCCCTCCCTTAGCCAGACATAAACTTGATGATGCTCTCCAAGTGCTGTATTTTGGCTCGAGTTTCTCAAAGTTGTGATTCGAGATACTTTATCCACTATTGTTGCATGTAACTCTCTTGGATTGCGGGAGGTACCGTCGTGGCGTCGTCGACGATATCTTTTTGAAGTGTCTCGAGACCGTATAGATGCCCCTTATACGGTCTCACCGACTACAAGACAAACAAAGTTAGAGTTTGATTTTTACAAAATTATTTTATAATAATCGAGAAACAAAAGAAAAAGTTTTTACCACTAAATAAATTTTGTCCTTTTGTAAAGGACTCAGCTCGTCGCGAGTTGAACCGCAAGTTTGTGATTGTTGTGTAATCTTCTCCGTCACAGCTTTCACGGTTCTCTCCATTCAAAGATCGAAGATTTCGGGTTCGTCGATCTCTTCCTCGACGACCAGCTTCTTCTTGGCGTGGGTTTCCAATACCAGCTCAAGAAGAGTCGGTTCTCTTCCTATCTGTTGCATATGTAATATAAAATAAACTTAATTAGATAAATATTTTTAAAAACAAAAAATTTAAATAATAATACCAATTCTTTTTTTCTCTTCGGTAATGATTTTGATCCCGAAGTTTGACGATGCGGACCATCTCTCGGAACATCTCGTCGTACCAATATTTTTTAGCCTTCTCGCTCTTGGCCTTGAAGTCTTCCGACTCCCAATGCTAAATCATTTGATTGAAGACCTCGTCCATTGCCCATGTCGATTTGAAATTTTTGGTGTAGTAGTTGCGCTTGGCGTTGTTCATCATATGACACATTCGAGTTGCATGTCACGCACCCATGTTGTGTAGATGTGCAATGTATCCTTTCTCCGTCATCTATATGCATGCTGCAATATAATTTATAATTTCTTAGTTTTATAACATATATAACTAATAATTTAAATGAAATGTAATTTAAAACTTACGTAAAAGTGCACCACCATGGGTGGCGCACGGCTTCTGGCGTAACTTGCCAAGAATAATATAATCGGGCCTGTAAGGACCCTTAGATGATGTCGCTGTTCGTGTGTTTGAGCACAACATCCATGTCAAACTTTCAAATTAAAATTAAAAAAAGTTAGATAATATTTATAACTTACAATAGTATAAATGCAAATAATAACTTTTTTAACCATAACTTCCCGACAGAATGTTCGGGATCGATAATCTGAAGGGTAGTATGCCCATCAAAATTATCGATCAAAGAATCGATATCCACCATATCGTCCTCTTCATCAAATATCGACGGTGCCGATACTGGTGAAGGAGGACAATATGGTGGTGGTGGAGGCGGGGGAGGAGCTCCAACTGAACCAGCTAACATTCCCCCGATCCTATAAATCGTCTAGCCCTCATTTTTTTGTTTAGTATTTGTAAATGTGTTTGTGTGTGAAATGCAGTGTTTGAGAGGATTTTGAGGTTTTGATTTATGTTGAAAATGAAACTGTATAACGGTTTATATACAGAATTTTCCAACATACATCCGTTGAAAATTCCAACGGATGCCCGTTGGAAAACACGTCATCTCAACGGACGCAGTTAATTGACACGACGTCCTGTCTTTCCAACGGATGCTCATTGGAAATTCATGTTCCCGAGGCAACGGACGGCGTAATGGCAGCTCGTCTCCTTTTGCAACGGGCATCCGTTATAATTTCCAATGGATGCTTGTTGAAATTTTCTACAGACTATGGTAGGCATCATTACACTTTGCAATGGACATCTGTTGGAAAATTGTAACGAACGTCCGTTACAAAATTTCTAACGGACATCTGTTGCAACTTTTAACGGATGCCCATCTGAAATTTTTTGACCGTTACACGTTCCAACGGATGCCCGTTGGTATTTTTGTAATGAGCGTCCGTTACAATTTTCCAACACCCGTTAGAAATGTGGAAAACTTAGAAATTTGTTCTAAGTGTCGGAAGCGATTTCGTGTTTCAACAGGCATCCGTTAATATTTTCAACGGGTGCCCGTTGGTATTAGATAACATGAAGTTCTAATACATTAAACATGGTTTATATATTCTTCGATTGTTTTAACATTTCGATTGTTCGATTACACATCATCTACATTACTACACATCATGTACATTACACGTCATGTACATTACACATCATCTACATTTATTACACATATACACATTATTGTATTTACATTTGTTCTTAGTAGATTCATCGATTGGCGAGTCTTCTTTCGATTTTTTATTGAATTCATCGTCGTTTTCATCTTCGACATCTTCTGGTCCAATGTCTTCATAATCGCGTATGAATTCTCCGTCTATGTCAGTTCTTGCGAGAATCTCCTTGTGATCTGTATCAATTAAACGAATCAGCTGTGGATGATCGGGTTGCAACGGATCTTCTTTATCATCTAAGCTTATGATCCCTCCTGGCTTGATCTTTACTACGGCCCACCACTCCGCTCTTCGACGTTTTAATGTTTTTGGATATTGCACGTAACATACTTGATCTGCTTAATCTATTGTGATGAATGGATCATACTTACCATATTGTCGTGCCGGATTGATGTCAATTCCTCGCCATCGGTTTTTTTTCGTATTCCATGACCTACAGTTGGGTCGAACCACTGACATTTAAAAAGCATCACCTTCAACCCAATGAGACCGAGATATCCCACTTGTATGATTTGGTGCAAAATGCCGTAGAAGTTACACCCTCCATATCACTATTAACGCAAACACCATAATTTTGTGTGCTTCTATGTTTTCCGTGTTTGTACGTGTGAAACGTGTAGCCGCGAGTAAACAAGATTGGCCAACAGATGACATTTTGTGCAAGACCATTAGCCAAATCTTTTAACCACGTAGGAAGTCTTTCATGAGAACATTTCACCTGCACATAGTGAACATTCCGTGGTAAGAGCTCAGTAAATGCAATTGGAATGAGTTGCTGCATGAAAACGTGACAATCGTGACTTTTCACCCTGATCAGCCTCGAACCAACAATATCCACACACCGAGCAATTTTCGATGCATATCCATCTGGAAACTTAATGTCTTCTTTCAACCACTTTAATAATGTTGTTTTTGCCAAACCAGATAATCTGAATACGGGGATAGGTGACCTTCCATCTCTTAATTCCAACTTAGGTCGTCGGCATATTGACTTCAAATCTTTTCTTAATTGTATATTATCTTTAGTTTGATCCACCACATTGAAAATAGTATTGATGATGTTATCAAAAAATTTATTTTCGATATGCATAACATCTAAATTATGACGTAATATCAATGATTTCCAGTATGGTAGTTCCCAAAAGATACTACGTTTATACCAGTTATGCCATTCACCTTGGCCTTTTGGTTTACGATGCCCACGATCTCCATCGCATTCTACCGATTCTTGTAAATACCCATTGTGTTCAATCCTTCGTAAAGAATTTGTGTTCCGGTTTGCATGCACGGTGCCTCTTCTTTTTGTACCACGTTCTTTCAAAAATGTTTTTTTATCTTTCCGGAAAGCATGCCCACAAGGAAGAAATCTTCTCTTACAATCAAACCAACATGGTTTCTTACCATGTACTAGTCAAAATGAATCTATATCCACCATTCAATATGGACATGCCAATCTTCCGTGCGTGCTCCATCCAGATAACATTCCATAGGCAGAAAAATCGCTAATTGTCCACAACAAGACCGCTTTCAATGTGAAATTTTGCTTCGTACTGACGCCATAAGCAAGAATTCCTTCATTCCATAAATGTCTTAATTCATGAATCAAGGGTTGCAAAAAGATATTGAAACTTTTCTTTTGATGTTCTGGTCCTGGAATGAACAACGTCAGAAACATTACCTCTCTTTTCAAACACATCTCGGGAGGCAAATTATACGGAGACAAAATCACCGGTCACAGAGAATATTGACTTCCAGATTGTCCATATGGAATAAAACCATCCATGCATAGACAAAAATAAACATTTCTCATTTCATACGCGAACTCGAAAAATATTTCATTGAAATCTTTCCAAGCCTTACCATCCGATGGATGTTGCATTATACCTTCGGTCGTCGAGTGTTCAGCGTGCCATCTTATTGTCGCAACGGTTTTTTTCTATTCAAATAACCTTCTCAACCTGTTTTCTATAGGCATATAGAACATTTTCTTGTATTGTACATATTTACGTGAAGATGATTTTTTAGGCCGAAATCTGCTTGCACCGCAAAACTTGCATTCCAACAAGTCTTTATCATTTTCCGGAAATAATATGCAACTGTTTCTACAAACATCAATTTTCTCATGTGGCATTCCCAAATCTTTTAACACATTCTTTGTTTCGTAGTATGTCTCAGGAGCTTGATTATTTTCCGGTAAATATTCATGCATTGTTTTGCAAAATGAATCCATGCAATTTTCACCCGTATTGTAGTCTGTTTGGCCATGCAATTTGCAAAATGAATCCATGCAATTTGCAAAATGAATCCATGCAATTTTCAGCCATGCAATTCACGAGAACCTTCATATATAGGTTGTTTGGCCTAATCCAATAGGTTGAAGAAACGACGTGCATCGATGTTCGACATCTCTTCATGCGTTTGTTCATTAACAACTCTAGGAAAAGCATCTGACATCATTTCCACATATGGATTGGTCGTTGATGCTTCATAAATAACTTCTTCGTTTCTTTTTACTTGTGAATCTTGCACAATATCTCTAACACTGCAATTTTCACCGTGAAAAAAACAAATTTCGTAATTCTCAACGAAACCAACCTTATAAAGATATTTGCAAACAATTTCTTGACTTTGATACTTTATGTTTTTGCATCTTTTGCATGGACATAACATTGTCCCGCGTTCTTGACACAAAGGTCACATCGATGCAAAACTCATGAATTGCTCCAATCCGTGTAAGAATTCTTGTGTAATCTCTTCGGTTATAGGATCTGTTCTTCTATACATCCACTCTCTCGATGTGTATATATCTCGATTTCAAGAAGACAATATTTTGTTGAAAATATGTTTGTTATTGATGGTTTGATGCAATCTTTGGTTTTGATCTAAATAGTGAAATTTCCAACGGACATCCGTTGGAAATTGCAACGGATGCCCGTTGGAAATTGCAACGGATGCCCGTTGGAAATTGCAACGGATGCCCGTTGCAAGATCATGTGAATTTATTTCCACCGGTGAACCTCGAAATTAACAATTCCAACGGGCATCCGTTGCCATTTGTAACGGGCATCAGTTACAATTAGCAAAGGATGCCCGTTGAAATTTTTTTCCCGACTTCTAATGGACTTCCAGCGGAAATAGCCAACGGAAGAAATCCGTTAACATTTCGTTAAAAATTGCTATAGATTACAACGGATGGGGCAACGGACAATATCCGTTAAACCTCCGTTGAAATTTGTAATGGATTCCAACGGATTGGCGCCCATTGAAAGTAATCACAAATCCGTTGGAATCCATTGCCATTTTGTATCAACGGACGGATCCGTTGACCCTTCCGTTAGAAATGGTATGTTGTTTTGTAGTGACATATATTCCAAGGATTATTTTATCCCTAACTAATACAACCCTACCTTTTATGTTGCAAAGAAGACAATTTGATGTTAGACTATGTTATGAAATGACCATAAATAAAAGTAAAGGACAAAGCTTGAAACAAATCAGACTTTATCTACCAAAACCAGTCTTCAGTCATGGTCAATAATACGTAGCCCTATTACGCATGACTTCTGCTGATGGGTTGAAGATCATTGATCATGCCAATTTCTCTGAACAAGAGCCAATTGTAAAAACATTGTTTATAGAGAATTTTTTAAGGGTCTATATAAATATTGAGGCGAGTGTCAATATACCTCTTTAGACTATTTTAAAAAAAATTAAATGTCATTTAAAACATTTATATTAGTTGAACTCACACCAATCAACCCATCATGCATTACCGCAACTATACCGAATAATATTTAGGATACGACATTTTGACATTTTATGGACTTTCTTGTTTACAAATGAACATAAATATTATATATTAGATCTCCATTTTTTACAAGATTTGTTAACTTTTTTTTACAGCCGCCTTTTGTTTTACGCTCACTAATGTTATTATGCATTTATTACTTTATATGATTTAGAGCAAAGTTTGAGGTACGTGATACACATTCACAGTGTACCATATCATGGATCTATTACATCGCATGCTACAGAACAACATCTTTTAGGCCGTTTTTAAGAATTTGGTGGAGACGAAACACATTCATTGACAATCGTTTGCTTAGTCTTGGTTTTTTAGTTCCTCAGTGAAACGATGAGTTATGTTAATGTATTTTCGTATTCCACATTCTATGAATATATTTCATCACCATGTATATGATATATTGAAGGGAACTACTATTGAAGGACGTATATCTCTTGCCGATAAATACAAGCAACATATAAGGGAAGGAGATATATTTATCCTAAAAAATTTGATAATACTACCAAATGTTGGTAATTACAAGATAACCGATAACAATATGCATACATCTTTTAAAGAGAATACGGTAGAAAGTCACAAATTCATACGATTCCGAAATAAAAATTCAGGGTGCATTCATACCAAGAATTGGTTGGATTGGTTGGCCACAAAGAAGTTGTATCGGTTAAATAGGTTTGCAATAAATCAAAAATATTATTTCTTTACTACTAATCTTATCTATTGGAATTTTTAAAGTTGTAGATGTTGTTGGACTCCACACTGCTATCCAAGGATCAATTTTGCGACTTCCTACCTCTGATCAAAAAATAGAAATCTAATTATTATTAAATAGGTAAGTATTATATTATTACTCCATTAACCTATTTTGTTATATCTTCCATAAAAAAAATTACTCACTCTACTTCAACATTTCAAATATAGAAACATTTCGTACAAATATTCATGTTGGACGAAATTGATGTATATTCTCATTCAATTATTGCTCAAATGATCGAAAAAAAACAGTTATGATCACAACAACCGTTACTCCCATGATGATCAACAGTCATGATCAAAACAACCGTTTAAAATTATATATATATATATATATATTTATTTATATATATTTATATCTGATGAGAGAAAATTTTGAAAAATAATTTTTAATTTTAATCTTTTATTTAAAATATAAAAAAGTAAAAATAGAAATAAAATAAAAAATTGATATGATATTGTTGTATCCAAATATATAATATTAATTATTTAATTCATTTCAAATAAAATATAAATCATTTCTAAAATTTAATATAGTTTTATCTATTTAATTTTTTTAATATTTTATTTAAACATCGTTAAATTTTAATATTAGTTTCTCTAAATAGAATTATATTTTCACAAATTAAAAATAGAAATAAAATCAAACCAAAATTTAAAAATGATATTTTTTGTATCCATATATAAAATAATTAATTATTTAATTTTTTTCCGATAAAATATAAAAAATTTCTAAGATTCATATAATTTTTTATATATCAATAAATAATAAATTTAACTAATAAAATAGTGTCTCGTATTTTAATTTAATTTAGTTTAATTTTATTATTATAAATGTTTAAGAATATAATTTTAAAATAATTTAATTTTATTACAAAAATTATCTACTAAAATTTAGATCTTTTACTTTTTACATGTAATTATGAATCATTTTTAAAATACAATTTTCCTAATATTTTAACCATGATTTATTTTATCTAAAATATTATTAACTTTTTATATTATTTTAAAAAAATTTAAATACTTTTAAAAAAAGTTTTAAATTAAAATTATATAATTTATTTAAAAATAGAAATAATTTTAAAGTTTAATATTATCTTTTCGAAATCAGAAAAAATAATTAGATTTAAAAATAAATTTTAATAAAATTAGGTTTAAAAGCAAATTCAGGATATTCACATTAAGAAAACAAATTCACTATTAAACTCTGTAAATTATAATTTTCAGTAAGTATTTAAGAGTATGTAAGTACAATAATATGAATAAACTCAAAAATTCTCAATCAATAATTACCTTTATTATAAATCAATTATAGGTTAGTTTAATTATAATAATTTCAACATTTTTTGTGTAATATAACAATAGTCATAATGTTTTAGATGAGATTTCGGTGAATAGTTCATCCATCCCTTGGTTTTTCATTAATGATGATTTAGAATAGATAAACAATTTCAATAATAAGTATTTATCATTCATTTATACTTTTTTAAATTTCAAACTATTATTTTCTTATTTTCATTTATTAGTATTATTATACTTCCTAAGTCTAATAGTCTTTATTTGACTATTATTATTTAATTGACTTTATCTATTATATATAATAACTAGTATTGATCCCGCGCATCGCGCGGGTAAGATTAATCTTTTTTATTTGTTTTAATAATTAAAAATACTATGTGATTGTATTTTGATATAATTAAATAACAAAATATTTTTTTTAAATAAAATTTTACAATACTTCTTAACATTATTGAATATTTTTTTGTATATAGCATTTGTCTTTTTTTGTTGTATATTTACCACATCATCTAACATAAATAATTTTGGTCTTTCTTTATTTTTTTATTTTGAAACGATAATATATATTACGGAAATGCCATTAGGATTCATTTCACTCTTCGATCAAATCATATCTAATATATCTTCAAATATTCTATGTTATTTAATTTTTTCGCGAGTTGTAAATTGCTAACATCAGTTTTTTATCTTATATCGTTCAATTAATATTAGATTTAACTTTAATCATATAATATAGTACTATTATAAATTTAAAGATAAAAAAATTATATTCCAAATAAAATAAAAATTTATTCGATAACAAAATAAAAATTATTAATAATTTTTAAACAATATTTTTGAAATAATTTTTATAATTTTATTATTATTATTATTATTATTATTATTATTATTATTATTATTATTATTATTATTATTATTATTATTATTATTATTATTATTATTATTATTATTATTATTATTATTATTATTATTATTATTATTATTATTATTATTATTATTACTAAGTTTTATTTTAAAAAGTCATTTATAAAAAGTTTTATTTTCTTTAAAAAATACAAAATGATAACTCGAATATTTTCGGTTATTTGGTATTTACCCACCCCAATAATTTTTTTATACTGCAAAAAATGAAATTATCAAATGGAATTAGTTAGTTTCCACAAAAATGGAGTAATATTTATTTATTCGAAATCTAATATTATATAACTACCACGCTAAAA
>CM071869.1:18867874-18907756 GCA_036759665.1 Gynandropsis gynandra | reverse complement strand
CCTCTCATCTTCTCTTTGTTCTTCATTTTCTCTCCCCCGCCTATCCTCTCATCCTCAACCGCCTCGGCTCGGCTTACCTCAACCACCGCCTCGCCTCGGTTCCCCTCGCCTCGCCTCGATTCGCCTCGACCACCGCCGCACAAATGGGTCAGATCCCGACCTAAACTCGAACCCGGCGGACGAACAGGCCTACACGTGGAATACGGACGGTCCAGATTTGAAATGATTTGTCGGTGACTAAATCCGGCCGTTGGTTGGATTTTTAAAAAAGCTTCAATCGGACGGTCCACATTCAGAGACACGGCGAGTGCAGAAGACGCGCTGCATCCAACGGTCCACTCGCGCGGGTCGGGTTGGTGATCCGCGTGTTAACCCGCTCCATTGCAGCCATCCACGTGTTCCCCCTTGCATCCAACGGCCATTCCGACTGCCACGTCAGCACGCTGCACTGTTCATCCCTACAAGCCTTTTAATATATATATAGATATATTATATATTATATATTATATATATCTTATCTATATTAAAAAAATGCCAAATGAACAATGTTTTAGGCAATCTGTCATCCTCCCAAAGGTAGGATTTTCGGATTTTGTTAGCTGGCCTTTTATCTGTCGTCGGATCGTGAGCAAATACTGTTCACGCGAGTTCGTAGTTTTGAACTGTTGATTGAGTAGAGTTCTTATGATCTGTTGGCATGTTAAAGACTCACATGGTTGCCATAATAGATTAAGCATTACCTATAATAGAAAACCGAAACGACCATCGCAAAAGAAGACGATGAAGCGGCGACGACGATCGAAGAACAAGAAGCAGTGACGATGGTGTAGCGGCCGAAGAAGAAGAAAATGAAAATGAAGGACGAAGAGGAAAATGAAGTGGTGAAGATGGCCGAATATAAAGAAAAAGTAACAACGACGACGATGGCCGAAGATGAAGAACATGCACTGAAGAAAAGAAGAGAACTTAAAAAACAATAAAGGGAACTGGAGGGCAACGACAAAAGAACAAGAAAAAATGGTAAAAAAGAAAGAGAACTTAGATAAAAGTAAAGAGATGAAGCGAATAGAAAGCCTAAAGAAGAAAAAAGGAAGAAAAGGACACCGACGGATAAAGGATAAGAAGGAAAGTTAGAGACTTAGTTTTAGGGGATTAAAGGGAAAAATAGTCAAATTGATAATATTATTACATTGCAACATTATTATATTTTCTATTTATCTTATCTATATTAAAGTAAAATGCCAAATGAACAGTGTTTTAGGCAATCTGTCACCCTCCCAAACATAGGTTTCATAGGTTTCTTGGATTTTGTTAGTTGGCCTTTTATCTGTCGTCTGATCGTGAGCAAGTACTGTTCACACGAGTTCGCAGTTTTGAGCTGTTGATCGAGTAGAGTTCTTATGATTTGTTGGTAGGTATGTTAAAGACTCATATGGTGGCCACAATAGATTAAGCATTACCTATGATAGAAAACCGAAACGATCGTTGTAAAAGAAGACGATGAAGCGACGACGACGGTCGAAGAACAAGAAACAGTGACGACGGTGTAGCGACCGAAGAAGAAGAAAATGAAAATGAAGGACGAAGAGGAAGATGAAGCGGTGAAGATGGCCGAATATAAAGAAAAAATAACAACGACGACGATGGCCGAAGATGAAGAACATGCAGTGAAGAAAAGAAGAGAAGAAGATAAGAGAACTTAAAAAACAGTAAAGGGAACTGGAGGACAATGACAAAAGAACATGAAAAATGGTAAAAAAAAAAGAAAGAGAACTAGATAAAAGTAAAGAGATGAAGAGAAGAGAAAGCCTAAAGAAGATAAAAAGGAAGAAAAGGACACCGGCGGATAAAGGATAAGAAGGAAAGTTAGAGATTTAGTTTTAGGGTTTTAAAGGGTAAAATAGTCAAATTGATAATATTATTACATTACAACATTATTACATTTTCTATTTTAAATATATAGCCATCTCATTCTATGATTTTGTTTAGTGCATATTAATTTTATTACATTTATGTTAGAAAATAATATCTTAAAATTCGAAAATAAATAAAAATATAAAAAACTAAAAGTTTGAGAAAAATAAGAAATAATCCAAATATAACATTATACGACCGTGTGTATATTATATATATATATCTATATTACATAAATATCTAATATAGAAATATACTATTTGCCTCGATGAGTGGGTGCGTAATATACAATATTAATATGTATATACAATATATCATACAAAAATCTCTTCCTTCCAATACCTAGAACCATTTGTTTATGCTTCTTCTCCCCCCTCTTTTTTCCAGCATATCGTCTATTATTAGAAATTAGAGTTTTGTTCATTCGATTTGTTCTTTATTTTTTGGGATTTCTCTCTATTTCGATGTTTTCTTTGGTTTTGTTCATTCGTAAAATAGTTACTGGTCACGCAGACAACAAAGTATTTATTCCAAGATTATCTTTAATACCAACAAACACTACATTATCTATTCATTTCAAACGTAAATTATTTCGATTATACCATATTTTGCAATGACAATCAACAAAAGTCAAAGAAAAAGTCTATATAAAATTGGTATATACTTAACTCGTGTTTACTCATGGTCAATTATATATCGTTGGATCCAAAAGAACAAAAATGAAGTAAAAATATTGATTCTTGATGAAAACAATAAACTAAAAAATATTTTATAATTTGTAATATCTTATCAAAAATATTATAATATAATAATATTTTATTTATTTATTTATGTAAATATTTAATTTTATATATAAATAATTTAAAATTTATAAATTATCCTGCGCAAAGCGTAGGTTCAATACTAGTTATCTATAATAAGTAATAGTAGCCTTTCTTTTTCAAAAACTATTTATAATTTTTTAGTAGTAGTAAATACATAAATTATTTACGATTTCCAATTTTTAAGTTGATTAGATAAAAATAACTTTTAAAAATATTTTTTCTTAATTATTGTATTTTATATATAGTTAATAATTTAAAATTTTATTTTAAATATAGTAACTTAAAAATTTTTAAAATTCATTATATAACTTCTATTTTAAAAAAAAGTTAGCTAATTTTAATTACTAAAATCTAATAATAATAGGATTAACATTACGTTTTTTTGAAAAGAATTGAACAAATTTTAAATTACATATTATTTGAAAACTTTAAATATTTATATTTTAAATCAATTATTATAAATAAAATAATATTTGAATCTCATTTAATTGTTTTTATAACAAATTTTGAATTCTAATTTATTTAATTTGTTAAAGTTAGAAATGAAAAAAATTAAAGTTAGAAATGAAAAAAATTTGAATTTTAAAAGTACATTTAATATCATATGTATGTAATTAATTCAAATTTATTATTGTAATTTTTAGTTAATATTAATTTTGGAATTATTATGGTAATTTATTATTGTTAAACTTTTAACAATAATATATATATATATATATATTAATTCATACCAAGAATGGTTCTAATACCTTTAAATATCAAATTGCCTTTCCATTTTAAAACAAGAACAATTCCTGTAACAATATATTTTGTCATGACGATAAATAAAAGTGAAAGTCAATCTTTGTCGAATGCTTTGCCAACGGACAACAAAAATAAAATTTTATTAGACAAGCATTTGTTTCTCCCATACAATATGGACAAGCCAATCGACCATACGTTGTCCATCCAGATAGCATACCATAAGCTGGAAAATCAACATGGTAATATAAAATTCTGTCGTCTTGAAACGTCATACGCTGGAACTCCCTTCCACAATTATTTCAATTCTTCAATTTTTGGTTGAAGAAATATATCCAAACTTCTTTTCGGATGTTAGGGCCGTGAATCATTATTATTAAGAACAAAAACTCTCTTTTTCATGCACATATCAGGTGGTAAATTGTACAGTGTCATAATAATTGGTCACAACGAATAATTTCTCCTAGACATCCCGAATGGATTACAACCATCAGTGCAAAGGCCTAAATAAACATGTCGACTCTCAACTGTAAAATCATGATATATCTTGTTAAAGTGTTTCCACGCCTCACCATCTTAGGGATGACACATTTCTCCTTCACGACTTGAATGCTCAGTATGACATCTCATGTCGCTTGCGGTCTTCTTAGATTGATACAATCTTTTTGTTCTATCTTTAATTGGTAAATACCACATACGGCGATACATAACCGCTTTTTTTACTTCTTATCAAATAAAACTGATCTTTTTCATAGATCGATAATTACTCAAATCCGATGTTTCTTTCCAAAAAATCATACAGTTGTCCTGAGAAATATCAATCTTTTGATTTTGTAATAAACCTAATGATCTCATGATCTTCTTTATCTCATAATATTATTCTACTGCATTATTATCTTTAGAAATTAATCTCTTACTAACGATATAGAATCTATACAATGCTCATAAATATTTTTTGTCTTCAATTCATCAAACGTCCAGATAGAGACAACTGTGAAACACCCATTCTTCAACCATCATAAAATGAATGCCTAGCACTTTCTAACATTTCAAAAAAAAATTCGCTTCTTCATTTGGATCTTCTTCAATATTTTCACCTTTGTTTCTTCACCGAATACATTTTGCACCATTTTCATATAAGGGTTCATTTCTACATCTTGAGAAGTCTCAAACATTTCATGATGTACAATACCCCTACTAAAAGTTTCCACAACATTATTAGGTCGTGGTGCAAAATTCTCTCCATAAGATAACCAAATAAAATAATTCGGAGTAAAACCTCTTAAATAAAGATGATTCCAAACGGTTCCCTCTTAACAAATTTTTCATTTTTGTATTTGGCGCATGGATAAACCAACTTACCGGTTTCTTTATAAACTTTTTGATTTGTCGCCATTGTCATAAACTGTATAACGCCTCCTATAAACTCCTTCGATACACCTTGAGTTTCAGGATCAATTCTTCTATACATCCATTGTCTAGAAACGAAAATATTCGATCTCGACGATGATGCCATTATAATCAGAAACAATAACAAGATATGTAGTGAAATATGAGAATTGTATGTGAGAAACAAATGAATGTAGGAGGGGTTAAATAGATAATTTCTGGACTGATTAAGGACGAATCGTCCCGAAAACATCTCTAAATCCAAACGGTACCATGCAACCATCCGCAAATTTGTGGAAATCGTCTTTAAAATTTGCGGACGACAACAGTGTCCATCAGCAAATTTGCGGACAGATGGTGATGCTATTTGCAAATTTATGGACGGTTACTGTTTTCGTCCACAATTTGTGGACGATCGTGGAAAACATCCCTAATCCGTAACATCCTTCGAATCTGTCTCCAATCCGTCCGCAAATACGGACGATGCCGGAAAATTTTTCAATCCAGAAATTTACAGACGGATTATGAATGGATTGAATTTCCCGTCCCCATTCCTTCAGTAATCCGTTTTGAAATTTCTAGACGAAAATGTCCATCCGCAAATTCCGTTTGGAAATATTAAGTTTCTAGTAATAAAAAAACATTGAATGTTGTTTACAAAGAACTTTTTCAAAATACATAAAATTTCATATATTTATAGCTAATAAATTCTATTATTTGGTGGTTATTATTATTATTGTCATTATTAACAAATAATGTGTTCTCTTTTCTTTTTTCTTTCAGATACAAAAACTTATTATAAATTCTGAAATGTAGTTATTTCTTTATTCACTAAATGTATATCATTTCTATTGGTTTTTTATTTTTCATTATAGTTTGTATTATGTATATGTTTTTAATTATTAACTTTTTATTTTTATTTAAATTCTTTATTAGATTATTATTGAATATATTATCTATATAAATGTGATATTTTAACAGTGAAATATTATTTTAATTTAATCAATTAAAAAATTATATAATCATATATTGCAATAAATAATTTAATATATTTTTTTCATTAAATCACTCTTACCCCTTGATAAATTTATTGAAATAATATTAAAAAATTATATCACAATATATTTTCATAAAAAATTGTTATGAAAACAAATAAATATAACTTTATAAATTATTAAAAATTATTTAAATTACTTCAACTAAATACTTTTCAATCTTCATTTCCATATAATTTTGAATATACTCATTTTTTATGTTAATCAAAAGTTGAATATATTTAAACGTTAATATATAATAACTACAAACTAAATAATTAACCACTGTAATTATATACATTTCATAATACTTATAAATTATACATGTTATTTGGTTAGTTTTAGTAAAACCCAAATAACTTGTACCAGCTAAATGCGAACAAAAAATGGAAACTGAAATGGTCAGCCCTACTTTCATCGATTTTAAACACGTTATGTAGCCTCTCTAATGATTTTTAATACCTTTTAATTATTTATTGATAATATTATAGGTACATGAATTAAGGAGAAACATTAGATGAAGAACGAAAAGTATTTGGCAAAAAAAAAGACGCAAAATGGATATTACAACCGAACACTTTGTTGCTCGAGCGAGTACATAATGTCAATGTTCCGAACATTTTTAAGCTTTCACTTAGTCTAAGAAACCTTGTGTTTGAACGATCAAAATGTCTTGAACAACATCGAGGTTCGGCAAAATTTTGAGAAAAAGTGAGGATATAATCTTGCTCGATAGATCATTGTTCTAGAATTTCTCAAACTATTCAAATTTTTAATTTTTGAAGGGAAAAATTACAATAAAATGGAATGTTTTCTGAGTAGGAAGAGGGATATTTTAGGAAGGAAAAGTGAGGAAATCTTAGAGAGTTCATAACGGAATTGAAGCTAATGGTAAAGACAGATCACATACGAGGTTATGATGATTATGTTTGAGACATCGAGTAAGCACTTCTATTCATATACTTTTGTTTTCTCTTTACCGTAGATCTGTTCTACTATGTATTCCAAATAGATTTGTTGTTGTAGGCTAGGATTTTGTGTGTATAGATTTTCTATGTTATAAACATCAAATACATGTTTTTATATCCCTTTTCTGTTTATAGTATAGTTTGAGCTCTTTTTATTATTGTTGGTAGTTTAAATTGAATGTTTTATGGATTCTTTCCGATAAAGATAATGAATAAATATAAATCACATGAATTAAATAAATACAATTATTTATGTTGAGATACATATTAGGAAACATTTAGAAATCATGGTATTGATCGTTCATGCAATCAAGCGTTTAACTCATTAGACAGAGATATTAGTGGCTTAGATGGTTGAAAAAAGAATTTAGATGTCGAGATAGATGAATTGACATAAGAGATTTCCTTCATTAGAAACCAATTAATATGTTTACACATCCTTATGTGTGAATCTGTATACGTTAAGCTAAATGTTATAATTCCTAAGTATAATTCCTAAGTATATAAAGTGTGATTCCTAAGTATACAAATCACACTTCCACCTTTTACATGTGCATAGATTTTATAGAATTTGTAGTTAGATTCTCATTGTCCATGTATTCGACTCTAGTGGTACATAATCAATATCCTTGCGGTAGACTCCTAAGTATATAAAGTAAAACTATAGTTTATTAGAATGCAGAGATTTAGATTACAAATCGCACTTACACCTTTTACATGTGCATAGATTTTATAGTTAGATTCTCATTGTCCATGTATTCGACTCTAATGGTACATAAAAAATATTAAAAATTGTATGGTATACTGATATCACTTAGACAACACATCAAATTTTTGATGTTGTTATCAAAGACTATACAAGATTTTATTATTCATCTTACAAATCCAGACCATAGACTATTGGAAGCAAAATTTAAAAAACTTTTCAATAGGTTTTCTCTCCAAGAGAAACTATTTATCTTTTAAATTGCTAATGTTGTCTTGTTAAATATTATTTAGAAATTTTCTCTTAATGTTAGCTCGAGAATATGAAAATTATATTATGTATTATTTGTCATAATATCGTGCCATTAATTATATCAATTCTACACAATTAATTATATCATATTACGTCCATATAATTAATTATTTATGGATTTATCAGATATTATAAAATTATTACACTTATAGCATATTAATATTTAAACAATCTCTCACTTGCCCAAGTGACAATGCATTTTATAAAACTCTTTATTTATTTTTCCCATACACACTAGCATGCACATCTCATATGAAAAATTTAGACAAATGCCCATTCTCAATGGATTAGTTCACACTTAGATTGTCAAACAATATTCAACAAAGATCGAAACCCTCATGAGTGTGTGACATCATAGATTCATCATGAAACTGATATAGATTATTCCAACAATCAAATAATCAAGGATAATGTCTAGCAATACACATAATCAACCATATCATGCAAAGTAACATGCTTTACTCTTGTAGATACATGATAAGAAACAATTAGTATTTCTTTATGTCGTTCTAGTTCCGGATAATCTTAGGGCACAGTTTTTCTATCAAGCCTTAACAAATTATCAAATAGATTTCATGTCAGTCAAAACTAGTTGGTGAATGATTCCAAGAAAATTTCTTTCATTATTCTACTGTTTTGGCAAACACTTAAACAATCACTGTGATTAAGAACAATATAGAACTCAAACTCTTTTACAAAGAGTTGCAGATTTATCTTGATCAAATATCATCTGCAATATATATATATATATATATATATATATAAATAAATTTCTGATACCTTTTCAAGTAGCACTCTAAGAAATTAGGTGTTTGAAATCAAACAATGACAAATGATTCTAATTTGTTGATTTTAGGTCAAAAGATATTCTATCATTTATATCTTTTCTTGAAATTCTATCGAAAGATAATTGATAATTTAATCATTATAAGTTTTCATTTTGTTTTATCAATTCAATGATCACATCTCAATCTACATCATTCTATAGAATCCATCTATCAAGATTAAAGTATTCGGGTCATTAACGACCTATTAGTGATCCTAAAATAAAGAATATATTTTGATCAATATTTTTAAAAACTTGACTCCCTTTATCACTATTTTATCATGATGACACGTTTCTAAAATTAATCATTGACTATACTATGTCGCATATGTATAAATTAATATCACCAGACGATTAACAAAGGTCATTTTATTGATAAAGTTTATTCAAACATTTTATTGATAAAGTTTATTCAAAGATTAATGTAGTCGGGTCATTAACAACCTAAATCTTTGAAGAGATTTTGGTTCCGTCTCCTAAGCTAAATATTATAGCAAAAATAATATAATGTGTCTTTAATCGAAGATACCATATCATGTTCATTTATGAACTTTCTCGTCCATATCGCTTCATTGGACGTCTCACGTTCAACTATATATTCCACTTTGGTTACTGAATCAACTATAGTAGCTTGTGTGGAACTTTTCTAAATCAATGTTCCACCATCCAAGCAAAATATATGATGTGAATAAGTTGTCATGCTCCTCTGACACAAAATTTGTAATGAACCCTTCTAACTCCAATTTAAAATATTCATAGATAAAGAATTGGTTTTTATTCTTCTCAAATATTTAAGAATTGTTTTTACCAGTTTTCAATATTCTTCACTAAAGTCTGTCTAAACCCATCTTGATACATTTAATGTGAAATCATATACATATCATGGTATACATGATACCCTTCATTACACTAGCATAATAATTCTACTAATGTGTTTTCTTTCTCTTTGTTTGCATAATAAAATCTACTAATGTGTATTTTTTCTTTAATTTTAGGACAATCCTCCCTGGTGGGAGTAAATTCAATGCCTATCTATAGATAACATTTCTTAAAATTTTCATGTTATACGTCTTCATAATGGTATTTATGTACATCAAATGTGAGAGTCCAAACAACCTTCTCAATCTACCTCTTTAAATCTTTATTCCTACACTATGGATCAGTTTTTCCAAGTATTTCATAGAAATTCAAGGGTCCAAGAGTTTTCTAACATGTTCTAAACTATTTGGATAACCAATACTTAGTCATTTTCGATGATGGTACATCCCTTCCAAATAATAACATGGCATCCACGTACAACAAAAGAAAAATAGCAATTCTCCCACTAACCTTCTTATAAATGCAAGGTTCTTCTTTGCATCTAACAAAGTTGAATATTTCAAATGTTTTGTTAAATTGAATGTTTCAACTTCGAGAAGCTTGTTTTAATAATAAATAAGTATTTTCAACTTACATACCATGTTAATTATGGATGCAATTTGAAATCTTCAGGTAAGGGTTGGACATTTCTGGTTACCCGATCCGAAAAGTCCCATCCATATCTAATACGGGTTACTTATAGAACTCATTCATATCTAAAACTCAAAATCTATTTGGATTCACATCGGTTTGGTTCGGGTTCAAGAGAACCCTAAAAAAAATTGAACAACCAGAATTAAAAGAACACCATGCTATTTTATCTAATTACTAAAAAACTACATATCATTTTAATTTCATGAAAACATCAAACTTTTCTATATAAATATTACAATTATTTTATCCGAAATACCCAAAACACCATAATTAACCAAATAACTTGAATAGCCTGACCCAAATTAGAATTGAAATAGCCCATTAAAATTAGAACCCAAATAGTACTCAATTTACCCGAATAACCCGACCCAAATTATCTGAACTACATGAATCACCCAAATTACCCAAAAAACCCTAGAGCCCAAACAAGCCAAAATTGAACTAAAACCCAACGAATACACACCAGAAAATATTTGGATCCAATACAGGTCCAATTTTCTACAACCCAAACTGAATCGAAATCTGAGAAACCATGAAACCCGAAATACCCATCCTTACCTTCAGGTTGAGTTATATAGAATTATGCCTTGAGCATCTCTTATGAAAATTTGTTTTCACATCCATTTATTATGTCTCGTAATCATGATAATTGAAATATAGCAAGTCAAATCCGGATAAATTTGAGAATGTTATAAGGGAGAACATTTTTATATAGTCAATTCCTTCACATTGATTATACCCGTTGGAAACTAAACGTGATTTTTTGTTCTCAACCTTTTCATCTGCTTCCACTTTTTCTTGTAAATTCATTTACAACTAATTGGTCTGGAATTTAATGAAGGTTCCACGAAAGTTCAAACTTTGTTATCCTTCATAGGTTGCATCTCATATTCTATGATCTTTCACCATTTCTTAGAATATGAACTTTGTGTCGTTTTCTCAAAAATTATAGGGTCATCATCATCATGATGACTTTCATTCTCTTGCTTCATAAGATTTAATATATCTACCGCATGTCGAGAACATACATACCTTCTTAAAGGAACTCAAACAGATGGTACTCCATGTACTATTTTTGTTTTTTGATTTTGTTCTAGAAATGACTCTCGAGTTATATCTTCAACTATTAAAGATATAACTCTTCTAGTCAAATTCAAAATATGTAGAAAGGATTGCTAATGTTGCATCTCACGCTTCTAGGTTTGTTTCGGTTCAATAGTTCTTGAATCTCATCAAGAATTATTTCTTCACCATAATTTTATTTAGCAAGAAAATTCTTCGTAAAAAGTATTCCCCCTCTTACCACGAACACTTTGTGTTTAGAAGGATGATAGAAATAATATCCAATTCTCTAATGTGTTTTAGATACTTCTTAATGGGAACTTTTTTCAACATATGTGCAATTGCTTATAAAAAATATCCTTAAATATTTATTGGAAGATTAACAATTTCCATCATCGGCCTCATCTATCCAATAAGGTTTTATTCATTCCTTTTGAAACATCATTATGTTGTAGTGTTCTCGCCGAGGTCAACCGCGAAAAAATATCGTTTTGTCCTAAATAATAAAAAAATCATGACTTAGATATTATCCTCTATGGGCAAATCTCAACACTTGATTCTATTTCTCGTTTGTTTCTTAACATCACTTTAACATTAAAATCTCTTGAACATTGATTCAAGTTTGAATTTTATCACATACACAAACTCATACTTGACGTATCATGAGTGAAAGTACTGAAATGATAACTTTCATAGATCCACAAACATATGTATGTATGAGACCTAAGATTTTAGTAGCTCTTTGTCCAGTTTTAGTGAATAAAAATATGACATTTTTCCCCGAGACAAGATTCGTAATCATATTGCCCAAGAAAGTATGTTTTATGCACCAAGTTAATTCTTTTATGGCCGATATAACTAAGCCTACAATACAAGAGAACTTTTTATAAAGGTCAATCTTTTATTCAATATTTTATCAATCTTCAGCCCATACAACTTATTTCAAATACTAAAGCTATTGTCATTACTCAATACTCATATAGAACAATCAATAGTAGCTAAATAAATCATGAAAATAATTTTTTTATAAAGGTCATGCCATGATTCTTGTGCTTGAGAGTTGCAAGATACCCTTTGAATTTTTTTTATCAATTCCCATGCTTATTGCAGAAGAACTACTCGAAATCAGATTGTTCAAGTTTGCCATCTTTGATCTTGGGTTTGGTCATGCCACCCTTAATCACAATAAGTTGACCATCATCACCGCTCCAACTCTCTTAAACATCTTATATTTTATTTGATTCTCATAATCAGTTATTGGATTTGATATCTTATGTAAGTCATGATTCATATTGTTAATGTAATAGTTAACAATGAACGAGGAGAATATCTCACGCAATGACTACGATTTTATAAATTATTTTATAAGATCAATCATCTTAGAAATGTAGAATCCAACATTGGAGTTGATAGCCAGTCTAGATTAATAGGGTGTTCAAAACCTCATATCTTGTTGGTATACTCTGAGAATCGTACATCTTTTTAAGGTGTTCGATTATCTCCTCAAGATCCATATATTGATATTTTCACTAGAGTTCATGACTCATAAATACTAGGATGATACATTTCACTTTTAAAAATAAATGCTCATAGCATTAACATCATCTGTAGGGATACCTCCTTGACTAATTTGTAGATCATATCAACAAATTTCTCATACATGAGAAACCATCAGAAGTTGATATACAAAACATTAAAGTTCATCCCAATTTTGTCAACGCCAAGGATGACTCAATGGGATTGAAGACATTATATCTTTTCTTTTTAATTCAAGAAACATGAGTATTTAATCAAATAAAACATAAACCTTTATATAAACGACATTTTTTACTAATCAATACTACTATAGTACTAGACATTACTATTTTTTATCAACAGATATTTAATATATTTAATGCGAAATCCCCTTTATTGCCATGTCTTTTTTCATTCATACTAACTAGATTCATTTTTTAAACTTTTGTAGCTATATATTATATAGTCCCTTCGTTGTCAGGTCATTGCTATCAATAGTTAATTCTTCCATCACAATGGTTAGCAAACAATTATAATTAATATTTCATGAGTAATTTAGATTAGTAAACAATTAATTAATATTTCACGAGTAATCTAGGCATTAATACAAATTAATTATTTACTTATACTATGCATCTAATGTAATAAACCTACATTGTTATTTCTAAAACTACATGCCTTTTGGTTGTCAGACCGACTCATATAAATGCTATTGAACTTATTTTTCTAGTTTTTATAAAAGAATTTGTAAGATAAACCGTTTTATCTTGTTAAAGTCAATATTTTACAAATTGGTACTTTTCTATTAAAGTGCTCGACCAAGAACTCATAATGCTCGGGTTGAATGCTTGTTGCAAAGAAAAATGTTTGGGTGGTGACACTACTCGATGAAGGTCCAATTGTTGAGAGAACACTCAAGCTGAGTAGTTACATTACTTAATCAAATATTGTTCTCCGAGAAAACACTCGAAATGAGTAGTCAAACGAGTCAGCCAAACATCATTTGTCGAGAGATCACTCAAGTTGAGTATTCATAGTACTTGGCCAAGTATCATTTGAGAATTCATAGCCATAATTTTTCTTGACCTGAGTACGCATTTATGATCATCTCATTTCCAATTTATTGTTTCTTGCACATTTCATTGGAATATCGAATGATGTTAGTCTCTCTATAGTTTTTTTTATGTCTCTTTTATGTTAGTTCATGACATTTCAGATAACATAGACAAAAGAGCATCATTTGGAAAAAATACGGCAAGATTCAGGACTTAACGAGCACCATGGATGCAATGTTGAGATTTTGCTTAACTAGAGCAATACATCGCTCAGTCCAGCAGATGATGATGAGATACCAATAAGTTTTAGAGAATTCCCTTAGGTAGAGCAGAAAGATAGACAAGCAAAATAAACAAGTCACAAAAGTCCCCAAGATTTCACTCGAACCAAGCGAGTCATATCTCGACCGAATAGACAACTGAAACATGTCAACATTTGGCCTGGACGATCCATAAAAAATGAAGAAAAAGTCATCGCTCGGTTTGAGCTGGTGGTTACTCATCCATGCAACTTACAAGAATGAGTCAAATATTAAAATTAAATGATTTTAATGTAACTAAAATAAATAAATAAAAAGGGACCAACCTCTAGAATTCTAAAAGAACCAAGAGAGAGTTATAAGAGACTTTGGAGAGTGAGAAATAGCGAGAGAAGTTTAACATTGAATTATGTATTTAATCTGATCGTGGAGAAAGATTAAAGATGAGGTGATGTTGGCGACTACTCAAGACATCAACTAAGCCACTCTGATCTCTGTCTTTGATGTTTGTCTTTGTGGTACTATATTTAAAACATGTAAATCCAAGTAATATCCATTTTTAGGCTATAATGTTGTGTACATGGATTATCTTATTGAACACCACATTCTATGTCCTTTGTCTAATTTGGGTTTAATGCATAATTTGATTTTTTATTCTTGAATGGTCCTTTGAATTAATTGGTAAATGGATAATTTATGATAGAGATATCAAATGAATCTAGATTTTATATATCAAATAATCTTGAATAATCATATCAGGAGATATATTAAATGGTTTAGGAATTATGATATCATCATTTCTTGAATTCAATGTTCAGATCAATTAATAATGATGATCATGATTGAATGGTTTAATAGGGATATAAACATTTAGATAAGATAGCTCGATATAAAAGAATGAAATCTCCGATTAAGAATAAGTAACATGTTTTCTCACATCGATAGAAATGAATCTATATATGTTAGACAATTCTAAAAAAACCTAAGTGCATTGTTTTCGATGTAAATACTTGTAACTATATTTTACTTTATTGCATATGGATAGATACATAATACAATCCACATGTTATTCATTATCATAATTTCTGTAAGATTTATAGTCTATATCCTTCTTAGTCCTTGTGTTCAATCCTAGTATTACGTGATCTGTATCCTTGAGGTAGTGTACTTTAGATAAATTATTAAAACATGCGGTGTAATCTAATCACATCTAAGCAATCAATCAATTTGTTTGGTCTAACTTTTAAACCGTGTGTTTTCTCGGGCTAAGCTATTCCTTACTCAATCAGTAACTATTTTCAATTTTTTCTAACACCAATATTCGACCGAGTAATATATTACTTGACCAAGTATATCATCAAGAAAAATGTTTGGTCGAGCAATTCATCGGTTGAATTTGTTTTTAGCCATAGTAATGCTTGAATCAAATAGTTTAATTGCTTGGCTTAGTTCGGCTTTCACCATTCTCACACAAAGAAACTAATCACTATGCTTAGGCCGAATAACACAATACTCGGACGAGCGATGCAAAGGAAAGAAACCCTAAAATCGAGTTTCGATCATTTTCACTTGAAAATTAACCAAACTCCTAGATACAAATGATTAGATGCTTATGATACCATTGTAGGCTTACTAATCACACACCAAAATCAGGGGATTATCAAAAATACCCCTGTAGGGCTAAAAGACTTCAAAAATACCCTTTCCGAAAAAAAAAATTTCCGCTTCAAAAATACCCTTATAAATGCTAAAATTCCCAAAATACCCCTGCGACCCTTCTACCCAGTTTGACCAGTTTGACCCAGTTTGACCCTGCGATCCAGTGACCCTACAACCCTGCGACCCAGCGACCCAGTCCAACCCTGCGACCCTGCGACCCTGTTCGACCCTGTCCGACCCAGCCGACCCTACGACCCTGCGACCCAGCGACCCCGTCCGACCCTGTCCCCCCAGCGACCCAGTCCGACCCTGTTCGACCCTGTGACCCAGTGCGACCGCCGGAACTACCAGAAACCGCCGGAAACTGCCAGAAATCGCCGGAAAATGCCAGAAATCGCCGGAAAACGATCGAAATCACTGAAACTCGCCTACAAATCGCCGGAAATCGCCAAAAATCATCGGAAAATCGCTAAAAACGCTGGAAATCACTGAAAATGACTGAAACATTGTTGGAAATCGCTCGAAAATTGCTGCAAACCACTCAAAATAGAAGGAAATCACTCGAAAATGGAAAGAAATCACTCAAAAATTGAAGGAAATCGTTCGAAAATAGAAGAGAAACACTCGAAAATGAAAGGAAATAGCTCTCTACTTTGTTTCCCTCTTCTCAATTTTCGTTTTCCCTTTTCTTATATTTGGCTTTCCCTCTTTTGTATGTCTTCTTCATTAAGGGTACATATGTCTTTTCTCCAATTTTTTTTTCATCAGATTTAGGAGGGTAGTGTTGAAGTGTTTTAGCCCTAAGAGGGCATTTCTGATATTGTGCCCCAAAATCATTATTTTAACAATTCAATTATGAGATCTAATTTGTTTTCATTGAGTATTCAAGTATTCACACCGAAGTCACCTTTATTGTCAAGGGTGAAATCAAAGTTTGGAGAATTCTGAATTCTCTAATTTTTCTCTCTGGACGAAATTGTTTAGCTCTAAATGTTTCTAATGTTATGTTATTGAACCCGCTTTGGAAACCTTCTATTTATATTGGCTCGGGAATATAAAAAGTCTGTTATGTATTAAATACCATAATATTGTGTCATTAATTACATAATTCTTTCATATTAAGTCCATGTAATTAATTCTATAATTGTTTTATGGATTTTTCTATATTATAAAATTGTTTCACTTAGCGCATTACAGAGATATTGAATATTTACAGATTTTACATTAAATAGATAAATTAATCATATCGAGATATAGGAAATAAAATTTAAAAATCATGATATCCACCTTTTATATATATAAATTTTATTTTAAATAAACATATAAACATTTTTTTTAATTATTTATTAATTTTCTATTTATTTAGATATATAATACTAAAATATTCTCTAAATTTAATCTAAATATTTTATATTTCTTTAAAATATTAATATTATTAATATATATATTTTTAAAAAAATTTATGAATAATTAATATAGAAATTAAAAATATTAAAATAAAAAATGTCCATTTATCTAATTTTTAATATATAAATTTATTTTTGTAGGAATATCTGGTTTTTGTTATTTATATTTATATATTAATAGTATATGTTAATTATTTCGTTTTATTCATAATTTTATTTATATAATCCAACCCATCTAATTGGGTTAATTCGGATGGTTCAATATTTCAATTATCTCCATAAATTAAGATCTAGATATCAATTTACTTAATTTTAGTATATTAACTAATGGATTTATTATTATTGGACGTCTCTGAGTATGTAAGTACATAATATTAGTGGATACAAAAGTATTTTAATTTTTCTTTATCTCAATTTTAAATAGTTAAATAAAATTTGTAATTCTAAATATATTTTAACTCAATTTTATAAAACTGAAAATTTTAAAATTGATTTCTAAATAAAAATCTCATATATTAATAGTGATTAATATAATATGTTATTTTAGTATACATTAAGATAAAACTAAGATACAATTAGTTCTGAAAAATAAATTCTAAAGGGTAAAAACAAAACTAATATAAATTTATAGAAATTTTCTTTTGGATTCATTTATTTGTATAATTGTTTATTAGATAACCGTATTTGAATTTGTTGTTTCAATATATTTATATATTATTTTCGCGTCCAATTAGCACGCCCAAACATCTCCTAATATTTTCGGTCACTCCGCCGTCCGTACCAACCCCCACTTCCTATTACCCAAGTCAACCTCCTTTAACATCACCATCGACAAATCTCAGATTCACCGGCGAAAATTATCCGCCGTACCTAGATCTCTCTGCGCCGAATCATGGGAGGTAATGTCGATGTTTCCTGCTTTTGGTCTTGGTGGTTCCTAATCTGGTCAGCTCCTGGGTCCCGCCGGTACAATTTTTCTCCGATATTATTATCGTTTACCTATGGTTTTATTTTGGGTTCGCTGATTTACAGGATCGGATTCGAATTCTCCGAGCTTGTGGTTGGCGCCGAATCCGAGCAAGAAATGGGGCGAGCTGTTCTTCCTGTTCTACACTCCGTTTTGGCTCACGCTGTGCTTGGGAATCGTCGTTCCGTACAAGCTTTACGAGGTTAAGTTTTTGCTTTGACTTATTTTCGATCGCGAAGAATGTAACGATTTGAAAACGGAATCACAGAACTTCTTGATGCATCCATAAAATTGTCTGCCCAATGTGTTTTAGGAAGCCATGAAGCCAAGTTAAGATTTTTTTGGCTTTGGTATTTGAAGCAATATTTGTGTTGAAGCTCTTTTGATCTTTCAAAGATATTCCTTTTTTGTGGGATATCCCTGGAGACTATTTGTTATGTTCATGTCATGAAACTCTGCAAGACTTGTTTTTGCTGTTAGAATCCATGCATACTGAAAAGTGTAAAATAACTTTGTCAACTAACAGAGATTTACTGAGATGGAGTATATGCTACTGGCTATGATTTCGGCTCTTCCAGCTTTCTTCATACCGATGGTGTTTGTTGGGAAGGTCTTACTTCTGAACTATATCTGTGCTATATGATTTCATCATTAATATCTGTTTATTCATGCTGTTTTAATTAATTCGTAGCATTCTAGTCTTTGAAATCTTTTAATTTATCCATTCACTCATGTCATCACTTTGGAGTCAAAGGTATATACGGGCATACAGAATTTCCTTCCCAAACAAGTTCATTCCTTCTGAAATGTAAAGCTAGATTAGTTGATGGAAGATCTTTTTCTTCTCAGCATCAATTAGGGAAGTTGATTCTAATAGTTGGTGAGAAATGTGTTTAGCCTTGAACTAATGCATTGGCACTATTTTAGCTGTTTATGAGAGTAATTACGTACTTAAGTGTCTAATCAAAAGCAAACCTTGCCAGTTCCCTTAAATATTGATGCAGTTAAGTGTTTTTTCTTTCTGTGTTTTGTCAGGCTGACAGAAGCTTATGCTGGAAGGACCGCTATTGGGTTAAGGCAAGCTTCTCCTTCTATGTGCATGCAATCCTGCTTCACAATTAATTCCAACTATTTTCCTTTCGCGATCAAATTAGTAGTGAAATTATGCTCCAAATTCCTGGTTTCAGTTTCATCATGCTTTCAGATATTTTGTTGGCATGAAATTGTTGGTGAATGTTCTCTATCTTACTCCTGGATGAAACAAATGGAGATTGTTTCTGTTGCAGGCTAATCTCTGGATAGTTATTTTCAGCTATGTGGGGAACTACTTTTGGACTCACTATTTCTTCACTGTTTTGGGAGCTTCATATACTTTTCCATCGTGGAGAATGAATAATGTAAGCAATAAAATAGTGCCTGACATAGATAATGTGCTCAATGAGTATCTTTTCTTTATTGTCTTGAACTGATTCATTGTTCTGTCCTGCACAGGTGCCTCACTCTACTTTCCTTTTATCTCATGTTTGCTTCCTATTTTACCATGTTGCATCAAACATTACTCTTCGAAGGCTACGCCATGCAATTTCTGATTTGCCAGATTCACTCAAATGGTTTTTCGAGGCAGCGTGGATATTGGCTTTTTCCTATTTTATTGCCTACCTGGAGACTATAGCTATCGCAAATGTAAGTGGGGAAATACGTTTCTTTGATGGTTTTGTGGAAGTTTCCTCCAAGCAGACTAAATGTTGAAGTCTGTTGCTTCTAAAAAATTGCTGGGAAACCCAGAAAGTTATTTGGCCGGTGATTATGAATTCGATCTCCCATTATTGAGAAATGCTCTTAAAATTTTATATAGAGCTTTACTGAGCTACTCAATGAGTTTAGAAGCCAGCATGTGCTTGAAGTCAGTTTTTGAGAGTTCTATCTTCTGGAACATCTGCAGTTTCCTTACTATGAGTTTGTGGATCGAAGTGCCATGTACAAAGTTGGATGCTTGTTCTATGCCATCTACTTCTTTGTGAGCTTCCCGATGTTTTTCAGGTAAAGATACACCTCAACTTATTACAGTAGTGTTTATTTTCTGGATAATGAATTTCCCGATCCTCAGCTCATAGATATTGTGCAGTCATGCCAAAAGTGTCATGACTGATATATCAGGATAGGAAATTCGATGACTTTGGCTGGATTATTTTATGAAATTTTGGCTTGAATCCTTACAAATAGGACAATGACCAATTGGTTCTCTATTGGATTCAAGAGATTCTTTGTACTCTTGAGCACAATTTGACAAAGTGGTTTTAGAAGTTTTGTACTTTGTTGGTTCAACAATCTCTGCAGTTGTTATGGGCATTTTGTTCATCTTGATTGGTTCTCTTCTCACGGGGCATGCCGCTAAGTTTCTTTCACTTGCATTTTCTGAATCCTTATTCCATGATTTTTCATTGTGATTTGTAGAATGGACGAGAAATCAAGAAACGAATGGGATGTACCCCGTGTTGCGATCGATGCTCTTGGCGCGGCAATGTTGGTGACAATCATTCTCGACTTGTGGCGCCTCTTCTTGGGACCTATAGTTCCAGTACCAGAGACAAAACAGTGCCGTGAACCAGGATTGCCCTGGTTTTCGGGGCAAAGTCATTGAACCTCTGAAAGACCGTTGCATTGAAGTTGTAGTTGTTTCTCGTTGTTGCTACATTATGAGAGCAATAAAAAGGATACTTGCCAAGACTTTATGCTTTTGTATGTCCCTGTTCTTGGCTGCTGTCTTTCACCCTCTCTCATTTTTTAACAGTATTGAATTTATCACATAGTGACAGTGGTACTGCAGATGATACCGTTGGTAAACCGACGTGGCTTTGAAACAATATTACTTTGTTTAAGGTTGTCAATTATTAAAAGAGCTACCACGTCGTACTTAAAGTATTAACGTAATTGCAAGATCTCCATTTTACTATGGTGTTTTGAAGAGGTTGTGCGAGTTTTTATCAATTTTTTTATTTTAGAATTAGAATTCACATGTTATATCATTAACATAGAAAATTGATAATGAAAAATATCACAAATCATCCAACATAAAAACTTTTGATGTAATCATTTTATAAAATACTAGTATAAAGATAATCATTTTATAAAATGTTAGTATAAAGAGAACAATGTGGATTATACAAGTTAAAAATAATTAAAGAATTAGTCATTTAGTATTATCCAATATTATTTTTAATAGTTTATTTGTTTTTTATATAAGACATAAAATAATTATGTGAAAAAACAAAGTTATATATAAAATCTACCTAATATTGTCTAATTAAAAAATTAATAATATAAAATTTTAGATGTGATATGCTGTATTTTTAATTTATTCACATGTTATATCATTTGTATATATAGTAAAAGGCTAGTGTAACACCCTAGGTCCTAGGGTGGATCAGGTCCGGAGGGATGATCGTTGTGACGGGTGTATCTTGCGTCACAACGAGTAATCACGTACGCATGGGCGTATGACAAGGTGACCGGTGGACGTACTGTGGGGGCAGTACGGCCCGTGATACCCTCGGTCCTAGGGTGGACCGTGTCCGGAGGGACGAACGTTGTGATGGGCGTACATTGCGTCACAACGAATGATCACGTACGTGGGGGCATATGACAAGGTGACCGGCGGTCGTACCGTGGGGGCGGTACGGCCCGAGGCCGTGATACCCTCGGTCCTAGGGTGGACCGTGTCCGGAGGGACGACCGTTGTGATGGGCGTGCCTTGCGTCACAGTGAGTATTCACATACGCGATGCGTATGACAAGGTGACCGATGGGCGAACCGTGGTGGCGGCACGGCCCGAGACCGTGGCCATCGTGTTGGCCCGGAACGATACTTGGTAGAACTGGATGCTGGACCCGACGGATAGCAGTTGCGGAGCTGGACGGATGGGTGATGAGCTGGATGGACGATGGGTGAGTTGGATGGAGGATTGCTGAGCTAGACGAGCGGTTGCGGACCTTAGCACGAGTGGCGAACGTGGGAAGACTTGTAACTGCCGAGTAAATGACCGTTAATGCCAGGATTCCATAACGGCCGAGTAAAACGGACCATGAATGCTATAGATTACGTAACCGTCCGAGTAATGGGCTTTAAATGCGGTATTAATGACCCGTGTAACCGCCCAGGCAGTGGGGGCTTGTCCCTGCTTATATATAGACCCTGTAAGGTCCTGTTACGGATAGAATGTACGGAAGATTGTTCTAAGTTGCGAGAATAATAAAAAGTTCCGAGTATTTCTAAGAAAAAAAGAGTTTCGTGTGTGTTCATTTTGGTAAGGCTGAGTAAGGGTTAGATTTCCTACCGGTCACGGTTCATAGCAAGTTCCAGTGCTGTGACAACTTTGTATCAGAGCCCCGGTTGCGGCTCATTCGTGAAAATCCAACAATGCCGAAAATGAGGACTTACGACAGGATCGATCGGATCGAAAGTTTCCTGGGTATCAACGGTGATCACCCCATCGATCCCGAAGAGATTGTGGTTCGGTCTCTGGAAACCTCGCTGAGAAAGGGACCGACATCAGTCGGATTCTCCAGAGAGTGTTGGAAGTCGGAATCGGACCTCGGAACACCCCCCTACGGATCCCAGTTCGTCGAACGAGGCTGTTCGAAACGAGGGGATCGTTGAGGTCCTCTAGGGGGAGATTAGTTCGCTGAAGGCGGCACTAGCGGCCAAGGATAAGGAAAACGTATCCCAGCGAGTCCACATCCCGAGTACGAAGTTATTCGAGGGTGTTCGAGATGCAAGGGTTATGGAGAACTTCTTGTGGGGCGTGGAGCATTTCTTCAAGACCACGAATGTCCCCGAGGAGCACAAGGTGGATGTCGCTGCGACGTTCCTTGTCGGTGACGCCATGCTATGGTGACGCACGACATTATCTTCTAGGAACCATTCTGGGGGAAATGCTGTCCCGAATGTGTCCTGGGAGAAGATGAAAGGAGACCTGAGGAATCAGTTTCTGCCGACCAATGTCTCGTTCATGGCGCGGGAGAAACTGAAAAATCTTCAGTAGACCGGTACTCCACAGGAGTACGTCCGATCGTTCATGTTCCACCTGCTGGACGTGAAGAATATGTCGGAGGAGGACAAGATGTTCTACTTCTTCTCCGGGCTGAAGCCTTAGGCCCAGATTGAACTGCGGCGTCAAAGGGTTAACACCTTAGACGCGGCGACAATTGCGGCCGAGGCCTTGGCTGACTTCAAGGCGGCATCGCTGTACGGTGACCCGACCGAGAAGGAGAGCGGGAAGAAAAGAAAGCACTACCAAGGGTACGAGGAGTACGGTGACCCGGCCTAGAAGGAAAGCGGGAAGAAAAGAAAGCACTACCAAGGGTACGAGGAGTCGGATAAGTACGCTGGTGGGAAATCCGTGAAAGGGGAAACTGGTGTTTCCGGAAAAGCAGGTGTTGCTTCATATGCAAAGGACCGCACCTCATGAGGGACTGTCCGAAGAAGCAAAGGCTCGCAGCACTACGGGCTGTGTTGGCAGCCGAAAGTCCCTCTGGAGATGAGGAAAAAGAGTAATGTCCCCGACGAACTCGGGGCGCGCTGGCGGAGTTCACGGATAGAATACCGCCAGCGCCAGAGCAAAA
Source organism: Gynandropsis gynandra (assembly GCA_036759665.1). Taxonomy (NCBI): domain Eukaryota; kingdom Viridiplantae; phylum Streptophyta; class Magnoliopsida; order Brassicales; family Cleomaceae; genus Gynandropsis; species Gynandropsis gynandra. Next base: position 18,883,985 of record CM071869.1, on the reverse strand, counting down.
AAAAAGAGAAACCCTACGAAGGCTCGTTGACCATACCATCGAGTTGGTCCCTGGATCGGAACGTTGGGAAATTGGTTGGAACGTGGTTCGTGGTGAAGTACTTTGGGTTTACCGCGGGACAGTGGGAACGACTGGGACGCGCGGTTTACAGGAAGGTGCTAGACGAGAGTGTTCAATGCAATGGGTTCGGAGTTGAAATTTTCAACGGCCAACCATCCTCAGACGGACGGGCAAACGGAGAGGATACGTCTGCAAGGTAAAAAAAAAATCTAACTGTCCTGCTGCTGATCGGTTTGTGGGAAATCGACAGGAAATGCTTGTCGAGGCCAGTGACGGCTTAGAGAAGTCGAGACGGAAAAAGTGAGCCGATAAGTGTCTCCGATCGCTCACGTTTAATGTGGGAAAACAGGTGTTGCGGAACCGGACTCAAATCTGGAAGAGGATCGGCGCCACGAACGCTCTGCGAGCAATGGTCCCGAATTATGACGGACCTTCCCTATGGAAGGAAAAGGTGGAGCCCGTGGCGTGTCGGCTAGGACTACCGAAGAGACTAAAGGTACACACAAATTTTCATGTGAGTTATCTTAAGTCTTTCGTGCAGGATCCGGGAGCGATCCATCTGCAGGTCTTGCGGAATCCACCGATGGTTTGGAAAGAGTTCGACAGTGGGGTGGAGGAAATCCTTGATCGGTGAGGCAAGGGCCAGAGCAAAAAGAATCGTAGAGTCGAGTTCTTGGTGCCCTGGAAGGGAAGTCCCGAAGCTGAGACCTCGTGGGAATGTGGCCCCACGTTGCAGCTATTCGAGGACAAAGTCATGGAGTTCTTGAAGAGGGCGTCAAGCTCCTCTGGTGGGGGTGGTTTGTAACACCCTGGGTCCTAGGGTGGATCACGTCCGGAGGGACGATCTTTGTGATGGGCGTACCTTGCGTCACAACGAGTAATCACGTACGCAGGGGCGTATGACAAGGTGACCGGTGGGCGTACTGTGGGGGCAGTACGACCCGAGACCGTGATACCCTCGGTCCTAGGGTGGACCGTGTCCGGAGGGACGAACGTTGTGATGGGCTTATCTTGCGTCACAACGAGTGATCACGTACGCGGGGGCGTATGACAAGGTGACCGGCGGTCGTACCGTGGGGGCGGTACGGCCCGAGGCCGTGATACCCTCGGTCCTAGGGTTGACCGTGTCCGGAGGGACGACCGTTGTGATGGGCGTGCCTTGCGTCACAATGAGTATTCATATACGCGATGCGTATGACAAGGTGACCGATGGACGAACCGTGGTGGCGGTATGGCCCGAGACCGTGGCAATTGTGTTGGCCCGGAACGATACTTGGTAGAACTGGATGCTGGACCCGACGGATAGCAGTTGCGAAGCTGGACAGATGGGTGATGAGCTGGATGGATGATGGGTGAGCTGGATGGAGGACTACTGAGCTGGACGAGCGGTTGCGGACCTTAGCACGAGTGGCAAACGTGGGAAGACTCGTAACTGCCGAGTAAATGATCGTTAATGCTGGGATTCAATAACGAATGAGTAAAACGGACAATGAATGCTATAGATTACGTTACCGTCCGAGTAATGGGCCTTAAATGCGGTATTAATGACCCGTGTAACTGCCCAGGCACTGGGGGCTTGTCCCCGCCTTATATATAGACCCTGTAAGATCCTGTTACGGACAGAATGTACGGAAGATTGTTCTAAGTTGCGAGAATAATAAAAAGTTACGAGTATTTCTAAGAAAAAAGAATTTCGTGTGTGTTCATTTCGGAAAGGCTGAATAAGGTTAGACTTAATGTCGGTCCAGTGCCGTGACAGCTAGCATGGTGAGCCAAATTATCTGAGTTGATGTGACTGTTTGCCTTCCCTTCAAATCATATGGGTGCCATATAGTGACCGGGTTTGGATCTTGGGTTAGACCCCACCCACTCAGGCAGACCGTTCGATTTTCAGCTGGGGCATTTCCTTTTTTCTGGATTATTTCTGCCGCTCGATCTTTAGGTCTTCGGATGAGTTTGATGGCCCGATTTCGCCACCGACAATGCCTCCGCTATACTCCGCCGTTGGATTTCAGCTGTCCGTTTGCAAGCCTTCCCATTTGAGTTCCCTGCTTCGTTTCCTTCGGCTGCTGTCTCGCGCGAGGTTATGTTTCTCTCCCTTAGTCTTCCATCCTTACTCTCTGAAACAGATTGATTTTTCCATCGATGAACGCTTTCGGTTCTCTGACGTTCGATTTGCATTGTTTGTTTGTAGGTTTCTTTTTTGTTTATTTTAGTTGCTCCTCTTTGATTCCTGCGTCCTCCTGGGTTTGAGCATTCTTCACTTCGCTTCGGTTAGGGTTCCTCCTGTTGTTGCATTGTAGATTTGTGGGTCCAAATGTTCATTAGTGATGTTCTGGGTGCTCGATTCCACCGACTGTTGTTGTGTTTAGGCGGTTTTAGCCTTTTAGGTTTAGGCGGGTTAGGCATTGGTTCAATCGTAGTGTACTTTCTATACCTCCTGTCACTTAGGAAGAACATCTATCATGGATGAGCGGCAGCTACAGACGGGTGGTAGGGTTTGTGATTGCGGGTGAAGAAGAAGAGAGAAGAAAAATATGGGAGAAGAAGAAGATGGAAGAAGAAAATGTGAAAAGAAGAGAGAGAGAGAGAGAGAGGCGTGGGAGAGAAAGAGAGTAGAAAAAGGATGTGAGAGAAGAAAGAAGCAGCGGGAGAGAAGGGTAAAATTAGGTTTAGGGAAATTGTAAGGGTAGGATAATAATTTAATAATAATAATTATTTTTTTTAATAAAATCAATTCGAATTGTTATTTAATTTTTTCTTATTTATTAATATTATAATGTTTTTGAATCTTAGTTATTAGTTAATCTAATATGTTATTCCACATTTGTATCACAATCGAATTAATAATTCGATTGTTATAATTTGTAATCATCAACTATAAGCTAAGATATCAATACATAGAATGAGTTTTATGTCCAAAATACATGTTTCATCATACAATATATGGTTTGTTGTTATAAACAATTATAATGTTTTATTTTTTTATAAATTAAACGTATAATATGATAAAATAAGTCACGATAAAAACAAATTTAACCAATTTACAAATAAAACCCGGTTCTATGAACACTCAATTTACTTTATTTAAATAATTGAAAATTAAGATAAAAAAATCTTGACAACTTTTAGATCTATGGTGTGTACAATGTTAGCCACGATAATATATTATTATTATTATTTTTATTATTATTATTATTATTGTTGTTGTTGTTGTTGTCATTGTTATTGTTTTTGTTATTGTTGTTGTTATTGTTATTATTATTATTATTATTATTAGAAAGGAACCCGTGCGATGCGCGAGTTTTTATCAATTTTTATAATAGAGTTGAAATTCATATGTCATAAATAGATTATCATATCAAAAACTCGTGTAATCGATAATGATTATATATTTTATATATTTTATATCTTATTTTACAAAAAAAAATGATCAATATATTTAAATTTAATTATAAATACCTAAGTAGTTATTACAGTTCAATAGCAAGATCAAGAAAACCAAATTTTGAAATAATCATCTGATAACTTATTAGGCTAAAGAAAGATACGTAGATAATAGAAATTATATAGAGAACAACATTTGCATATATATATATATATATATATATTTGAAAAGACTATTTAAATATAAACTTATCAAAATTCTGAATTAAATATTCGAAAAGAATTTATTGATTTAGGATAATATTTATTTAATGAAATTGATATATAATAAAAAGTTATTTTAATGTATTAAAAATAAAAACATATATGGATAAAAAGTTTTTTATGGATAAAAAATAAAGAGCTTTTTATAGATAAAAAAATATATCCAATATATATATATATATAAAGAGTAGATATTGTGAGAATTTATTAATATTCTATCACAATTAAAATCGATATAATATTTGTTGATTTTTTCTCTTTATACAACATGTTTTACTTTTATATATGAATCAATTTAAATTAATAAAAATGGAATTGATGATTGGACTACTACGTCATTGTTGACGTGACTTTATCAGAATTTAACAAAAACTTAAATTTTAATATATAAGATTTGATTTTTAGTGTTATTTCAAAAAATATTTCGTTCTTTCTTCATTATGTATATATTTGATGATAATAAAATTAAAATTACAGATAGAAAATGGATATAAAAATATATATATCCAATATATATGAATATTTATATGAATATAAATAGAAAAAACTTATGTTTTTTAACATTTAATAATCTTTGTTGAAGTAAATAAATATATGTATATATTTATATAACTCTTTGGTGTTATTTCAAATAATATAATAGAATATAAATATAAAAAATTTATATCCAATATATATGAATATATAATAAACAAATATATATATTTTTAAAATTTATATGTAAATAATAGGTTTTTAATACGGGTATAAAAAATATATATCTAATATATATGAATATATATATGAATATATATTAAACAAATATGTATATATTTAAAATCTATATATAAATAAATAGTTTTCTATGGATAAAAAATATATATCCAATATATATGAATAATTTTAAAATTTTAAATGAAGTAAAGAAGAAATAACTTTTGATATTCCAAATATAAAAAAATATATATCTAATATATATGAATATTTATATGAACATAAATAGAAAATATTATGGCTTTTAACATTTAATAATCTTTGTTGAGGTAAATAATTAAATATATATGTATATATATAACTCTTTGGTGTTATTTCAAAAAATATAATAGAAAATAAATATAAAAAACTTATATGAATATATATATAAAGGAATATATATATTAAACAAATATGTATATATTTTAAAATCTATATATAAATAAATAGCTTTTATGGATTAAAAAAATATATCTAATATATATGAATAATTTTAAATTTAAATTTAAATAAAGAAGAAACAACCTTTGATATTCCAAAAAAACGTATTTTTTTTTACATTTAATAATCCTTGAGATGGCTTCACCAGATGAAACCTCGCAAGGATTATTATATATATAATTCTTCGTTGTACACACGTACACAAAATGTGTACAACGTGTTGGTACAAAGTGTGTATTAAAGTTTCAAAATTTTATTTTCAACATTAAAATTATCTTTTCGATACATCATACAAAATCTTCTTCTTCTTATTATTATTATTATTATTATTATTAACAATAATAATATCTACTTTTACCAATAATAATAATAAATTTTTAAAATAATGACTATGTATAATAATAATAATTGCATTAAAATAACACTTTTGTACAACGTAATACAAATTATGATATAACTTATAATATTAATAACAACAACAACAACAATAACAACAAAAATAATAATAATATGTTGGTACAACGTTTGGAAAAACCATTGTACAACGTGTTGATAAAATATTGTACAAAATTAATAATATATATTTATAAACTTTAATAATATCAATAATAATTGATAATATTAATGAATAATATCTCATCATCATAACAACAACAACAACAATAACTAATAACAATAATAACACTAATGATAATGAATATTAGTATAACTAGGTTATAACCCGCGTTACGCGCGGGCTGATATATACAATATGCCATCTTTTTTAAATTTTTTATTTCAATATCTTTCATTTTTATTTTGATTAACATAAATTACCTTGAGAATTCTAAACTATTATTTAAAAGGCTTAACAATACTATTATAAGAACTATAGAGATTTGATTTCCATATTCGTGATGGATTATGTTTATCATATAACCAAAAAAGGAAACACCTTGAAATCATTCTCTTTTCAGAACTGTTCCACAACTCAAATATACCTTGATCTTGAGTAATTGATGAAGAAGAACCCTACAATTATTTAGTCATAATACGTATCTTTAAAAAAAGAAAAAATATAAATAAACATATTGTTTGGTTTAAAATAATGAATAAATATAATTTAGTGTAATTACGTGGTGGATATGTATGATAAAATAATATTCAAATATATAGATTGTGAAAGTGCCTATGAATGACAAAAGAATTATGCCAATATTTATAACATTCAGTCGACAATGTCTAAACAAACATAATCATTCTCACAGAAATACCAAACTAATCATGAATAATTTTAAAATTATTATTTTGTTATCTCTCATAGAAAACCTTCCAGCACAATAACAATGATCAATCTAATACCTGATGTCTTATTAACCCAAATAGAAAACATTTGCAAACGCGATTATTCATTATATCTTCTAACTAAACAAAGTTAGCATTCCTTGTCCCACAAACCCGAAATGTGTTGGGTCATGCCCACTGCCTCCTCCTACATTGCAAATTCTGGAATCATGACAGGAGAAATTTTTGTTGTCAGTTGTTCGTTTATCTTTATAGAGTGAATCGGCTATATATTTTCTGATATGAAAGTTCCATTAATTCCTAATTATCTGCGGGAAATGATTTGTGCAATTGCTGAGCTTGAATGTGACAGAAAGCCTCTCATCATGCACTGTAACAAAAAAACCAAGGAGACTTGCATAGGACTTCTACATATTTATGCAAAGACAATAGAAATGTTGGTCGGGTAATAAATTCTTCTCTACTTTCTCACATTTACAAGAGGATATTCAAAACATTATGTTCTACTTTGAACTCGGTCTTGATTGCAGGGGATAAGGTTATCAGGCATATGATGTGAAAGAGGATCCTGATCTTCTCCATAAGCCTTTTACGAATGTATACTATACAACAGCTTACCTCAAATGGATGTCAAGATATTAGGATCAGTATGATGCGCTTCTCTATTTATAGTAACATCCTGAAACTTTAGTCATTCCTTAGAATTTTGACAATCCTTCATGTGCAGTACAAGAAGTCAAGAGTTTGTTCTCAGAGCATACTATGGTGGAACAAAAAAAAACCACTAAAAAATCGACATTACCATATTGGAAGCGCTACCTTTCAGTCAAAGAATGTCTCCCATCAAGGTGTTTGATTCTACTGCATTATTTGGCCTTTTTGTTCATTTTGTTTAGATGTTGTACCGAGTGTTGCAGAAACAAGGTATTTTTGTGTTGAAACTGATGCATTCCTTCTCCCACAAACCCAGCATGTGTCGGGTCATTCCCACTACCTCCTCCTACATTACAAACGGTAATGCATAAAATAGAAGAAGAAAACCTCAAGGCAATGGGCATAACTTTCATCCCAAACTGATATAACAGCGACCTTGACCTGTATATTCATGAAAAATGGGAAGCATTAGAACCAATAGAGGCTTTGCATGACTGTTGAAGAGACAAGACAATATATAACCTCAAAAAAATGAGTTTAGTAACCTCAGGAAATCGATCCAAATACTGGAGTCCAGGACCAAACAAGGCATTAACAATGCGTTCATTCTCCTCGATTCAAACCAAAAGGCACCATGTCAAGACGATGGAAGTACCAGCGGCTATAAAATCTAGAAAGAGAATAAAATCTTGTCCAGAATTATTCTGCATTACGTTGGGGGGAAGCATAACCTTTGCTTCCATGGCGGATCTGATGAAGATGGAGCAAATCATATTTCATCATCTTATAACACTAACATCCAAAAATTGGTTACGAGCGGAGAAGACTCGATCTAAGATCGGAGAGAGGAGAATACTTTCAAACCTTATGGAGGGAACCGAGAGGATCAGGGATTGGCTTCCTCTTCTCTATGTACCGATTCGGATAAGCCGCAGCAAGAGCCGCCTTAGCCTAAAACGGAGATGATCGCGAAGTCGGATTGAACTCAAGATTATCCAGAGGAAAAAATCAAACGATTGAAAATTGGACGTGAACTGGGATCAAAATCGCACCTCTTGCTCTTTTTTGAGATCCGAAGATGGTTTAACCCAGAGGAAATACGCTAGGGAATTAGCTCCATGGTACTGTAGCGTCTCCATGGTGAGAATCAGCTCGCGGTTCACCTTAATCTTTGATTCTCTCCTCTGTAGTGCTTCTTTCGCCATGACTTCTCTCACCTTCTCCGCCTCCTTTACCGCATTTTCATACCTCTGTTTCTCCTCTGTGGCCGCTTCTTTGGCTTCCTCTTCCTTGGCCCTCAGCTCCTCCAACCTTTCCCATTCCTCAAACTATTGCTGGTTCAGCTCCTCCAGCTGCAACAAGTACCATGTATTTATCAGAAATACCACGCAAAAGCTTTGTTCTTGTCTGCTTTATATGTCCAAAAAACCTAACCTTTCTTGACACACCGGTGGTCTCGGTCTGAGCCATGGCATACATCTCCTGGACATGTTTCAGTTCGGCCTTCAGCTTTTCTATCTCAAAACTCAGACTTGCCTACGCATTTAGATTCAGAGGCAATGAAGAGACTGATGTTGATTATCTTCGATATAGTTCATCACACTTCAACTAAACCTTAAAAACCATTGCATATCATTGAAATATGTAGAACACAAACTTGGTTTTCTATAGCAGAATGAGCGCTAAAGAGTCCATCAGACATGTTTGATGCTTGATGTGAAACCCAGGAGTGCGAGACTTGAATTGTTGTACTCCAGTCCATGTTAAGGATCTCGCGGTTATTGCTTGATGAGGAACTCATAATCTCTCTTCTTTCGTCGAGATCTCACCATCTTGATCCCCAGCTCTGCGTCAATATATCTCTGATTGGCTGAAGCCCTCGTGGTTATCTACACGCATTTCCATCGAATGGTCTATGTCAGTGGAACTTGTGTCCATTCGAACAAGTATCGTGCTTATCCCCGGAAGAGATGATTGCTTCAGAGACGGCAATGGAGGAGGAACTCGAGATTGCGCTTCAGGAGGAAATGTCAGCAGATCTTGGAACTCGTGAAACACAAAAGCAGCATAAGAGTACGTGTTAGCTTCATCGATTTCAAGCTTTTAGTATAAAGCCATAGATTCATATGCACCTGAATGAAGGCCAGGATTATCACCGTTTGAGCCACTGGTCGAGCTACTTCTTTCGATCCCATCGCATTTGATGGGTCCATAAGTCTCGAACTCAGAGGGGCGTACAGATGCCAACTTCATCTTTGAAACCACATAGGCAGTGCAAAAGCTCAGGGTGGCTGCGGCAATCATGGAAGACATGTCGAGCTTTCTTGAGAAAAAGCCACACAGAGACAGTCCAAGCACGAGGTTGTCTATGCCACTCCTCGTGATTTCGTCTGCTATTGCCACTGCCATATTGTCTGAATCCACCAGTAGAACCTCAGCTAGAACCTTCAAAAAGAGATTGAATTTCAGATTCTTCTCAGCTGATTAGTATTCAAACAGAAGGAGAAGATGGTAATAATTCAGACAAATACCTTTCTACACTCACACATTTTTATGTAGGGACAACACATTTCGCTTATGTTCCACTCAAATTCTTTCCTGTAAGCCGATGCAACATCGTCCTGAACCTCTAAAATTGGGATTGTATTTCGCCTTGCAAAGTAAAACAACAGTTAGATCATACCAAAGTCTACTAAGAGAAACCTGTATTGCACCAAAATCCATTGAAGGATTGTATTTCGCCTTGCAAAGTAAAACAACAGTTAGATCATACCAAAGTCTACTAAGAGAAACCTGTATTGCACCAAAACTCCATTGAAGAATCAATCTTCGATTCAGAAATTGAACTCACTCGGGGTAGGTACGGAGGTGATGGGAGGACGAACATAGACAAGCTTGAAGTCAGTAACGCCCTCGGGAATGAACTTCTCCAGTGCCTACAAGACAACATATTTGCTTATTTTCTTTCCTTTAATAGCTACAACGCAAGAAGAAGATGGCGGAGGCGGCAACAAGAGATTCTCCATTTATTATACAAGTTTTACACACCTCGAACACGACGCAGACACAGAGTTACGCCGCTAGGATCCATCGCCGGATCTTCTCCTCTTCAGCCTCCCACTCTTCAACTTTGGCTTCTTCTTTGTCTGAAAATCATCTTCATCTCCACGCTTTTTGGAACCGTTAGAGATGACCACTCCTTCTCCCAATTTGATTACCATTTTCATTATTACGAATCCAAAGTACCGATCGCAACCAAAAACCCTAACATAATCAGATAAGGAAAATTAGGATTTGCTTTGAGAACCCGCAATATCGAAGGCTGAAAAGCTTAGAGCGAAGAAGGCGCGCTGTGGAAAATGGATTCTTCTCAAAGCAAAAAAGAAATCGATAGAAAAAACGCAGGGTGGATGTTGAAATGAGATTGTGGGAGAGAAGATGGATCGTGGGAGAGTGGGAGAGGAGGTGAAATGAATGCGTGTGCTGAGGTGGAGGGCTGAGCGAGCAGAATGGCTGAGAAGCCAGTAAAAATACAAACTTTTAATATATAGATTTTATACCTAATAATAATAATAATCAAAATTAATAAAATTTAATATGTACACAACGTATATTCAAAATTGATTTAATAATAATAATAATAATAATAATATTAATAATAATAATTGGTTGTACACATGTTTTACATAATTAAGTACAATGTTCTTGTACAACTTGAAAGAATATTAATAAATAAAAAATTATAATATACGAACCAATCAAAATATTTTTTTATCGACCAATGAAATCGCAAAAAAAAAAGGAATGAATGAATGATATTTTGAGATTTACATTATTATAATAAAAATGAAAGGTTAGTTGTGATAAAAAATTTAGTGAAAGGTCACGTGAGAAAAATTTTAACTTCATTGCGGTCATTTTAGAATGAACCCCGTCGAAGAAAAAGTTACTTTAATGGAGGATTAATGTCATTCCAATAAAGGATGACTTTGTGAAAGAGATGAATTCGGGGAATCCTTATCAAATAACATTAATCTCATTACTTATTGGTTAAAACATTTTTAGGTAATGGGTGAAGACATAAAGGCGATGAGATAAAATTAGTGGCTATTAAAAAATAATGGTAATGCATATTAATTTTTTAAATTTAATTGAATTATAACAAAAAATATGAAATTTTAAACTAAAATATTTATCTATATAAAATGCCATAAATTTCATTAATTATTGTATTCAAAATTTGTCAAATAAATGGCTAAGACATAAATGTAATTAAGGCGAAGATATAAGATTAGTGGCTATTAAAAAATAATGGTAATGGGTATTAACTTTGTAGACTTTTAGTTGAATTAGATCAACTTTTAAACAGGTTTCACGGCGAAAAACTGTTCTGCTTTCTCGTTTTCGGCAGTTTTTCACGTCGAAAAACTGCCGAACTTCCATTTTTCCACGTTCCAACGTTAAGGGCAAATTTGTCTTTTCCTCAGTTTTTATTTTTCGGATTTAATAATTATTTTGGGGAAGGGTATTTTTGAAGTGATTTAGCCCTTTGAGGGTATTTCTGATATTCCGCCTGAATTAGGTCTAAAACTCGTGCTATACACAGACTCATATATATATATAAATACATTTTTATCATATACAAATAATTTAATTTTAAAGTTAATAATTTTTTATTATATAAATTATTTGAAATACAATAGAATGGATCAACGGCAAAGAATGTCCGAGATATCCGAATGAAAACTCGATTTTATATTGGATATTATTATTATAAATATTCATTCTTGATAATGTGTTTCTTTCATTTATGTAATAAAAATCAAAATTTATTTGTATTTATATTATATTATAAAATATTTTACCAACATTTTGTATAGTGTTTAAAGTACAATTATATTTACAAATTTATTTATTTATTAAGTTTTTCATCAATAAAGATATTTGTAGAGGATATCGATACAAATCTTTATAGAGGAATAGGTATGAAGAAACTGAATGATTCAAACCCAATGAATGCATAAAAAAAAAAGAAAACTATTCGATTAGGTGTATAAAAAATAAAAACAAACAAATATATTGAAAAGAAATAATATATATTAAAGAATAAATATGTATATTCAGACAATTTATATATTTACTTACAATTATATATTCAAAGATGAAAATTTATAACTATTTTCAATTTTTATAGTTAAAAATACTAAAAAATATATATAGAGATCAACTGCAATTGATTATCCAGACTATAAAAACAAAAATAATTAATAAAAATTTCATATGCATGATAAATACTTTATTCACCCATAACTAAACAGCATAATGCTTCCACTTCATATATAAAGGAATTCCCCATTTTCCCATTTTCTCAATACTTAATACCCATTTCGACATGTCTTCTTCTCCAAGACAATGGAAGAAAAAAAGAAAGCAATAAAACATTTCATGGAGTTGTCGGTGATGCAAAGTTGGTCACACTCATTGTTCTCTCTTCGTCTTCCTAAATCTTATGATTGTCAACATTGACATTAAATCTTCTTTCTCTAGTTTTGATGATCTTCTTAATCCTTAGTTTCGTCATTCTCATTCTATTTCTTTTCTTCAACATTTGAAGTCCATAATTTCTCCTCCTTAAGAATCTTTCTGACCTCCCCACCTTTACCAAAACATTATTTTGAAAGTATGTATAATTATTACAATGAAAGGAGGTATCATTATGAAATAATAATTTATATTTACTACATTCGATGAATGACAACATCAACAAAATTTAGGAAAAAGCTACCAAAAAATTCTAGTACCTTGTGTTCATATAATTTGATGTCCCTACTTTTGACAATCTTCTTAATCCTTAGTTCCATCATTCTCATTCTCTTTCTTTTCTTCAACATTTCAAGTCCATAATTTCTCCTCCTTAAGAATCTTTCTGACCTCCCCACCTTTACCAAAACATTATTTTGAAAGTATGTATAATTATTACAATGAAAGGAGGTATCATTATGAAATAATAATTTATATTTACTACATTCGATGAATGACAACATCAACAAAATTTAGGAAAAAGCTACCAAAAAATTCTAGTACCTTGTGTTCATATAATTTGATGAACAAGTATTGTTTAAAAAAAAACGATTTAGAGAAAAAGAGGAAGTCAAAGCCAATATTTTATTTCATAAAAAGCTTAGATTGTGAAGCTTTTCACCAAGTATTTTTTTCATCACGTGCAAACCACATTCTCCAAGTTCCTTGGAGAGAAAGGGTGAATAGCAGCCAATATTTTATTGTGAAACATTGACCATAACCTCATAGCAATACCCATCGGCCAAGTCGGACCTTGGAACACAAGACTCCTCCTTTAAAATTGTGAATTAGAAGAAGCCAATGAATTACACCTGCAAATCCAATTACCTAAGGAAGAAGCCAACGAACTGCACTAGCAAGTTCAATATTTCATAATAGATTCAAACTCCTTTTCTTCGTAGTTCTCCTTGCAATCATTGCCTCTATGTTCATCTTCTTTAACACCTCCATTATTACTAAACCCCTATTAATATCATTACCATCCAAACCATACCCACCATTACCATTTTCAATGTCAAAGATTGATTGATACTAATGTACACACAAGCGAAATCATATTCAACAAATTTTCAACTAAAAAATTTTCAACCTTTTTGGTTACCCATGCTTATTCCAACTAAAAAAATAAAACATAAAAGACAACTACATTCAACGAAAATGAATTGAGTTAACCATTTGTCTAGAAAATTAAAATAGCATATGAATTGAATGAAAAATGAAGAATCCAACACATACCACCCTCGATATCTCTTTAGCTTCCTATGTTGTTGGAGCCAAATATTGTGCGGCTACAATACCACAGCGAACAAAGATTTATGTTCAAATGAAAAAACTAAAATGAATATAACAAAGAGGATCAATCTCTTATCAAGAGACATGAAATAAGCTTTGTACAAAAGAGGATGAATGTGTAGGCTTTGCTCAGCAACGGATAGGTCTCATCACATCTAGAAAGATAGAATAGTAATTGTCTGATCAATTCCGTTGTCGGGACCTGGAAGAGGAAAAAGCGTGCATCGACATCAAGTTTTAGAGAGCCACAACTTAATGTTGCCTGAATCCATGGAAAGCTCGCAACTTTGATGATAGCGAGCTTTAAGCTGTTGGAAGCAGTTTATATTTTGCTTACAAATTTGATGATGGCTACCCAATTGATATTTATTTGTTTTAATGCAACATAAATATTTAAATTAATTATTTTATATAACATAAATAGAATAGACATGTTATAGTTTTTCTCTCCCCGTTGGAAGAAATTAATATATAACAGAGAATTATTATAAGATATATATAAATTTATTTTTGACTTGACAAATGGAGGATTAGTACGCAATTGAAATATAGTGAGAAAATGATTAAAATAAAAGATATAAATTTATATCAATTTAAAACTCATAATTAAAATAAAATTAAATGATTATAAAATTTAAATTTATTTATAAATTTAATTATATATTATTGTGATATTTGTATTTTAGAAAAAGAAAACAATATCTATAAATATATACATATATTCTCTAAATAAATTAGTAAAATTATAAATAATATATAATGTTTGATCAAATATAATAAATTAAAAAAATTAACAAATTTATGTAAAATATTATAATGTTAGGTTTGCTGACTGGACTGTCACATCATTGTCCACGTGACGACACCAGAATTCAGCAAAAACCCAACTTTTAATATATAAGATTATAAAGAATTATAAAAATATAAAATCAAAACATAAAGATTTATTTATGTTGCTGAGGTGACGCAAAGAAAATGTTATGTATTTGTATTTTTTAAATAATATTTTGATATATAAAAAAATTTAATTTGTAAATATATTATTAAACCAATTAATTATTGCTAAAATAATAAAAATGCTTGATTGGTTAACCAATGCATAAGAATATTCCTCGGTTAATTTGAAAAGGTATAATGATAAATAGTTAAGTCATAAGATGTATCAAATAAGATTTGAAGATTCGTTAGTTGCATGAAATGCAAAAGATACGAATATTTTATAAAAACTAGACGAAGAAATATTTTGTAGATATGATTTCATGATTACTTAATATTTAAGTATTTTGTTTTTGGAAATAAGTACTATTTATAGTTTAGAAAGCTTACTATAGCTTGAAAAAACTTTTAATTTAATTGGGATATAATTTAGATATGTAGATAACTGACATTTTCACTTAAAAGTACAAAACCCATTCCAATCATTCGATTCTCATGAAAAGAATTTAGTTGGTCCCATATCTTTATAAATCTTCATATAACACGTTTTCCTGCAGTATGTGATACAATATTTGCAAAGACCACCACTCTTGTTACGGTAGTTTTTGAATTCCTTCATTGTCCATATTAGAGAAATCTGCAAATAGTATAAAAACGTAAACATAAAGGGAGAATCGATGTTAAAAAAATATTTTATTATTAAGATAACCAAATTATAAGTTTAAACGGTTACAAAATGGCATTTTTAAAAAATTTATAATTAATGTGTTTGTGTAAATATTGCGAATGTTTAACCTTTTAAATTTTCTTCATGATAATAAAAAAAATATGGTTGCCTTCTAGGAGCTAGGCTATTAAAAAAGTAACAACAATTATTATATATATGTATTATTTTAGGAATGTAGAAAAAATTAATGATGAATAGGAGATTTGTATTTGTATGTTTACCTGAAGTTGTTGGTAGACCATTGAAATTTTCACTGTACACAATGTTTGATATGATTGTGTTTTCTATTTCGCTTAATTCAAAAATTCTCAAACCAGTGGCTGAAGTAACTCTTGATAGGGAAACATGGTTAAAAACTAGTTTTGGTAGATATAATCCAATTTGGTTCAAATTCTATTATTGGCTCTTGTTTATGGTCATTACATAACATAACCATACTAGAAACTATAAAGAGTATTAGAACATTATTGTACATAAGGGTATTATTGTAATTTTTTATTCCGTAATTAGGTTTAATTCTTAACCTATTGTACATATAGCCATTTTAGGGTTATTCAAACTTATTATTCATTCAATACAATTTGAATTCAAATCACCATTCACATGGTATCAGAGCAGGTTGTGTCTCACGACTAAACCTAGCCGCCGCCGTCTAACCTTCTTTCTCGGCCAAACACTACCGCCGCACCATCACCGGTCCGGTCGCTGCATCTGCCCACCCTCCACCACTCTCCGGAGACTCTCCACCCGGCT
>CM071869.1:18847793-18863003 GCA_036759665.1 Gynandropsis gynandra | reverse complement strand
CACTTCGAGTTTCTCATGTGCACTCCAAGGACCAGCTTGCGGATCTCCTCACCAAGCCGCTTCCGCGGTTGCCTTTTCATGCCTTGTGTTCCAAGATTGGAATCACATCGGGTGATTCATCTTGCGGGGGCGTATAAAGAGTATTAGAACATTATTGTACATAAGGGTATTATTGTAATTTCTTATTCCGTAATTAGGTTTAATTCTTAACCTATTGTATATATAGCCGTTTTAGGGCTATTCAAACTTATTATTCATTCAATACAATTTGAATTCAAATCACCATTCACAGAAACTGTCTCCTTCGCAATGTAAATGGGATACCTGAATGAGTTGGTGATAAAATGATCCTTGGTATAAGGACTCTGGTGCCTACATATGTTCCAGTAATGATCTATGCTTCCAATACTCTTGTTGCTAAATGTGTGACAATTAATCTCGTTCCATTGTAGAGGCCTTCCTTTTGGTTTAAATTTCTTAGCATCATTATCAGATCTTATTCCATTGCAGAGGCTCTCCTTTTGGTTTAAATTTCTTAGCATAATTATGTAAACACCGGTTTTTAGATAAAACTCATGTTTTGGCAGACTAGAGAATTCGAGAGAGTTTAAGTATTCCACTGGATAGAATGAATGCAAATCACTAGTTGGAGCACTATCAATTCCAATTGTATCTAAACTCAAGTAGTCAACCATTTTACCGGGAACTTTGGCTAATATCAATTCATTAGTTTCATCGACATCATCATTTTGTGGAGTAAGAATTGCCCTTTCTTTGAGATTCATGGTTCTTGAAGAGTTCACTAAAGCATAGATATGTTGCATTCGCAGTTGTAGATAACGGATAAATTTGCTTTTCTAGCATCAACTCCTTTGCAATAATGATGTTATCGACCTCAGGATACTTGTCTGATGATAAATTTCTTTTATGTGATGTACCATTTCCAACATCTAATAACCATCTGGCGAAATCCTTCTCTTGATGTTGAAAACACATGTTTTGTTTTAAAGTATATATGCAACATGATTCCAAATGGTGGGAACGACTAATTGTTTCCATAACGGTTTCAATACGACCTCCTCGTGTAACAAATAAAATCTAAAGGAAATCACCTCCTAGGAGAGGACATTCTTCATCATGCATAGACACTAAGCCTTTTAAAGTTTGATCGATCATTAAAATGTGTGTCGGTGTGCCATTGGAACTTCATCCCATATGATAAGATCTCCTTTGATCAATAATTCCGCTAGCATAGTTCCTTGTTTTATATCACATGTGGATCCTTCATGGATGTTTAATGGAATTTTCAACTGAGAATGTGATGTTCTACCACCGTGAAGAAGTAGTGCCGATATACTTGATGAGGCAACGAGTATAACTACTCAGCATTCTGACCTCATCTTTGAAATTATAGTCCTTTATATATATGGGTTCCTCCTAGACCATAAGCGAAGAAAAGCTTCCTTTTTTATGTTCCACTGAATCTATAACAGGTGCATAAATTTCCATTTGTTCTTTGTTTATGGGTTCGAATAATTTCATGTGCTCGGTCCATTCAATTTACTCATTAATCCATAAATCTTGTCTAAGCAAAGTAACTGATCTCATGCAAGATGCCTTTGTCTGGTGTTTGCATATTTGCGTAGTCAATCAATGACTTGTTGTTTTCCATAAGTAGTTTTTCAATCTCCATTAGAGTATATTGTTCAATTTTTTTTATCCGAAAATTACCAGTGAATCTAAATTCTCTCTGTTTTTCATCAAGATATCCTCTCCCAGGAATTTCCAACAATTTTTCCACAATTCAGACGGCTTGCTCACTTAACAATATAATAATAGTGTGACAAAAAGGCGACGTAATTGTGAAGGCATTGTCCATTGAGATACCTCATTCATAACTTGACGCAATTCATTGTCACCATCAAGTAACCCTCTTGCTATACACATCTTTGAAACTGGTATACTTGACATTATCAATCGTTTTTATGTTATCATAACTTGTTGGACCTCTAACAACATTCAACAACATCCTCAGATAGTACAATCTCCACTTATTGGATGAATATTTATGATTCTTCTAAGCGTCAAACCTTGTTTTCGTATAGACCAAAACTTATATATGTTGTTACATACGAACTTTGTTAAGAACTCAACATATGTTAATTCGTGTGCCTCTTTAAATTTTTTATTTGTGTTCATCCATTCTGTATATATTCTCTTCTGATCCTGGATTAGTAAGTACTCTTTCGAGATCTGTCGAATCTTAAAAAGTTAAAGCTTGTTCATTTTGTAGATGCAGAGATGTATTGGAAATGACAATATCTTCCAAACATCTCCGCACGAAGATAGATACTAACACTCTAGATAATTAGATATTTCATTAACTTATATGCTTAATGTGTTCTCCTTAATTGTAGAACCATCATTCTTTTATCCCTTTCTCAATCAACAGTGATGCTTTATCCACTTCTTTTGTTATGTACTTAAACAAATATTTGATTGCATTGGATTTACTGCACCACTCAACGTTTATATGTGCCTTGTACTTCTTGAGTATTTTTTAAATTATGAGGCACAACAAAATAGTTGTTCAATTTGGTATTACCCTTGATTGCATACTTGGAGTCATATTTTCTACGTTTGTACAACACATACCCAAAATCATGAACACTTGTATCTTTTGGTGCATACTCCATTTTCCATTCAAGGTGAATCTGATCTATCTAAATCACATGGCCTATGCATCCTATGATGCTCAACGAAACAGAACCCTTCACTATTGATTTCTTTATGTGGAAATTTTCTTGTATGAATGCATCAATGAATTCAATCGAAGGATTTTTGTGCGTCGGATGTAACCATATAAAAATATGTGCATGAGGAAGTCCTCGCTTTTGGAACTCAATTGTGTGTATAACTACAATATTGAAACATTTTGGGCGAGCACAAAATTTGATGTGTATATGGTTCTCATTAATTTATAAAGTTTTTAAAGAAAAGAAACCTAGCTACCTGATATAGGTTTAGGAAAGAAAAACACCAACCTGAAGATCTACAAGCAGAGCATCTAATTTCATCTTGAACACATGGCATTCTTTGTTAGACCTATCATTTGCAATGCTTCCGCCGACTAATTCGAGGTGATCCAAAATCTCTTTCCATTTCAGATTGGTAGCCATTGTTGCAATAGGTTTGGATTACCATATCACTTACATATAACCATTGCGTCGTGGTAGTTCTCAAACCATATATCTTTGTGCACCGATAAATGAAAGGGGTAATACAATCCGCTTACCTATTACTTTAGCGCACGTGTCCCTTTTTCCCAACTGCATCAAAAATATTATTATAAAGATCATATCTGAGTTTTTTATTATTATTTTTAGACCATTGTATTCGCTTTTGTTCAATGGCAATATACGTATCAACAACATATTGTTGGAATAAATGACATCCTCTGATAATTTCCTTCACTTCTGATAATCGAGTTTGTATCTGATAAACATAATACTCTTTCATTGTAACAAAAGATCTTTTTATATTTTCTTTGAATAAATGTATGATATCTCCTCATGAAACCCATATGGACCATAATAAAATAACAACGGATACTCTAAGCCCATGAACAACGAATGAAGATCGCTAATTTTATAAAGTTCACCTGACGGCTTCAATTGTAAGAGGATGTCTCTTTTTTTATTTGTTGTTGAGAGATCACTGACAATTAAACCAGGAATTTCGTCACCCATTGGTAAATCATATCGTTTCCCTTTCTTTTTAGGTTCTATCAATTGTAAAGAGAAATAATTGAAATCTCCCATTTCATATCGATCACGGGGTTTCCAAAAGATTTGAGCCAAATGGTTATGAGCATTCTAAATTTCTATTAGCTCACTGACTATGTTTTTGACGAGATTTCCCTCATGGGAGTTCACTTGAGAGTACTGATGTGATCGTGGACCTCATTTGTCATGTCACGGATGTAGAGCTGGACAAATTTTGGAGGGTTTCCTTCAACAGATAGAAGGGATCCTGTTTGGTGGTGATTTTTTCCGTGGATTGTAAGGACCTCCTCCAGATGTTGTAAAATGGTTGATTTTTGCACCAATTGATGTAAATGATAAAATAGAATTATAAGCCCTAATATTTGTCTAAAATGCAAGGGAATTTTCCAACATAACAAGTGGTTCTGGAGCTATTGGTAATTTTATTCGGCCTTGCATACAACACATATTAAATAATGAATTTTCTTTGTTAGGTCCTCGTCCTACGCTTCCAGAACGCCATACTAACACGTCACAGTGTTGGCAAGAGATGATTTTCTCACCAATACGAGGTTGTGCATTTGATAAATCTAATGTTTTACAATAAATCAACTAAATATTCTTATAATAATTGTTAAATGAAATCTCTTAAATTATGAATTCTCTTTATGTGCTATTCCAAATTTTGAATCGAGAAATCATAGTTTAACACAATAATTGATTCTAGTTTAAACAGGTTTAAGGGCAGAAGGAGGACAAAACAATGGGTTGCAGATCTTTGGAGGTAATCATTTCGTTTGACTTTTTTTAGTTATGTATTTTTTAGAGTTGTTGTGATAAAAAAAATATAAAAATTATATTACACAAATAAAATTTTAACTTGAAAAGACTGTAAAAACCAAAAAACAAACATACACAAAGAATAATATAAGATTTGTAGCAATGGAATTATAAGCAGAATTTGTAGCATATTATGATTTAAAAGTCTAACATTTAGAAAAAAATAATACAAATACTTTGAAATTTAGGAGAAACTTAAAAAAACCAAGATCTAATTTAACCAAACTAACTAATGCATATCCTCTTTCCAGGATCTGCCATCTCAACTAGTGTATTAATAATCACCTCATATATTTCTTCTACAACAATTTCACCTACAATCTTCTCGTCCAACATTTGTGAGACGGTGAATGACTGGTGATTAGGTGTGAAATTGTATGAAGTGACCTTAATTTGCAATGTAAATTTTTTTCCCTATGATGTTCTTCAAACGTTTAGGTACATCTAGTTCACAATCATTTTCCTTAGAATAAAGTAATTTGAAGTTAAAAAATATTAAACAAATAAGCTTTTTGTGAATAAACAGTCCATGTACAACACCTTCGAGTCAATGATGTCTGATGCTGTAGTGTTACTCATTCATGAAATTTCTCGATTAATGCAACAAATGTTGTAGAATCAACACCATCATCAACAACAAATTTCATCCTAAACATGAAAAAAATTAATTGCAAAATCAGAACCATCATCACTAACAACAAAAAATTTACCAAGAAAAAACATATAAATATGTACCTAGTAAACCCAACTGCATTAGACACACTCAGAATGCACAAAACAAAGAATCTGTAGATCTCTATAGTTCTCTAGAGCACGTTGAACAAACAACATAACTCCAACCGTTGTGACCTATAACGTCAACAACCTTAGCAGTGCATAAAAATTCAACTTTATATTTGCAAGATAGTTTAAATCTTAATATAAAATTAACTAAACAATCTTAGTTGCTAGGAAAATACAACATAAGAAAAAAAAATACTTTGTGATCCGATTTTGTAATATAGCCTAAGATTGAAACGCTTTCAGCCTTAACAAAATTGTTGTATGTTTCAACGGTCTTTAAACCCTCATCATCCCCTTCTTTAATACTAAACAGTATTTGGAAAAACTTAAATTACATATACATTATCATACAAACAGAAACATTATAGCATGTTACATACACATATTACATATGCATACTTGAAAATGTCAAAAAAAAAAAAATTATTGCTAGCACACATACAACAACATATATATATATATATATCATGCATTATCGTTGTTAGATTCACACAAACTCATATATTATCTGATACTTGCAATGCATTTGTGGGTATAGATTTGGTTTGCCATTACATTTATGGATAACAATGTAACCAAAACTATATCTATACATACATATGTTCAAAAGATAATGAAGACGATTATATTCCAATGCATTTGTGGCAACAAATAAAATATAACATATCTATCACACACATCAATATAGATATATACATATATATATATCATGCATTATGGTTGTCAAATTCACATAAACTCATATATATCTGATATTCTAATGCATTTGTGGGTGAAGATTTTGTTTGCAATTGCATTTGTGGCAAAAAAATGAAACCAGAATCTATGTTCATAAGTGAAAATGTAAAACAAATTTTAATACCTTTCAATGAAAGCATCAATGGCTGCAATTTCATCATTGAAATAAAACCTAGATGTTGAAGTTGTGTTTAGGTATATGTAATATCTGTCGCATGTTTGGGCCAATACATACTAAATAAATCATTGAAACAATGAAACAATGAAAAAATTAATTAAACATACATAATATGAATCCATGAAAAACAATTGCTAATAACTTAATACAAATCTCCGACAAACTTAGGATTTAAGCTTGTCACCAGCATTACAGTTTGCTGTGAACTAAACTCCTCCAATTTGCTGACGGAAATCCAAAGCTTTTTTGTCCCAAACTGTAATGTTTATATCCATACCTCTACAATAATAAAATATATTCTGGAATACACTTTACAGTTTAAATAATAAGAATTTCACGATCAACTGTAGGAAATTTTACCCTGTCACTTTTAGGCGTAACATGATACGTTACGTAGATGATACATTATCCCCATGTGAATCTTTAATTAGGACAACATGACCTATGACATCTTAAACGTTTAAAATTAGTTATTCAAGTGACTAAAACGATTCTATAATATAATGCAAAGGTAAAAAGTGTTACCCTGGTAGTGAGAAGTTTTGGTTTGCCAACGCAACAAATTCGTCATAACTTTGCAGCCTAAAATGCTCTTTAGGAATGGTATTTGATCCTTCATCAAACTGTAACAGTTTCATCGAGACAGTGATCTGAATGGACACTTTCGCATCTAACAGTTTGTAGGTATCACTACTATGAACAGAGTCAAAACCGTCTAAAGCTACAATTGAACCCTCCTTTTAAAATATCACAAAAGCGGCTGTAAATGTCGCAATTGATAGATCCTTGATGAAAACTTGATTATAACATGGAGAGGCTAGATTAGAATAGGAATGACTTAAAACAAAGAAACGGTAATATGAATTGTTTGAAAAAATCTGGATGTTAAACTTACCAAATAAACATGCATGTTCATCGAGCAACAAGACGTCCATCCACATAAGTTGTCCTCCTTTCTTCACATTGCGAGCTTCCTACAAATAGAAAAATCTCCCGATAATCCGCTAGAAAGATCTACCAACACTAAGATCATCAAATGGTATATGATGTGTTGTTTTGTGTTGCTGTGATTTGCAGGGTCGCCATTGACAAAAGGACAAATTAAGGAAGTGAACAGATGAAAGAAATGGCGGTAGAATGTGTTGGGTGGTGAGTGTATATATATATATATATATATTTATATATAAATGGCTGACTGTTATAATGCACACGATGAATAGAAAATTATATAATGGATATATATTATGTGTGAAGTTAATCAATATATGCCATGAATGATCATAAAGCAGAAAAGTGGAAAGTAACGTATCAGTTTTAGTGGGAGTTAACTATTCTCTATTATTGATAAGTGTTCTAATGGAATTTTAAATGCAGAATTTTAGGTGATCTTAATGTTGAAATTTTAATGGAGAAAAAATGAAGGCAAAATATGTTATACAATACGGAGAATGTGAAAATTTGGAGGCCAAATGAATGGAAGACAACGAATTTTTTTTTTTTGCTTGGATTAACAATGATTTAGTTAACGTGGTTTTTAGATTAGGTTAAAGAAGCCTTGTTTTTTTTATCAATTTCAATTTGTAACGGTTAAAATACATAGTGGTATAAAACAGTTATGTATATTTATAAACCATATACATTGGATACCAATTTCGTTATTAAAATTGTTAACAACGTAAAAAAAAATTATATGAATATAATTTTTCATATAAAACCTCATAATTTGTATAATTGTGTTATGATAATAAAAAATTGTATTGTTTAAAAAATGATGCATGTTATAATATTCATATTTTTTTAAATAAATACATATTAGTTATTATATATTTGTTATTAAATGAATCTATATTACAAATAATAATTGTTAATTATTTTTAAATAATATTAGAATAGTATTTCTATATATCTTTTTTTATAAATAAATAAAATATATATGGAAATATATTTCTATAGTGTTATTTTAAATAAAATAACAAAATTTGAATGCAAAGAAATATATATCCAATGTATATTAATATATATATATATACATATATATTAACTTTTTTATTGAATTGTATTAAAATAATGCATGTCACAATATTTAATTTCTTTGAGTTTTTCTAAATAAATACATGTTAATTATTAAACTATTTAATTATTAAAAGAATCTATATTACAAAAGAATTGTTAAATGTTTTTGAATAATTTTAGAAAATAATAGAATAGTGTTTTTCGCACACAATTTTATTTTTTGTAAATAAATAATATTATAGATGCAAATATATTCTCATGGTGTTATTTCAATTAATATAACAAAAATCTGGTTGCGAAGAAATATATATCCAATGTATATGAATATACATATATATATATATAAATAACATATCTTAAATAAATATATATATATATCTTTTTGGTAATATTTCAAATAATATAATAAAATGTGGATATGAAGAAATATATATCCAATATATATATATATACATATTCATATAGATTAAATAAATATGTATATACTTTTAAATTTATATATAAATAAAGAGTTTTTCTCTCTCCGATAGGGTGACTTCACTAGAAGAGGGGGGGGGGGGGGGGAATCTATACCGTCAAATTTATAAATTACCGAAAATGTTAAGAAGTTATATATATATATATATATTACCGGAAAATGTTAAGAAGTTATACTACCTATTAAAAAAGACGAAAAGAAAGATGTTAGACGAGAAATGAGATAGAGTTGAGAGGATGTGTCAAAAGACGTTCAAATCTATATATTAAAAGTTAAATAATCTTTAGATTCTGAGAGTTTTTGCTTCTCAGCTCTCCACATTAGCTTTTGTATTTCTTTTTGTTAAAAAGAATCAAAATTAAAATTTAACCACAACTCTTCCTCTCCCCATATTCAATCAACCGATTTTTCCTATCCCACTACTCTTCCTAACTCCCCGTCGACTCTTCCTCTCCCATGACTCCATCGACTAATAATTATGGAGTATGCGTAGTTTCATCTTCTTTTCTCACTTCACCACTAGTTCCTCTTTTTATTTGTTGATCTACCACCTTTATACTGTCAATCTTAATGCTTGGTCGACCATCTTGATCTTTTTGTCTCCCCATGCCAGTGAATCGTTTGCCCCCGTGACCTCTAACCAAAATCGATTAATCTTTTCTATTGAAATACATTTCTGCTACTATCTGAAATTATGTCAACTCTTGAACATAAGATTAAGTTGGTTGCTCGTAGTGTTGGCTTCACTGGAGGGGTCCGCTTCATTATGAACATATCTATGCTTAATGAATATCTCTACACCATCGTCATGGAGCTCAACGATCTATGTCGTAATGGAAAGAAAGAGAATGCAAAGATAAAAGAGGGAAATGAAGGTCGAGAAGAAAATGACTCGTAGTACCTGGGAACTATTTTGTGGTGAGAAGATAGGAACAAATTGTACAACTTCTAGAGTTTTGGTAGATTTTCCATTACTGGGCTGATCATCACGAAGTTCACAGCTAAACTCACCGGTAAGTTATTTGCTCCATCGATATCTTCCAACACCGAAATTTCTTTGAATTGATTAGTGTTCAGGCCATATTTATGATTTTTGTTATTCTACCCTTCCCTTCACAAGTGCACGTGATCGGGGAAGGTTGTTGGGTTAACCTTAAGAAGCGTTCGGTCGTCGGTTGCACCGCGATCGTGTCGAAATACACTTTCAGGGTAATGGTTCTCCACGATGCAGCTTGGTTTTGGATATATATTTTCTAACATTCTAGGAGTGTATTATCCTCTTAACCATGGCTATCGTACCAAGATCACTGCCAAACCTCTCCAAACTCAAGCCATGCACTCTTGCGTCATGTAATGTCGTATGTATGATAAGGGTGGTGTTTATGAACTATCGTCGCTGGTTTCAGAAACTGCTCATCTTCTTTGAGCAGTTGGATGTCGACTACATCCTCTACGAGGAAGTCCCAGAAGACACGTCCTACCAAACCACGCCTTCCACTCATCTGGTCACACCTTAAACTGACAGATTCAATCAGACAGATGATGAAGCGAAGGCAAATTTGAAAAGGATAACAAAACAATGTGCATACATCTCTTGAACCATATGTCCAACGCTCCGTTTGATATCTTCGTCAAGTACAAGCATGGCAAGGACATATGGGATATATTGGAAATGAGATATGGTGCTGATGACGCCAGACTGAAGAAGTATGTCATCGGAAAATGGATCCAATTCCAAATTTTCGAGGAAAACCGATCATGGATCAATCCATGAGTACGAAACCTTGTCGCGTATGTGCTGAGTGAAGGAATAAAGATGTGCAAAATTTTCCAAGCAAACGTTCTTCTCGAGAAGTTCTCTCCCTTGTGGTTTGAGTACTGATGCCGTCTCAAACATAAGAAGAAGGATGTGCCACTCTAGGACCTCATAATTCATATGAAAATAAGGAGGCTAATCGGAAAAAAGATAAGCTTAACACTATGTCTTCACGTTAGGTCAAAGCTAACTTGGTCAAATCTTTTGTTGCATAGAAAGACAGGTTTAAACCTAAAGGAAAAAAATTAAAAAGGGACCAAACCAGAAGCGCTTCAAAGGAATGGCGAAAAGAGTGATGAGGACAAAATTCTGCAGTGCTATGAATGTGGAAAACCAAGCCACAAATCGTATCAATGCTGAGTCGCATGGGTAAGTTGAGTTGCTTGGGTCGCTTAAGTCACAAGGGTCCTTGAGTCGCAAAGGCTGCTTGAGTCGCAAGGTGTCGCTTGAGCCGCATGGATCGCTTAAGTTGCATGGGTCGCTTGAGTCACATGGGTCGCTTGAGTTGCATGGGTCAATTGAGTCGCAAGGGTCACTTGAGT
This sequence comes from Gynandropsis gynandra, assembly GCA_036759665.1. Taxonomy (NCBI): domain Eukaryota; kingdom Viridiplantae; phylum Streptophyta; class Magnoliopsida; order Brassicales; family Cleomaceae; genus Gynandropsis; species Gynandropsis gynandra. The sequence continues at coordinate 18,851,851 of CM071869.1, read as the reverse complement.
CGGTAAAAGTCTAATGTATTCTTAATTGGTCATTTTGCAGGTGCCACCAAAGTCGAGTTTCTATATGGATTCAAGCGAATGGACAGAATGTCAAACATCACCATCAAGTGTTATCCTCACAAGACAATAAAGAAGATGAGAGGAATCTTAGATGAATATGAGCTGCGTTACTTCAATGAGTCACATTTTAGGCACTTATTCCATTTCCAATGTGAGTATACATTGACATAGGTTCAAATATTTGTTCTACTAAATCACCCCATGATTTTACGGGACAGGAAAGAGTTGTGGTTTATCGTAAACGGTGTTTCCATCCAGTACTCTATAGTGGAGCATGCACTAATTACCGGATTGGAATGCGGACCCTATCTTAGAGTATGGGAGTCCAAAAGGGGTGATACATTCAGGTTGAAGAATTTTAGTCGAGGAAAGGTGACTGTCGTACAAATCAATGAAAAGCTTATGAAGGCAAAGAATTTAGCCGATCGGACGAGGTTGGCAACTTTGATGTTGTTGGCGTACGTTCTGGATCACAAGCCTTCATCAAACAACTTTATCAGCCATGATCTCATTGACATGGTTGATGACTTGGAATTTTTTGAAGGCTTTCCATGGGGGCTTTACACATTCGAGAAGCTTGTGGATACTTTCCACAAGCACGTTAGTGGGAAATCACCGAAACAAAAATGGCATTGTGGTGGTTTCATGATTCCGCTAATTGTAAGTTGTATATATTATTCGAATAATATGAATGTTTTCATATTTTTTGCATTCTTATCATTTTGTTTAATGTTTCAGTTACTTCCATTCGAAACCATCCTTAGTTTGGATAGAAACAAATGGTATGTTATTGTTATGAATGTCGATCCATCATGCCCAAGGATGTGCAGCAAGAGGGTTCAATCAAACTTTAACCCGAAGTATGTAGACATGATGAGGCAGACCAGAGTTTCTAAGGTAACAATTACACAAGGGTAACAAGGGTCATAAAGGGCCATAATGGTTATTTTTGTTTTTGTAGAATATTCGTATTATTTTTCGTGCTAAACACGAAGAGGAAGCTTTACTTTTTTATCTAGAGGATTACGAGGGATGAAACGATCCCAATATTCAAATATGGATGTAACATCTATATAGAAATCCGAAGGGTCTTTTTTGGGAGGACATCCGTAAGAAAGAACTTATGCGAAAAGCAGTTCTTAGTGATAAACAGAAAGGGAAAGGAAAAGGGAGTAAAAGGAAGAAGAGCGTGGGTGAAAAAGCAATAGAGGTTGTAGATGTTCCACCGATATCTGAAGCTGACGAAGAGGAAGGATGGGTAGGTGTTGTTGAAGCTGATGAAGAAAGAGAAGGTGATGCTACAGCTGAAGCTGAAGGAGAAGGTGATGATGAAAGAGAAGAAGTTGCAGTCCCTCTGACACTAGAGCAAAAATTAACACAAGAAATAAAGAAGTCAGAGAAAAGAATCATCAACGTTGTAAGAGACCTTCTAAGGGGTGTCGGTTTCATTTGCCTAGTCCAAAATTAAAGGCGGAAAATCTCAATCAGAAGGATCGCATAAGCATCATATATGGTCGCATTATTCGGATGGATTCTCGTTTAAATTTGATTCAAATTTAATCCAATTGAGGATCGCACAAGGGTCATATGTGGTCATATGATTTGGATGGGTTCCCGTTTAAACTTAATTCTAATCTAACCCTATTGAGGGTCGCACAAGTGTCATATTGGGACGCATGATTCAGATGGGTTCCGTTAAACTTGATTCTAATTAAATCCAATTGAGGGTCCCACAAGGGTGATATTGGGTTGCATGGGTCGTATGGGTTTCCGTTTAAACTTGATTATAATTTAATCCAATTGAGAGTCGCACAAGGGTCATATTGGATCGCATAAGTCGGATGGATTCCCATTTAAACTAGATTTTAATTTATTCCAATTGAGGGTCGACGATTTTATGTATTTCATGTAATTACAAACAATATATGCAAAAGAAGACATTTCAGTGTTTAAATATGGATTTATTTATAATGATTGACAAAGGTCACAAAGGTTATAAAAAGAAAAGAGAAAGAAGGTTGCAAAAAGTTTAAAAGTTAAAAAAGGAAAGAAAAATGTTACATAAGGTCTCAAAGGTCAAATTTGCTGAGTTTAGAGACATATCGAAGCCCTCCCCCGTAAAGAGAGTCGTGTCTGACTTAATGACATCTCCAAGTTAACCTCCAACCATGATCTTAAGTATTGTGGATACAGCATGATGTCTAAGTCTGTCGATTACCAAGACTTTATGTAATGCAGATCCAACACAATGTCCTTCATCCACGTTGTAAGAACTTATGTGTATCTGCATAGAGACCGAGTTTGACGATTACCAAGACCTTGAGTAACACATAGACAGCACCATGTCCTGCATCCACCATGTGACCTTCGTAATGAAGGTCAAAAAGGTCACAAAGGTAATAAAGATTTTTCAGAGAATTTAGGGTTAGAGACTTGGAAGAAGAGAAGAGAGAGATAGGATTCTCCTGATTCAATCACATCTCAAATGGGTGTGATGGTGAGACTTAGAGAGTTTGATTAACCTTTTAATATAGGGGTAACAGAGATGGATGGACAAAGAGTGTAAAAAAGATAGGAGTTTAACATCGAAATGACGAGTCGCAAGGGTCATGAGTGTGGCATTAGAAAAAAAGGTATAGCTGGAATTGGAAAAACCAAGAGTCTAACATTGAAATGACTAGTCGCAAGAGTAACTTGAGTCACATGGGTCCTATGGGTCGCAATGGTTGCAAGGGTCGCAATGGCTGCAAGGGTCACATGAGTCACATGGGTCCCATGGATCGCAATGGTCGCAATAGTCTCAAGGGTCCAATGTTTTGCAATGGTCGCAAGGATCATATGGGTCGCTTGAGTCACAAAGGTCACAATAGTGCATGAACGTCAATGAGGAAAAATAGATGCAAAATTGAAGATATTATCGAATTATAATAATGGAAGTCACCAAAGTTTAGTCCAAATAATAAAAATAATATAATATTACACACTAACAAGCCTTTTGTTTTTTGAAGTTAGCATTGTCTCAGTTGTCACGTTCCAAACACTGTCACTGATGCTGGCATTTGAACCCGTTTATGTCGACAAAGATGAGGTTTGTCTCGAGAAGATGGGGTATTTCTCCGAGCCTCACCGGGTCTAGGATAACGATTATCTTTAGGCCTCCCATTTTGCTTTTCTTAGCCAACATAGGAGGTAGAACCGTAACTTCTGAATATTGAGGAGGAATATTCCAATCACTGCAATCAGGAATTGGATACACGGCTTCTTGGTAAGCCAAATGCGAAGTCTGACGAAGGTAGTATGTTGAACATAGTTCTCGTATCTTGTCACCTTTACCAACCTTATGTGCAACCGCAATTGCGTGACTGTATGGATACTTATCCACATCAAACATTTTGCAATCGCACAATATTTTTTGAAGACTCGCCACAAATCTTCTACCTGATGTGTGGGAACACGAGTTATAAATTTTCCTAGACCACTTCACCGCAAGAATACGGATCGTGTAGTACCAGGGCCAATCTCTGGAGACTAAAGCAGCCAAAAACTAAGAATGAAACTAAACTAAGACGAATAAAGATAGATGAAAATGTGATCCTAAATATCTAAAACTAACCTAAGTGGTGACAACGATACTAGGTTGGGGTAAACTCGGATATGAAGAACATTACGGGTGTCGGGATACTCGTATGGATGAAGCAACTAAGGATCATAAATCTTTCGACTTATCTTGACAACGGGAAATTCATGCCCTAAGGTGAGGAGTGATTCTTCCGAGCCTAAACCTCCTAACCATGAATACGTGCAATCCTACCTTCCAGCAGTGATTAACCCGTACCATGGCAGCTTTACGAACGCAATCATAATTCCTAAGACGACTAACCGACCGGTCAGATTCTCATTAGCGGAACTTAACCTACAACTTAACAGGTCTGGATTCATTCTTTAACCTTCCAGCAAAGTCTGAAATCCTATGTTACTGAGCGGGCAACACTAGTGTA
>CM071869.1:18806806-18847700 GCA_036759665.1 Gynandropsis gynandra | reverse complement strand
AGCACCCGATCGCGTGGTTGAGCGGCCCGAGTCGTGCAAACTTTCGGGGAATTTGGGATGAATTAACGCCCGAGTGGGTATCCTTGTAGCGCCCGTTTGAATGCAAGATCTAGGTTGTTGTGAAATACACGGCCCGCTCGGGCACCACTGTTACCCGGTCGTGTAGAGGCACACCCGGTCGTGTTCCTTCATAGCGCCCGATCAGGCATCAGCACCCGATCGCGTGGTTGAGCGGCCCGAGTCGTGCAATTGCCTTCGTGCCCGGGTCGTGCAAGGTGTGCGGTTAAAACCCCGTAGGTTTTACCCGAGCGGGTGGACTATGGTGCCCGACCGGGCACCCTTGTTGTCTTGAATTTTCTCTTTTCCGCTAATTGCTCGGTGTACCTTTGGGTTCTAAGGCTTGATCTTGGCTCTGAGTGGATATATCTTCAAAGTACGTGGTTTTGTTCAGGAATCTGTCTTTTTAAGCTCATTTAGGCCTTGTCGCCTAAAAACCTGCAAACCAACAAAACAGGTGTAGTAACTCATAATCGTATCGGATATGTAAACCTATCTATAAAATATATGCGAAAATGGCACTAAAACCTAACCTAAAATTGATACACTTTCAGTGTTATCACTACCCATCTCATTTATCACCTCATACTCATGCGTTCTCAAAGTTAAATTAAATGACCTAAACTATCCGCAAGTGCACGGCACGTGTGTAGTATTTTAGGTGTCGATCCCACAGAGACTACGCAACACAATCTAAGCTCGAACTATGAATCAGACTTGCTAACGAACGAATATGGTTGAAGAATGAAATACTGAAAGTAAATAAACGACTTTGGTTCTTAACGATAAGACAAACATTCTAGGAATCCAGTTTCACCACAAGTAGACAAACGTTCTAGGAATCCAGTTTCACCACAAGACTACCGAAACCAACAATCAATCTATCTATCATGCAATCCCAATTAAGCTATCTAAGACAGACGATCCTAATATGATATCTACCCTCTCTCGAGGCATAGACACGCGATATATACAAGTTGCCCCCTACTTTCGTGGCTGACACCTTGAACTAAACCCATAAGAACTATGATTCATCCGTTTTACCCTCAACCGTTGCTACCCTACTTTCGTGGCCTAACATCGGTTGTTCTAAACCTGATCTTCTAGGACTAGAATTCTCCTTTCGGTCTTTCTCCTAATCCCTAACACATGCATCTACGTGGCCTTTGTAAACACAAGTCATTTAAGCGCTCAGATAGAGAATAGATAAACGAACACGGGAAGATGCATTCAAAGATAAATAGAAAGTGGTTCCGGGATAGCCGTGGGCTAATCCTTTCTCCTAGAACAAACAAACTACTCGCTCATGCGTCTGTAAACAAACATAAACGAAATAGAAAGTCTAAGGAACATGAAAACCAAGCGAAGCCGAAGTGTCGGGTTGATTTCCAATGCTCCTTGCTTGCCTCCTTGCAAGAATCTCCTCAATCATGAACTGAATCCAAAGTCCCCTCTAATGTCGTCCTCTGGCCTCCTTTTATGTCTTTTAAGTCGGTCTAATTGTTGCCTTAATCCCCTCACGAACTTCCTTTTATTTTAAGTTAAATTAACTTAACTTAAGTTGTTGCTCGGGTCGCGACCCGCTCGGGCGCTCAATGTACCCGCTCGGGTACGGCTAGGTTTGGTCGCGCGGATCGCGATTCGCATGGGGTGCCTGATCGGGCCTTATGTGCGCCCGGTCGGGTGTGAGGCATCTGCTCGGGTGTTTGCTTGCCTGAGTCGTGCGTGGATTGCGCACAAAATTTGTCGTAGCCTTTGCCCAATCGGGTGTGAGTTGTGCCCGATCGGGTGGTGGCTCTTCATGCTAAATCTCGTTCCGTTTGTCCCGTGATGATCCTCGATGTTGGTCCTTAGCTCCGTGCATGTTCCTTAGCTCCGAAATGAACCAAATACGCGTAAAAACCTGTAAGAACATGAAAACACGAAAACAAGTAAAACGGATACGGAATCATACGTAAAGCAACACATATATATCATAAACATCCCTTAAATCGTGCAAGAAATACGTATGAAAACGAGATGATCACATACTCATCACTCAGTCTGCTCAATTCAATAACCTCATACTTGGATACATGTCCAAACCGTTCATGTAACGTTTTCTTTACGTAAGGTGTTAACTTTTGAGAATCATCTCCAGTAGCTGTTTCCAATCTATGTCTATTGAACCATTCCATTGTCTTTTCCAAACAAATATCTAAAAGCCCTAGGATCTAAAACGTTTTACTTCTTCAACGTTGAATTTATTAACTCGACCCCATTAGTGGTTAATAAGTTGTACCGTTCACACTTAAATTTGCATCTTGCCTACTTAACGGGATCAAGTTCCTCTTTCTCCAAATACTTTGCAACATTAGGATACATGCGCAAAGGTCACAAAGGTCAAAATGATCACAAAGGTCACAACAGTCGCAAAAGTAACAAAGATCATATTTGTATCTAGCCTTCAAATCATTCAATAGCACTTCAAATTCGTTCACTGTGTACGTTGTTGCACAGTTGAAGAACCTTTCCACCATAGTATTACCCTTTGAAGTCTTTCTACCTTGCCCTTTAGCCCTATATATTTTGCGATATATATGACGCGCATAAAAACCATGATCACCTTGTTTGTACACTTGTTTGACTGCTTTTACAAGCTTTTATGGCTGTCAGATATCATAACAACATCACGTCCATCCGATATCACCTCTTTCAACCTTTACATAAACCACATCCATGATTCGTCCTTCTCTCTTTGAGTATGCCCCATGCAAGAGGATATTGGTGATGTTCACCATCTTGCACGGTCGCTACAATCAATGTTTCATTGTACACTCTTGTTAGAAATGTTGCATCCACAACAACCACTTTACGCATGTATTTCCATCCTTTTATAGCCGCTCAGACAACCATAAAAAGGTATTTCAAGCTTTCCCCATCACTGTCCAGCTGAAGATTTACAACAGATCCGAGATTTCTTTCTGTAAACATGTGCAACCACCCTGGAAGCCTCCTATAATGTTCAAAGTCATCACCACGAATCTCCTTTGGAGCAGTGCATTTTCCTCTTAATGTCATCTAATACGATACATTGGCACCATACTTTGCTTTTATACAAGCCATCAATTCTTATACTAGAGGTGTTTCATATTTTCCGGGATATTCCTCATTCTAATAATCATTAATCATTTGTGTTGTACTCTTTGTAGCTTCTGTCGATTTAGATACATGTGAACAGTTATGAATGTGATAGTGTGTTCTCACGCTAAATCGTTTGGAATTCGAGATAGTCGCCACGCGTAATTTCCATTTACGACCACTTCCAGCAAACTTGCATCATACTTCGCATAACTTCGAATAAGAACTCAATGTTCTGTACTAAATAAATTTGGTCCTTTTGTAAAGGACTGAGGTCATCGGGGCTTGAATCGCAAGCCTGAGCCAATTTTAAGATGCAATCCATCTTCGAAGTCGAAGATATTATTTTCACTGCTTGCGTTCTCGTAAACTACCATTTCCAAATTGTTCTCAACATCATCATCTTTATTCTCTATTAGCACATCAAAATCAACTTTATTACTGCCACAAACAACTTCATCAGCTACCACATTTATGGCACACACACCATCTTCTTTTAACCCGCTGATATGTTCACTATCATAATTATCCGAATACAAAATATTTATTGTTTCTGTCGGATTACGCCCAACTCTACTTTTGTTATTTGAACCTAAAATAATATAGTCATCATAATCTATAACACCTCCATCCTCACCTTCTCTAGCAATGCTTTCAAAAGCAGGAATTAGAGATTCAACTTTTCTCTTAATTTTCATTTCACACTTCACACTTGTCAATTCTCTCTCCACATACAGCAGTGATCGAATTTCTCTTATGCGATCGAATAGATAATATATAAATGCTTGTCATTCATTATATATGATGGCTTCATATTTTCACAAATATTGGGCAAATAGCTTTACTTCAACTTCGATGTATTTTTTTTCCACAATCATTATTCGCATAACTCATCAATAAGTTGCTGGTATGTCAAACTAATCAGAGAACAATAGAAAAATACTCTCTGGTTTTCCTAAACTCTACCAATCCATTCAGATTCTCCATATAGGTTTTTTCCCATTTACCATCATACAAAAAATAAATTAATATTATTTTCTCATCCACCGAATCCATTACACTTGTAACAAAAACATAAAAAAGAGGGTAAATTCGGTGACCCATTGCGCCTATGTGTTTCAAATTCAAAATGACCTAGTGCGACCGTGCATCTCGATGAGACTCTGTGACCAAGTGCGACTGTGCGACTCGATGAGACTCTGTGACCCAAAGCGACCCTGCGACTCGATGAGACTCTATGACCCAGTGCGATCGTGCGACTCGATGAGACTCTATGATCTAGTGTGACCCTATGTTTCTATATGACTCTGTGACCCTGTGCGACTGTGCGACTCGATGAGACTTTGTGATCCAGTGCGACCTTGTGTTTCAATATGATTCTGTGACCCAATGCAACCGTGCGACTCGTTGAGACTCTGTGACCTAGTGCGACCGTGCGACTCGATGACAATCTGTGATCCAGCGTAACCATGTGTTTCAATATGACTCTGTGATCAAGTGCGATCGTGCGACTCGATGAGATTTTGTGACCCAATGCGACCGTGCGACTCGATGAGACTCCGTGACCCAGTGAGACCATGTGTTTCAATATGACTCTATGATCCAATGTGACCCTGTGTTTGAATATGACTGTGACCCTGTACAACCGTGCGACTCGATGAAACTCTGTGACCTAGTGCGATCGTAAGACTCGATGAGACTCTATGACCCAGTGCGACCGTGCGAAACGATTAGACTATATGACCCACTGCGACCGTGCGACTCGAAGAGAATGTCATTCATTTCGATCATTTGACATTTCAATAAATATGAGTCATTTTGATTACATCAATATAAGACTCGTTTTGATAAAAGGAGAATCGAATCTATACTATTACTCACTACCCAAACGGGTTATCTAATTTACAAAAGAAACACGAAAAACTCACTATAATATCTGATTTTTTGCGAAACATGCTTAATTGCAAACTTCTTTGTTGATGACAAACGATTTCAATCTATTCGCGACGAATTTGATACCGATTTCAAGCTACCTGCGACAAATTTGATGTCGATTTCAAGCTATCTGCAACAATATGATGCTGATTCCAAACTACTCGCACCGAATCTGATGTTGTGTGGAGAAACACTAATTTTCGCATCACATGAGAAAGAAATCTATATGTTTTAGAAGAAAAACAAATTTAAAAGAGAAAGGTAATATGTAGTTATCAATATTTTAAAGATAAATTTGAAATCAAAATAGACTATGAAGGGTGTTTTTGAAATTTGAATATTTTATATTTTATATATTATTATAAAAATATCGAGTTAATTAGTATACTATTATGAGAATCGTATGTTAATTAATATATTATTATAAATTAATAAATAAAATTATCAGTAAATATCTGCAAAAACTAGTTTATATATATATATATATCTGTTCATGAAAAATGTGAGAACTATTATTGGATTTTCCATCGTGGTTATGCAAAATTTTCAAGAGATTTTAATCAGAGGCCACAAACAAATCAACCGCAAGCGACTGTTCTCTTTTTTCCTCGGTACAATTCGACTGGTCTCTTTTTTCCTCGGTGCTTCAAAACATGGAAACAAACACACGTAAAACCAAAAAAAAAACAAGAAGAGGCTATGTTTATTAGGATATATGGATAATGTACGAACGAATCTGATGCACAATCCTCAGAAGCTTATCATTGTGTTTCGCTTATCAAGGGGTGCAACACACTGCCAGAGGGAGCGATATGCGGGAATATCAGCGGCTGTTACCCCCATTGTAGCGAGGTTGCGGCCATACTCCTGAATGAAATAACACAAACACAGTTTCATGGTCCTGAGGTAACTGGAATTGTGTTTCCCTGAGTCTCAGGCACCCAAGTCCTCAGATTACTTCAGTTGTGTAGACTATGATACTTATATCAGTTTCACAGATACACTCGACGAGAAAAATCAAGACATGGATGGAGAAGGCCGAATGCGAGAATGTTACAGAAACCGAGAGACAGGATTTCGAGTTACCTGGATATCGAGGAACAACTGCATGCACATCTTGTCAGTGTCCGATATATTGTGGTCTGAGACATCAGATGCTGCACCAGCTCGTCTCTGTGCTCCTTGACGTATTCTCTGAAGCGATGACTCTGTTTTCCTTGCCTATCAAGGTTTTGTTTATGATTTGTGTCATCACCAAAATATTGAGTTATATATAATTTGTTCCTCGGAGGGCCATGCTTCTTTGGTGCTCTATAACAAGCGAATTCTTATTCGCTTACCATAGCAAAAGAAAAGTCCTAAAATGAAACGATCCTCTAGCATGTTTTAAATTGGACACTTACCACGTTAACAAGGTCCGAAGCCAATTCATAATACCGCCTGGTAATTTCGGTCACAGCGCCTAGCAGAAGCTCCTGCCTTGTTTCATGTGTCAAGTAATGACTTGCATTGTCTCCATCCAAAAAGGCCTTTTGGCGATCGGGAAAGCAAGAAAAGACAAAAACATGTGAGAGCTCAGTAAGCCAACGAAGAACAAACATCAAAAGAGGGACGAAATTGAAACAGCTGAATACCTTCAGAGGACGCAATATTCCAGTCACATAAGGTGAGTGCCTGACAGGAAGAGGTTTATTTGTCATCCTATACGTTGCTGTTATTCCCTTGAGCTGCCTCAGGTCCTATATTATTTACAAGAAAAAATGGTAACCTATGAAGCTATGACGCATTTGCTAAAGCACAAAGTTGTTACATACAAACAATGTATTTAGATGTTTTTAGAGCTTACCTCAACAGACCTATCAACAAGGACTTCGATTATTGTGTTGATAATTGATGGTATGACGTTTTTAACAGATTCCCCACCCTGTAGAATGCTCCGCCTGACCAGATCAAGAATTTCACCAGAACATGGAGACAAAAGTTGCATTACATGTCCAATGAAATCGCCGCAAACTTCTGAGACCAGACAATTTACGTCATGAATAACCTGCAAAGGAAGAAAATGTCTAAGTATGTTGTCAATGAACTTGAGACAATTTTAGGCACATGGACAGCTGGACCAAGAATTCAGTGTGGTTACATGACAAATAGCTTTGGCGTATAATATAGTGGTTCCGAACACTTAGTTCACAAGCAAAAAAATATAATTTAACAAAATTGCTAAGATGCAGAAACAAAAAACTACAGCTCATTTATAGGATAGCACTTCAAATAAATCCAGACATTTCAAGAACCAAAAAAAATGAGAAAAATCAAGAGTATGCGGCATACATAGACAAAATCATCCGCGGTGGCTGAAACAGCCCATTCACATCCGGGACTTGGGTTGGCATTACCCATTTTCCGCGTCGTCAGCGCAGACGATAGCCAATTGGAATATCTACATGAAAATAACATGCAAAATATTTCTGTTAACAACAATAGATGGGAAGGCTTCTAACCGAGAAAACAAAACTCAGAAACAAAAATCATAGATGTGGATCCACACAAACCTTGAGAGGAGCTGCAGGGTCAAACGAAGAAACTTATCAGCAGCAGAAAAAACAAGAACATTTTCGTTCCAACATGATCTCAAGCTCTCCAAAAGACTGACACTCTGTCGTAGAGTTAATTTGTGGAAAATAGGTTGATCAGAACTAGAATTCTCAATTATCATCAGTGAGGCAGATGTAAGTACAGAATCAAGAGCTCCAGCTATCTCCTGAAACCTGATTGTGTGTTCACAAGATTAGCAAAAGTGTGAAGATAAATACATTAGTAACACCAGTAGCAACCATAAAAAAAATTGGCCGCATACCTTAGAGAAAAATATACTCCAACATTCCATTGCTTCATAAACTCAATATACACAGCTTCAGCTCGAAATTTAGTTACAGCAGACCGTGATGGACAATATCCTTTATGAAAAAAATTGAAGTAAGACTATAAGTATAGCCTTCAAAATTAACAATTGCCTATTTATGTGCAGCTATTTCTTCACACGTGATGGTGAACAATTCAAAAGTTATCTCAATATATTCTCAAGCCTAGAGCACAATAAGGATCAATCCACTACCTTCAAGATATGCCAGAAAATCTAGGCTTGCCTTGTAATTCTTCAAGAATTCAGTAGGTTTTCCAGGAGAAAAGGCTCCCGGTTTGACTTTCTGGATTGCTGAAAGAACTTCTTTCAAGATTGAGTTGGCCAAGAAGTTGAAGACGTGCAAACCTGACTTGTCTGTTTTCCATTTTGGAGATGAGAACGTAATACCATATAAACAAGTCAATAATCGAAAGGAAATGCAACAATTTCAAGAACAAAGAATAAGGCACATATCTGATAAATAAACTGACATCCTACTCCCAATAAATTATTGCCATAACCAATTTGAAAACTATAGAACATGAAATCAGGGAGAAGATGCCGATTCCACATCATTCTTCTTACACTGACTATGCAACTACGCCTTAGCTGAGTATTGAAGATCCCATCTATAATGATCAAACTGACTCTTACTGCAGAGACTATAATGAATTACCTGTTGAACAAATTTCTAACAACATTTTGCAGTTCTGCTCAACACAATGCTTAATTTGTTCATAATCTTTCTCAAGCTCATCTCCTGATGTCCCAGCAGCATCCACTGATTTTCCATGTGTAACAATTTTCTGTACCAATGGAGCCACAATTGTTGTGCGATAAATTTCTTCTGCACTGTTGGTGTTATCGATTGCAGCATATGCACGCAAACAGTTATACAGGACACTTGCATCCCGATTGTTTAGCCCATCAATGAAGCAATGACCCAGGCTAGCATCTAATAGCACGCTTGCACTTTGACTCCTCTTCTCCATGTTCTTAATAAAAGGCAGGTTCTGTACTGGCATAATAGAGAAAAGTAGTGAGCACTGTATGTATAAATTCTAACACCACTTGTCAGAATTCCAGAGAAACTAGGAACACAAACCAGCTAATTCAACAGGGTTCTCACAAAATGCTACCAGCTAGCGTCTCTTCATCTCTCAATTCTTAGCAACACTTGACAGTCAGCAACTTTTCCACAGCCAATCTTTACCTAGGCATTCTAGAAATATTCTCGAGTCTCATACTGCAAACTAGTTTTTTCTCTCTAGAAATCTTTCAATGTTTTAATGCAACCCATCCCAAACACACCATTTATATATCCTGACAAGTAATTGTGGTTTATCACTCTTTTATCCCACATTTAAAACTAAGGGACAGGTCGAAAAATCCCCTGCCACCATTCAGTCTCTCTTTTTGAAAAAATTATTTATATATTCCCTCTTTCAAATTCAAAATAATTAGACAGTTTAAAATAATTTATATAGAAAGTAGTCCCGTACCCTAAGCAGTTAAATATTTGAAGATAAATAAATACGACGCAATAGTTAAAGAAAAGAACAAGGCATGGTGATGGAGACCTGTTTATGTGTTGTATAGAACTTCAACCGATTAATTTCACTAGCTATTCTTTCCAAATGCGTGCTCAAGGTTTCTCTCATGGTTGTGCCATCTTGCTGTAAGGAATTTCCATCATTCATAGAACTCTTTACTATCAAAGTGGCATCCTCCTTTGACCAATCAGAAGGGCTACTCGGCAGAACTTTTATGAGCTTTTCAACCTATACGTTCCAACGAAACACATATACAACTATAGTCACGCAATCATGTTTTCTAAATCATGACATTGTCAATATAGAATTGGAAAAATCAATATAACAAACACATAGATTAATTAAAGAAATGTGAAACATATTAAACTGCCGTTAAGCTGCTAAATCAGACCCCAGTGGATCAACAAGTTCAAACCGAAATAAACACTTCCAAAGAACTTGATTGCAGAACTATAACCAATGATCTGTACCCTAACAAGTCAACGTTCTACCTAAATTTGTATGAACCAAAGATATTCGCTTAAGTTTAATCACACCCAGGTTCAACATTCAAGAGAAAACTGGAGTTTCGAGTGTAAACAAGACATCCAGATCGCGACGAATACTTGCTCAGTTCTAGAGCTTAAGATTCAGAATCAAGAATCTAGTACCTTAGACACGAGATGGAAAGTGTTGAGCAGCGACTCCAGGTCTTCCCTAGCAGCAGCAGCATCGGACCGCTGCTGTAACCCACTCCGCAGAGCAACGAGCACGGATTCTACGGATCCGCGAAACCCCACGATCTTCTCACGGAGCTCGAGGAGCGGCGCGCGCATTCGGACCACAGCGGCGTCGACATCGACGAGCTTCGTGCTGAGATTGACAAAATCTGCATAGTCGCGGTTGATGAGATCGACGAGCTCGCGGTTCAGGGAGGCTAGGTGTGATCGGAGCTCCGATCGGAGAGTGTTGAACGGGACGAAGGTACGGAGCTCGGAGATGTAGGACTCGGAGTTGAAGTCCGGGGAGAGGAAGAGAGAAGGTTTGAACCAGAGAGGATGCGAGTCTTGCGGGTCCGAGAAGAACTCCGTAGCGGATCTCGGTGCCGGAGACGGTGGCGGCGGAGACGTCATCAGATCTGACATTTTTCCGATCCGTTTCCTGAGTTCGTTGTGCGAAACCAAAGGTGACCGATATAACACATGCGCGTGGAGAGTAAGAACTGCGTGCCGTTTAGGAGAAGTAGAAGTTAACTGTGAGCCGGTTGATTTTGCCTTGCTTTCCCATTAGACCCCTGAAGAACGGGGTGAGGTTTAATTCGGTTTAGGAAATTACAATATTGGGAACCGGGTTCATATTTTAGGTTTTTTTTTTTTTGGCTATGAGTAAGAATCAAGATGTTTGCATTTTGTTAAAATTGTGCAACACTCGGGTTGAATGATATTACAATTGAGTTCCTGAATTTTAAAATAACAAAAATATATATACCAAATTTGAATACATCCTTGTTGAATTCTGTACGAATTCGAACAATTTAAAAAATTGAATTATCTTCTTTTGTTCTAAATCAATTCCGGTTAAACAATCAACACACATGAAGTTGGTCATAACATGTCAATAGTTTCGTTATCGAATCTTTTAAATCAAAATAATTTTATTAGTGTATTGAATTTATGATATATGTTTCTGAAAAAGGTGAGACTGTTCTTTCTTTCTTAATCTGCCAAAGGCTTACAGAAGCAATATATACATGACTTCCTTTGACCTAGCCAAAAAATAGGAAAGTCAAAGAATAGGAAAGTTAGCAAACATAATCAATCTCAGCAAACAAAATCAATCTCAAATCCTATTTCCGTAACACCACCCCCTCTTCAAGTTGGTGTGTGGAGATCTCGAACGCCCAACTTGCCAATGAAATCGTCGAACTCTCTGCGTCCCAAAGCCTTGGTAAAGATATATGCGAATTGAGATCGAGTAGAAACATATCAAGTAATAATAATGTTCTCAAGAATAGCTTCTCGAATGAAATGACAATCAATCTCTATGTGTTTAGTGCGTTCGTGAAAAACCGGATTCGCCGTAATATGAAGAGCTGCTTGACTATCACAATACATCCACATCGGTCGCGTGTGTTGAACTACAAGATCGTGAAGTAATGCCTTCAACCATATAAGTTCACAAGTCGCCATTTCCATGGCTCGATATTCGGCTTCTGCAGAAGATCGAGAAACCACATTTTGCTTCTTCGTCTTCCAAGAGATAGGGGAAGATCCTAATTGTATGAACCACACTATCAATGATCGGCGACTTAAAGGACACCCGGCCCAATCGGAATATGTCCAACCGTAAATCTATAAATCTGAGTCTGACCGGAGAAATATTCCTTGTCCCGGATGCGCTTTGAGGTAGCATACTACACGGAGAGCGGCTTCCCAATGTACTCGGCGAGGTGAATGCATGAACTGCGCTAAGATCTGTATGGAATATGACAATTCTGGTCGTGTTACACCCAAATAAATGAGTCGACCAACCAACCGACGGTATGTAGCCGGGTCATCACACAAATCGCCTTCGACCGAGAGTAGAGTATGGTTTTGCTCCATTGGAAAACCAGCAGGCTTGGCTCCAAGGAGACCAGTTTCGGCTATAATATCCAACGCATACTTCCTTTGACATAGATAAATTCCCGTCGGATTTCTTGCAACTTCGATACCCAATAAGTATTTGAGATGCCCGAGGTCTTTCATATGAAAACAAGACCCCAAATATTGTTTGAACGCAGAGATAGCTGGAAGGGAATTACCCGTAATGATGAGATCGTCAACATAAACCAAAACATGAATTCGAACCCGGCCAATCGAGAAAGTAAATAATGAGTGATCTGAAGATGACTGTCGAAAACCATAAGATTTCAAAGAAGCGCCTAGCTTGGTGAACCAACAACGAGGCACTTGTTTCAAGCCGTAAAGTGATTTCCGAAGTCGATAAACTTTGGAAGCATCGGAGGTTGGAAAACCAGGAGGTGGTTTCATATAAACCTCCTCATCAAGATCATCATGAAGGAACGTATTATGAACATCCATTTGATGCACCTTCCAATTTCGTGTAGCATCCACCGCAAGAAATAGACGAACCGTAATCAATTTGGCCACCGGAGCAAACGTTTCCTCATAGTCGATTCCCTCAACTTTGGTTATTACCAAGGCAACTAAACGCGCTTTATATCGTTCAATGGTGCCATCCGAACAATATTTGATTTTGAAAACCCATTTGCATCCAATCGCTTTTTTTGTCGGGAGGAAGAGACGCTAATGTCCATGTCTTATTTTGCTCTAGTGCAAGAATTTCTGCATGCATCGCTTGTGTCCAATTTTCATCAGACAATGCTTCCCGATATGAACGTGGTTCGTGCCCGGATGTGACAGCAGCAAGAAAAAACTCGATGTTTAGGAGTAAAACGATCACAATCAACGTAGTTCTTGATCGGATAGACGGAAGACATTGGAGGAGTAGAAGACCGAGAAATCTGCACCGTGTTTGTAACAAAATCACGCAGCTTTGTTGAAAGGATTTTAGACGGTCGACCCTTGCCTAGTTGCAGCAACGGAATGTTTTCAGAATTATCTGTATTCGGTGCAACAATGGAGGACGAGGAGCCTGCCGTATCAGTTGTCTCAGGTGGAACAAAAGCAGATGAGCCCCCTATCCTCTTGCGTTGGCAAGATAGAAGAAACATCTCGCGAAACTGAAAAATCGTGGGGTGATGCATATCTTCATAATCTTGCCATACCCATTCAGAGACTGACGAAAAACTTGTGACAGCAGGAGAAGATGTCGATGCAGAAAGATACGGAAATAGATTTTCTCGGAAGATAACGTCGCGAGAAACCAAGAATATCTGACGATCTAGATCGTATAGGTGCCACCCTTTCTTTCCCATAGGATATCCAACAAAGATACAACGTCGATCCCGGTTAGCAAATTTATCCCCATGAGTATCGTGGTTATGAGCATAACAAAGAGAGCCAAACACGCGCAAATGATTGTAACTTGGTTTGGAACCATGAAGAATCTCAAACGGTGTCCGTCTACCAATAACAAGAGAAGGAGTACGATTTATAAGATGAGCGGCGGTTAAGACGTTGTCTCCCTAAAACTCTATCGATAAGTTTGCTTGAAAGAGTATAGAGCGAGCGATGTTGAGAATATGGTGATGTTTGCGCTCGTCCCTTCCATTTTGTTGAGGAGTACCCACACAAGACGTTTGATGCATAATTCCTTGGTCCATAAAATACTGTATGAGAGCCATGAACTCACTACCGTTGTCCGATCGGATAGACTTAACCTTTGTATCAAATTGTTGTTCTACCATTGCTAAGAATTGACGAATGTGAGTTGACACTGCATACTTAGACGTCATTAGATAAATCCATATTCCCTGCGAAAAATCATCAACGATTGTCAAGAAGTATTTTGCACCACTAAAGAATGGAACACAATAAGAACCCCAAACGTCACAATGTAGAAGTTAAAATAGTCGATGTTTTATTTGAACTTACGGGAAAAGAATCTCGCTCTTGTTTAGCGTGGATACAAATCTCACACGCATTATTCAATGACGTAGAACTCTTAGAAAAAAGGCAACTCGGAAAGCAAATAAAAAATCTTCGAAGAGGGGTGGTCGAGCCGACGATGCCATGTGTCCACGGAGCAAACATCACGTGTCCTCGTAGCTACAGTGACCTCCACATTCTGAAAATAATAAAGTCCGCCTCATTTTTCACCTGCTCCAATCAGCGTCTTGGTAGATTGGTCTTGAATGACGCAATATTTATTAGCAAACTGTACTAAACAATCCCGTTGTTCCAACAATTGAAAGATGGAGATAAGATTAAAACTGAGCCCTTCCACAAAAAACACATCATTCAATTACAGATTCAAATCAAGCTGAACATTCCCTTGTTTGTAAGCAACACTCTGTCTACCATCGGGTAAAAGAATCGAGCAAGGAGACATATCGGAGACATCCGTCAAACATGATAAATGACCTATCATGTGATGGGAGCAACCAGAATCGAGAATCCAGTCAATATCAAATGGCTTACCAGACTGAGTTTCTATGGCACTAATTTTTGTTGCATTCAACACGGCAACAATGGTTTTCCACTACTCGTCGCTTATTCCGCTGAGAGCAGAGCGGTCTAAATCTTGAAGCGAAGCAGAAGATGTCGCAGTAGGTGTAACAGCCTGCGCCATATTCACCTGGGGCCGAAGGTTGCATTCCTCTACCACGACCAGTAAGAGGTGAAGGAAGAATACCACGTCCTCGCCCCATTCGGATTTTGGGGCGATCACCCCACCACTCTGGGTATCCCAGAAGTTGAAAACATCTGCTCGAAGAATGCCCCGAGCGGCCGCAATTTGAGCAGAAAAGTTTAGCTTTATCTTCTGCCGAGAAGCGAGAAGAATATCCTGTTTTCTCACCAAAAGCCATAACAGACGAACGAGCATCAGAATTTTTCAGATTAGCATGCAAACTTTCACCCTGGAGATCAACATTATAAATTGTATCAAGATCAGGAAGAGGTTCCCGTGATAGAAGGTTCGAGCGAACAATCCCGTAGACAGAATCATCGAGACCCATGGAAAGTCATGGACTCTACCTTCATTCTGATCCTTTTCATGCTGTCCGGTGAGGTTGCAGGTGCATTTTCCACATGTACAAACATGAAGAGGACGGGAGTTCACCAAGTCACGCCAAATTCTGCTGAGCTTGCCATAGTAGGCATCAATGCTCATCCCATGTTGTGTGCAATGAGCCAATTCAGATTGAACCCGATGAACACGAGGGCCATTCTTGACAGCAAATCGACCCTGCAAGTGTTCCCACAGATCTCGAGCCTCCTCTCGATGGGTGATCAGAACGAAGCTTTGATTCAATGGTATTCTTGGTCCATGAGACAACTAACAAGTTGTTTGTCTCCCAATCTTCAAAATCCGGGGATTCTGGCGCAAGTCGCAAAATTTTCCCATCAACAAAGCCGAATTTCTTCCGAGATTTGAGGGCATGTCGAATATTGATTGCCCATTCATCATAGTTATCCCCATGTAGAAGCGGTTGAGAGAGAACAAGTCCGGGATTGTCGCTTGCGTAATATCGTAGGGAGAGATTTTCCTTCGGTGAACAACTGATCCTTCAGGAGTTGCAGCAATATTGGAGTCGGGAACTTGGTTCGTCGTAGACATCGGTGAGAGAGAGAATTTTGAATTTAGGTGAGGGTCTCTGAATCTTTAGAATCAAAGGTTCGGGGTTATCAGAATCAAAATCAAGAATCGGGGTTCGATGGGTTTCGGGAGTTTCTGGTTCGGTGGTTTTTTTCGGTGAGTTATCAAGAGAGGAATCACAGATGTGAAGAAGAGGGGTTCGAAGGCTTCTGGATCGACGAAAGGAGGATAATGAATCAGAGGTTCGAAGGAATCGGTGGGTTTCAGGGGTTTCGGGTTTGGTGGTTTTTCGGGGTCGGTGAGTTAACAAGAGATGAATCGAAGATGGGAAGAAGAGGGGTTCGAAGATTCTGGGTCGATGAAATAGAGATACAAAATCGGAGGTTCGAAGGAGTCGCTGAGTTCGAAAGTTTATGGGTAAGTGGATTTCAGAAGACAAAAGAGATGGGAAGAAGGTGAAAGACTCACTGGAAGAAGATGAAGGAATCTATGAAGAAGATGAATAAGAGTCTGCGGAAGAAATAATATTTTTTTAACGCTCTAATACCATGAAAAAGGTGATATTGTTCTTTCTTTCTTATTTTTGCCAAAGGCTTACAGAAGCAATATATACATGACTTCCTTTGACCTAGCCAATTAATCTAGCCAAAGAATAGGAAAGTCAAAGAATAGGAAAGTTAGCAAACAGAATCAATCTTAGCAAACAAAATCAATCTCAAATCTTAATTTTCCCTAACAGTTTCCATTATAAAGGATGTTTAGTCAATACAATGAGAATAAATATTGGTGAAAAAGACGCTTCTAACATCTAACCAATCACGATTCACGAGAAAAAACATAAAAAATTAAGAGACAAATCATGATTACTTCGAAAACCCGATGGTTAGATAGTGCTTTCAACTTTATATCTCGTTAAGATCTTACATGATAATATTTGTAAACCCTCTTCTACTAGAAGAGTAATAGTGTCTAACTTCACATCTCTAAAAGAAAATGGACCAACAACATGATAACCTGGTCATATAAGTAAAAATTCTGTAAATAATTATTGTCAAAACACGACCAAAGTTAATTTTAAAACCAAATAAATAATCTTTAAGAATTTAAAACTTAAAAAAGCATAAATGTTTAATAAATATAAAAATAAAAAATCGTTAAAAGTAAACCGATGGGACGATTAGGACACACATCACTGTAAGTGACTCATCACCTACGTCAGCTTTATTGCTTTTGCCCTCCATGATCTACCGTCCAAGACAGGGGCGAGTGTGCAAATAATTTAACTCAACGAGACTAGTATTATAGATGTCGATTTGGGTTGGATTTAATGGATTAATTCAATCCATTCCATTTAAAATCGAGATCGGTTTTTAACATATGAGTATAAATTTATATGAGTTTGGTGGGGATAAAATCCATTTACATTAATTTCAATGAGTTTTATCCATTTAACTCGTTAAATCCATATATCCTTTGTTTCTCTCACATTTACTTCTTTCAGATCTTTTAGACTCTCTATGTCTTTGCATTCACAATTCACTTCAAATTCCCCGTCGTTCTAAATACCCAATTTTGACCCGTAATTTATCCGATTTTTATCTGAAATTTAACCCGATTCCACCCAATTTCACCGAATTTCAAATCGATTTCACCTAATTTAATCGACTTCACCCAATTTTAACTCGATGTCACTCAATTTTCCTGAATTTCAATCCGATTTCACCTACTTTCAACCCGATTTCACCCAATTTTAACTTGATTTCATCTAATTTTAACTCAATTTCACCGGATGTCAACCCAATTTCACATAATTTTAACCCGAATTTATCCAATTTTAATCCGATTTCACTCAATTTCAACTTGATTTCACCCAATTTTAACTCACTTTTATCCAATTTCACTGGTCAAATCTTCGTTTTCGAGAGGGATGATCAACTCCCTCCCCGGCCGGAGAGCCTCCAAGGAGATACAAAAACCCACTGTACAGTAACTTATCTGCCCAACAGGCAAGGTCGGCTGAAAGACAGGATAGGAATAGCTAATCCGATTGGAATTGGAAGTTCCAGAACATGAGGCTGGTATCTCAACCCGATTTTACCCAATTTTTAATTCCATTTCATTGAATTTCAACCCGATTGCATCTAATTTTAACTTGATTTCATCCCATTTTACCGAATTTCAACCTGATTTTATCCAATTTTGACTCAATTTCACCTACTTTTGACTCAATTTCATCCGATTTTAACTCTATTTCACCCAATTTTATCGAGTTGAAATTCAATGATATTGGGTGAAATCAAGCTGAAATTCGGTCACATTCGTGTGAAATCGAGGTGAAATTCGGCGAAATCGGGTTATAAATTGGGTGAAATCGAGTTACAATTTAGTAAAATTAGGTGAAATAGAGTCAAAATTGTATGAAATTAGATTGAAATTCCGTGAAATCGGGTTAAAATTCGGTGAAATTGGGTGAAATCGAGTTAAAATTGTGTGAAATCGGGTTAAAATTCGGTGAAATTGAGTTAAAATTGGGTGAAATCGGTTTCATAAATTATTGTTTTGAATATTGAAACATTAATTACAATATCTATTGTATATATATATATATATATATTATAAATGTTAAATGATAAAAATATATATACAAAACGTTAATTATATGAATAAACATGTTAACTCGTTTGACCTGACCTCTATAACCCATTATTAAATCGGTGGGATTGAACCCAACCCAATTATATTATAGAACCCATTTAATTTTAGTATACCCAACCCATTGACATTTCTAACTAGCGTACGACTTCGATACAATGTATCAAACACAAAGACAAGATAATATCATATGGTCCACGACTAGTTATATGTTAGTTCAAATACAACACCAAGCTGAATCTCCATAACTCTGGAGTTCATACAACTCTAGACATATCATAAGTGCAAATGAGTCCCCACAAATATGGAATCCACGCGATTTTGAAGCTTAGACAACTCTGTTGATGATAGCCTACGAATTTTTGACCATCACATAAGCTCCTAACTCATGATTACATGATTCAAAGTATCCACCCAACTATGGAATTACTAATCGAAACCAACATTCTTGTATTACGATTGATACAAACCTTCAGCACCTCCCCTTCATACAACAAAAGTATCTCCACACCCAACCCACTTTCGAGTTATAGAAACTCACATATGAAACATGAGGCCACATGACTCTCGTACCATAGTGAATACTCCCTAAACGATGTGTTCAAACTAGCCTCCACGGTTAAGCACAACAAGGTACTCATTGTATGTGAGTTTAAAACAATATGAAAGAATTTGATTTTCCTCATTCAAATTCTAATCATATATTCTATTGTGAATTATATAAAAAATAAGAAGAAGATCGCGATAAATACCTCTATTCATAGAGTACGTGATGGAGCAGAATTGATCTTCTAGTTATATGTGTAATTGTCGAAATCTTCACATGGATGGTATGTGTAAAGAAAAATGAGATTTATTTGTATTTTTTTATGGTCTGATAACAAAATGAATCACTTGATTAAAAAAAATTATCTCATATATATATATATATACACATGAAATACAGAGCTTAACCGATATAAAACAATTAATTTATTCGGTTTCGATTGTATCATTTAATTTTGTCTATCATGAAATATTATGGATGTCAAATGGGTTGGCTCGCCCGAATCAACATATGGCCCATTCAAAATAGGCTCGGGACTGATATAAAACAATTAATTATTCAATTTTGATTGTATCATTTAATTTTGTCTATAATGAAATATTATGGATGTCAAACGGGTTTGCTCGTCCGAATCAACATATGGCCCATTCAAAATAGGCTCGGGACGATACGATCCAAAATTAAACAAGCCTTAATTCTTAAGCTCGCGACCCGTCCCGACAGCTTCAAGTGGGCCAGGGGCCCCATATTATTATTGTTTCTAAGTTTTCATTTTGAATCGAAAAAGAGAACTGAAAGAGCAACAACCAACCAAATTCCAACCAGATCTCGTGGAACTGATTGAAAAATGGCCAAATCTCGTCAAATCGAGAGAGTAACGAAGAAAAGCAACAAAGTTTACACCCCTCTTCATCGATTCCAACCAGATCACCGATGCTTGGAACCAACGCCTGGAATCGACCGAAGACGCGCTTGGAAACGACTGAAGACAACGCCTAGAATCAAACGAAGATGATGCATGGAATCGACCGAAGACAACGCTGTAGAATCAATCGAGCTTGGAATCAACCAAAGAAGACGCCTGAATCGACCGAATACGACACCTGGAATCGACCGATGCCTAGAATCAACCGAAGATATATGCTTGGAATCGACCGAAGATGATGCCTGGAATCGATCGAATATGACATCTGGAATCGACGTTTAGTTGGATTGGAATCAGACGAAGATGACACCACATAGAGGGGAAGAAGAAGAAAAGATAGCTCTTAAACCTATTTTTTTAGAAAATAGAGTTCGATAGAAAATTAAAAAAAGGGTAAGAAAATAAATTAAAAAACCTTGCCATGATGAAATATGTCACATGCAAGTATGACTTCTATGGTTATGAATGTTTTCATCGTGGAGTTTGGAAGTAGCATCTCGAACAACTCATGTTCGATGAATTTTATGCAGAGTGACCCACAATGGTTTCTCCTATAACAAAACAAAACATATTCCATAACATATAAAATATATATAATATATGGAACTAAAATTTACAAAATTTATCCATTAACTTTATTTACGAAACATATGCAATACTGAGATATTTTCATGGTTTATCCTTCATGTGAGCAAATCATGATATACCAAATTTTAGGAGGATTCGAGAAAAACCATGGACATAAGACATCATTTTATTGTCTATATGCTTCTTGTTGTTGATATGTCTTGACTCATCAAACATAAGGAGCTCATTGGCTTCTAACACCGCGTTCACACCAATCCAATGAATTGGTTTGTCATTTATAGGTCTTTAGGTGTTTATGATGTAATATACCAATGAATTGCTAGATTTTTCTTTCCAACCTTCTGTTTTGTCGCAGCTTCCTTTTCACGAGCACCGCCTTTCTTTTGGCGTTTCCTATCATTAGTGTATGGCGTCCTCTTGTATTTGGACAACTGCATTATTCTCCACTTTTTAGAGCCTTTGATCAAGGCCTTCGAGCAATTGTATTTGAGGGAATTTCATGTTGTGTCCTTTCTTCACTGTCATCATAAAAATTTAAATTAATATTGAGACTTCCATCAACTTCTTGCATCACCTCGTATACACAACTTTAAGAAAGGCATCTTCGGATTGTGGGAGAATTTTGTTGGGGCATCCTTGATTATGGGGATATCCTTGATGGTGGGGGAGAATGTGAGGGAGATAAGGGATGTTGAAGTGGTGGGGTAGGGTCATTCTTGATTTTCCTATTTTAGGACCCTCACAACGATATCAATTTTTTAGTCAACAATTGGATAAACTTCGTCAAGCTCGAGATCTATCATGTACATAATCTCGAGTATGTTAAGGGTGATGATACTTTTGATGTCTTGAAAATGGTGAACAATGTTGTACACATTGTGTCACACATTGTACTCGTAATTCCGCAATGTTTGGCTGCAACACATTATGCCACACATTGTACACGTTATGCCATAACCCTATTACATAATGTGTGGCATAACGTATTGGGATAACGCGTAGCACAACATTATGGTACACAATGTGTAGAACAACGTTGTTAGAAATTGGTAAATGTTATTAGTGGACTAACTTTTGAATTTCCAAGTTCATTGCTTAAATCCTGCAAGCCATACCTGTGCATAACTTTAGTTTTGTACAACATCTTGCACATTGATAACACGTAGAGTGTATCAGTTTTACGCTAGATATTTACATCATTTTGACATAGATTTCATAGCACGAATTACAAATCTGATACGAATGTTCTTTATGTACGCCCTTTTTGTTGGTTTTCAGGTTTTAAGGCGACAAAGCCTAAACGAGGGTTAAAATGCAAATTCCTGGATTAAACCACATATATTGGAAGATACAAATCACTCGGAGAAAAATTCAGGCCACGGAACAAAATGGAACACCCGAGCATCGAGCGAAAGGAGAAAAGGCATGGAATGAAGTGTGCCCACTCGGGCAAGGAGGCTACCCGCTCGGGCAAAAGCTACGAGAATAATTACAGAAGATTTCACACGACCCGAGCATAAGGTGCACGATCCGTATACTTGCGGTGAAGTGGTCTAGGTAATTATAACTCGTGTTTTCCACACGCCAGTGAACATGGTCGGGTGACCATGCCTGCTCGGGCTGCAACAGGGAACCCGCTCGGGCTGCAATTAGGATTGAAAATCCCCAAGAGTGAACACGACCCGGGCACAAGGTGAACATGGTCAGGTAACTTCACCCGCTAGGGCTGGACACTCTACACGATCGGGCTGCCTTCTGCACGACCGGGTGAAACAGCTGCCCGCGCGGGCCGCCTTTCTCGCAACAACCTGTTTTTAGAGTTTGAACGAGCAAAAGAGGAAAGAAAATCAATTCTAGAGACGAGAGGGCGACGACTAGGGCAAGGGAAGGCTTGGAATTCATCAGGAAAGGCTCAGGAGAAGTTGGAGAAGGAGAGAAGCATCAATCCGGAATTTGGTAACAAGATAGAGAAGATCGAGGCATCGTATTTCCTAGTTTTTATCATGTTTAGGGTTGTGTTATCTTGTTTGACAGTAAATTCCATGAGTGAGTAGATTCCCAACTATGGGCTAGGGATATTGGATTTGTAATGGATGTGCGAATTATGCGTTAATGCTTAGATTTATCGAACTTTTCTTGATATTCGGTTTTACAATCAATATCGTAAACGTTCATACTAGTGCTGCCCACTTAGTAACTTAGGAATTCGTGTTTTGCTGGAAGGTTAAAATATGAATCCGGAACTATTGATTGTAGATTAAGTTTGATTAATGAGAATCTGACCGGTCGGTTAATCGGCTTAGGAATTAGGATTGCGCGCTTAACGCTATTGTAGTCACGAGTTAATCGCTGTTGGAAGGTAGGATTGCACGTAATTATGGTTAGGAGGTTTAGGCTCGGCAGAATCACTCCTCATTTTAGAGCATGAATTCCCCATTGTCAAGATAGTTCGATAGGTTTATGATCTTTCGTTGTTACATCCTTGCAATTCCTGGTATCTCGAAACCCGTAGTGTTCTTAATCATCAAGTCTTCCGTATCTTTCCATCGCTGTCACCATTTATTTTAGTGTTTTAGAGATTTACATCACATCACCATTTATTTCACACCGTTTTAGTTTAATTATATTCTTAGAATAGGCTGCATTTGTCCCCAGAATTCGACCCTGGTACTACACGAACCGTATACTTGCGGTAGAGTGGTCTAGGAAATATTTTAGCTTGAATTTCCGCACATCAAGTTTTTGGCGCCGTTGCCGGGGACTATTTACGGCCTAGATTAGGAATTAGCTAGATTAAGATATAGACCTTTCCAGAGTCTTCATTTGTTTTTCGTATTTTTGCTTTTGCTTTTCTTTCTTATTGGGTCAAATTTTTTACCTCTCGGAGCTTAATCGAATTTTGTGTTCATTATTTTGCAAGGTAACATGAACAACATCAACTCTTTGTGTGCCGATATAGCCAAAATGAAATATCAACTTTCCGAAATTCGTCGTATGCTTTTTGACTCATACCATCCGCATTATTTGGAGCAATCATGGGAACAAGACGTTTGGGGGTATGAAGAAAAAATCTACGAGAGTTACAATCAGCCTTTCGGGAATACATACAATCACGGATGTAGCGATCACTCAAACTTCCCGTATAGGACCACCGATGGTATGCTGAATGCACACCAATCATTTAGGAACTTTCAGCCATGGACGAAGCCCCAAACTCAGAACTATTAGTCATATGTGCCTCAGCCACACCCAAACCAATCCGAAGCAGCCCCCGAATTCGCCGCCATGTTCACCCGCCTCCTTGAAGTATTTGAGAATCAAAACAACTTGTTTATGGGAGTGAAAGCAGAACAAGAAAGCGCCAATGAACAGATGGACGACTTCTTTAGACAAGTGGACACACAAGCTTCAGAACTTGCACAAGGGGCATCACGACCACAAGAGGTTCTATCGGGAAGTTCAAAAACAAATCCTCGTAAGCATGTTAACGAAATTTGCCTAAGGGATTGTAAGACGATGGATCAACCTACTTCAATGTCTGAAAGGGGTGAAGCATCTTTAACAGTAGCGAAAACGTCTGTCAATGAGCTTAAGGAGAACCTTGAGGAGGAAAAGGAGCCAAAGTACGTAAAACCAAATCCGAGGCCACCTGCATTGCCATTCCCACAACGTCAACGCATGAAGACGGTAGATCAGCCAAATCCCTCAATATTTGAAAACGGAGAAGAATCTAACATGGGAGCAGATAAGGCTACGGACATTGATAAGCATATGAAGATCCGAGATGGAAGTAGAATTCAGCTTAATGGACACACTTGAGCAACCGTGCGTTATCGATTTCGTGTTCCCCGACGGCATCTTTGAGAATTTAGCCGAGGAAGTTTGTGAGGAATTTTAGAATACGGATTCCGTAGATATGAATCTCATAGCAGCTGGATAAGGATATTACAAGGTACCAAATGGTATGTTTGACAATGAAAAGAAGGAGGAATCCCCCGACCGAAACTTCCGCACAACCCGAGCTAAATGCGGTGCAAATCAATACATAAATGACCCCGAGATGGCGAGAAGCTACACCAAACGTCCAGCACACAATTGGGACATTGACAAAGAACCCAAGGTGAAGATGAAGCCTTCACCACAAAGGCTCACACACAAAAAATCTCTGGAGACGCTGAAGGAAACAAGCGACGAACGCCTAACCAGTTTCATGGAGTACACAACCGGACTTATGGACAGCTCGACCAGAATTTTTGGACAGCACGATCTAGCCCCTAACTTAGAGAACATCATGACCAATCTTAGGGAAGACATGACTGATCGTGAAAGGAACTCAACTGATCCGCGTGCTACGCCTTATCGTGCACATATTGCACGCGAGACGCTATGCACACGACGACGTCGAGGACGTCCACCTAATGAGTAGCACGTTTTGGTCAGGCTCGCGACCTTAAACAAGCGCTTCTCGGGAGGCAACCTGACTTTTTCATTTTCATTTCATTTATTTTTTCGGACCTATTCTTTTTGTTTTCACATTGATGTACTCGGTGGGATAGTATTATTTCTTTTGGATTGTGTGATTCTTTTTCACAGGTTTTTCGACGTCGATATCATCCTTGAGGAGGAGACGCATACAACGTCCACCTGCATCACAAACTCGGGATTGCAAAATACACAAGGTGCACACGTTCCAACTCTTATTTTCCTGTAGTTTGATATACGAGATTCTCTTAGGTCTTGAACACCGAGACGGTGTTTCATTCAAGTCTAGGGGAGTACTCGTCGATTATCATGCATGTGATTAGGATTAGATGTTGATTTTTGTTATTTTTAGGAATAAGCGGATGGATACCTAGCATGAATTTTCGAGTTTAGTCATTATTTTGCAACCTTGTCGAATCGTGAACAATAGTCTAGGTTTGCTTAGAAGTCTTTTGGATACCGATTAGTCGAGTAGTTGTGCTTGAAACCATGATCTATAGTTGCATTCACCTCCTAGGTTTCAGTACCAAGTATCCATATCTCCGTGTATACCGTTTATCCATTGCTTGTTTGATATATTTTCACCGTTCATGAGTCATTAGATTCCACATGCTTATACTCCACTGTCATCTTGGAAAAGTTTCAAACTATTTCAGATTTGCATTGAATGAGTACATCGAGATCGATAGTTCGGGTCTAAGTGGTGGGTTGAGGCACTATTCTACATCCAAAGGGTTATAGAGATGCGTAATCTATCGAAAAAAATTGTTCTTCAATAACGCACTTCTTCACTCCGCTAAGGTTACACGACCTTATGAGTATGCCATAGGTAGCCTGGGTCTAAGTAGAAAGCCATCCCTCTTCGACTTCGACGTCCTAGAAACCAAGCGTGGATCTAAGTATCGAAAAAAAAGAAAAAAAAGAATAAGAACGAGAAAACGAGTTTAATGATACCTTAAGCTTAGGGGAATCGGTATGGAGATCGCTTGGACGTTGTCTAGGGTTGTGAAATAGACTTAGATTATTGGTAGGATTGCATGGCTCGTAACTTTTGGTTGATATAAGTCTAAACTCGGTACGCTTAGGCTTGCGTTCATGTGACGCGTTGTTTTGCACAATGACTAATCCTTCAAATTTTTCGTGCTAGTATCCATAGTTGTTAGACTCTTCTTATACTTGGCTTGAGTTTTGTTTGAGGACAAACAAAGGTTCAGGTCTGGGGGAGTTTGATAGCACACAGAGTGTATCAGTTTTAGGCTAGATATTTGCATCATTTTCACATAGATTTCATAGCACGAGTTACAAATCCAATACGAATGTTCTTTATATACGCCCTTTTTGTTGGTTTTAAGGTTTTAAGGCGACAAAGCCTAAACGAGCGTTAAAATGCAAATTCCTGGATTAAACCGCATATATTGGAAGATACAAATCACGAGCGTTAAAAGGCCGAAAAGTGTATCAAATTTTGGTTAGGTATTCGTGTCATTTTCGCATATATTTCTTAGTTAGATTTACATTTTCGATATGATTCTTCTTTACATACACCCATTTTGTTGGTTTTCAGGTTTTAAGGTGACATGGCGTAAACGAGCATAAAAAGACGAATTCCTGAGTAAAACCACACATATTGAAGTTAAATTCACTCGGAGTTATAATCAAGCCTCTGGACTCAACGGAACACCCGAGCAACGAGCGGAAAAGAGCAAAGACATGGATAGAAAGTGCCCAATCGGGGACTGAGGTCTACCCGCTCGGGTAAAACCTACGGGGTTTATTTATGACACCTTGCACGACCCGGGCACGAAGGCAACATGATCGGGTAGCCATACCCGATCGGGCGCAATCAAGGTACCCTCTCGGGCGTTAATTCTTCCTAAAAATCCCCGAGAGTTTACACGACTCGGGCTGTTCAATCACACGATCGGGTGCTGATGCCCGATCGGGCAAGACGGAGTACACGACCGGGCGAGGCTCTACACGACCGGGTAAAAGGTGTACCCGAGCGGGCCGCCTTTCTCGCAGCAATAGATCTTGTATTCAAACGAGCTAATTAATAGACCAGAACGGATCTAGACGCAAGGGGGCGACGCTTAGGGCAAGGAAAGGCTTGGAAATCATCAGGAAAGGCTTGGGAGACGCTGGAGAAGGAGAGAAGCATCAATCCACACATCGGTAACACAATAGGGAAGATCGAGGCATCGAGTTTCCTAGGGTTTATCATGTTTAGGGTTGTGTTATTTCCTTTGTCTGTAATCTCCATGAGTGAGTAGGTTCCCAACTATGGGTTAGGGATATCGGATTGTAACGGATGTACAAACTTATGCGTTAATGCTTAGATCTATTGCATTTATCTTGATATTCGGTTCTACAATCAAAACCGTAAACGTCTATACTAGACTAGTATTACTAGTGCTGCCCGCTCAGTAATATAGGAATTCATATTTTGCTGGAAGGTTAATGTGTGAATCTGGAACTGTTGAGTTGTAGGTTAAGTTCGATTAATGAAAATCTGACCGGTCGGTTAATCGACTTAGGAATTAGGATTGCGCTCGTAAAGCTGCCATAGTACGGGTTAATCACTGCTGGAAGGTAGGGTTGCACGTACTCATGGTTAGGAGGTCTAGGCTCGGCAGAATCATTCCTCACCTTAGAGCATGAATTTCCCATTATCAAGATAATTCGATAGGTTTATGATCTTTAGTTGTTACGTCCATATGATTCCCGGTATCCCCAGACCCGTAGTGTTCGTCATAGCCAAGTTTTCCTCAACCTTCTATCGTTGCCACCACATTTAGTTTAGTTTTCTAGATAGTTACACCACACCATCATCTACTTCCCTTCGTCTTAGTTTAGTGATATTCTTAGGATAAGGCTGCATTAGTCCCTAGAGTTCGACCCTGGTACTACACGAACCGTACACTTGCGGTGAAATGGTCTAGGAAATATATTGCTTGAGATTTCCGACATCAAGTTTTTGGCGCCGTTGCCGGGGACTAATAACGGTCTAGACTAGGAATTAGCTAGATGAAGATCTAGTCCTTTCCGGAGGCTTCTTTTGTTTTTCGCATTTTCTTTTCGTTTTTCCTTTTATTGAGTCTATTCTATCTACCGCGGATTTACACTTTGGTGTTTTGTTTCTTGTTGTGCAGGAGCCTTGCATGAGAAGCTCCACTCAAAAGCTCCTCATTTACGATCCCGAGGTCGAACGAACTTTAAGGAGCCTACGCAAGAAAAGAAGGATTGGAATAGCGGATTCCTAGTCCGAGGTAGAAAGAGCGAGCAATCACGAGACATACGCCTCTGAAGAGGAAGAAACCAATAGTGCAAGCAGCGGAGAGGACAACGCAAGTAATCCCGACATGGCTGCTACCGATGAGACTTACAGAGCCTACACCGCCTCCGAAGCACATGCAGTTACTTTCGTGCATGGCCCACACGATCGATAACCAGGTTGAGCTACAACCAGCCTTCATACAAATGCTCAACAACTCGGCCTTTAGAGTAATGGAGAACGAAGATCCGAACTCCCACCTTACGCACTTCAAGATGCTTTGCAGCACTACCAAGGTTGGAACGGGAGTTACTCGGGAGGATCTCTACTTGATGGCGTTCCCATTCTCACTTAAAGATGCGGCGCAACGTTGGCTGTTCAACTTGCCGGCTGCATCAATCACGTCGTGGGATGATTTGGAGCAACGGTTCATGCAACAATTCTTCCCGGATCATAGAACGCTTCTTGCCAAGAGTCGCATTAATTTTTTCTTACAAGAAAGAGGCGAGACGTTAAACGATGCATGGGAGCAATTTAAGAACTACCAGCGGATATGCCCACACCACGGAATGGATAAGAAGTATCTTATCACGAGTTTTATCCAAGGTCTCCAAGAAACCACCCGATTCATGATCGTGGCAGCGGGTGGTGGTTCCTTCAGCAACCTTACATTCAATCAGCTCGAGAAATTGATCGAGAGCATGGTGAGGGAAGGAGGCAAGAAGGTAGGGGAATACAATCGCGATTACCCATCTAAAGCTGCAGTGAACGAGCTAGGCATTGCCAACCCGGAATTAACGGAATTGAAGCAGCAAGTTGGCGAGATACATCGAATGATAGCTGGACTTCATGTGGACCGACACGACGCATCCGTAGTCCAAGGGATGGAGGAAGTGAACTACGTTTCCAATCGGGGCTACCAGCAAAATTACATCAAGAGCCATCCCAATCTCCCATATGGCAACGAGCAATGTAGCGAATCCGCAGGACTTCCAACCGCGGATAATGGCAAGAAACCAGAATCAAGGTTTCCAACCGAGAGGAAGTGGCCAAGATTACGGATATCAACCTCGCGCACAATCTTCAGGTGATTCTGAGATCCTTTCTATGCTCCAATTGATGCACCAAGAGCAGAAAAGCGCGCTTGAAGGGATTAGGGCTGAGCAAGAGGATATGCAGAAGAGAATGGACGGATTTCAGACGCACTTGAGACTCCTCGAAACGCAAGTGGCTCAACTAGCCCAAGGTTGAAACCGACAAACCGGACAGCTTCCCGGGAAATCCGAGGCGAACCCCCGCGAGCAAGTAAATGCCATTTTCTTAAGGAGGGGGAACACGGTAGGGCAACCAATGCCTCCCATGGCTTCAAGAGAAGAGCCTTTGAGTGATAAGATCGAACAACCCATCACTCCAGCCGTGGAAGAGAAGGTTACCGAGGAAGAGGAGAGGGAGTTACCCTATGTAGCACCTCCCCCGAGGGTACCACCGTTACCCTTTCCGCAGCGTCAAAGGAAGCAAAGTGACGAGGCCCAATTCTCTCAATTCGGGGAACTCTTGAGGAAGCTACAAGTCACCATCCCCTTCTACGACGCGCTCACAAAGATCCACTCGTATGCGAAGTTCCTCAAAGACATCATAATGAGGAAGAGAACCGTGGACAACGAGATGGTAATGGTAACGAACTCCCTTATACAGCCTCCTACCATGGTCGAGAAGATGCCCGATCTAGGTAACTTCGTCATTCCTTGTAAGATTTATGATTACGAAATTGAGCATGCACTAATAGATATCGGAGCGAGTGTGAGCTTGCTACCACTATCCCTTGTTGAAAAGCTCAATAGAGTAGGAGATCTTCAACCCACACGAATGCAAATCACATTGGCTGATCAATCCGTACGGAGTCCCGTGGGTATATTGACGAATGTTGCCGTACAAGTGGGAGAATTCCGATTCCCCGCGGATTTTATCGTTGTGGATATGGAGATCAATCCGAAGATCCGCGTCATTTTGGGACGACCATTTCTCAACACGACAAAGATGATCATCTATTGCGTGAAAGGAAGGCTACTGATGAAATTCGGGGGCGGGTCTATCGAGTTCAAACTCGACGAGGCGTTGAAGAAGCTATACATGACCGAACTCGTAATGCACGTTAACACGGCGGATGCACCAACGGAGAAGATTGAACGTGTACATCGGGACATTCATCCAAAGAAGATACCACTATCCGAGTATACCGGGAGTCAATTTCAGTCACCAACAAGATCGGACGCACTCACGCAGTTCGAGGAGAAGCTGAAATTCCCTCAGCAGGGAAGTGACTCGAGCGGGCAACACACTCCACCCGGTCGGGCAGAGTCAAATTTAGGAGACCCGGTCGGCCAGCCTCATAGCCCGACTCGGGTAGGACTCACGGGGGTAAATTCTTCAAATAACCACCCGAGCGGGTGGTTGCGTGAGCCCGATCGGGAAAAAGGGTTGGATGAGAACCCGCCCGGGCGACCAGATAGCCCGACGCGTGCACACCCCACGGGGGTAAATGTCATGTTTAAGGACCCGACTGGGGCATAGAAGGAGCCCGATCGGGCACCAGAGAGGAACGAAGGTCCGCACGTTTTGATCGATACTTCAACGCGGGCAACGGTTCTACGGTCACACACATCATCTCCTACACCCTCAGTGACCCACATACACTCCTATCCTGCATGGAATATATAAGAAACGCTCAACCATAACCGAGTTCGAAAGAGATACGAAAGAGTCGTGGGATCGAAAGAGAAGAACCGAGGATCACAAGTGAGAAACCCTCCAGGATTCGAGTCACGTCACGGTGATCAGATAGAAGACGGAAGAGACATACCTCCTCTCTCCGCCATCACACGCGTATGAAGACGCTAGGGTCGAGCTAAAGACCGAAAACAAGCGCTTCTCGGGAGGCAACCTGAGCCCCATATCCTTTTTAATCGTTTTCGTTTTATTTCTTTATTTTTGCACTCCTTTTAATTTTTTTAGATTTGGACAATTTTCTCTAGGATTTAGGAATTTAGTGGTCTGATCGATTTTTGCTGCATATGTTTTCCTCGTATGAATTTTTCTGTTTTTGCAGCACAGCCCGGTCGGGCAGACACCTCCACCCGAGCGGGCAACGTCTAATTCAAGGGAACCCGATCAGGCAGCATAAGAGGACCCGAGCGGGTAGGTCAACACGAGAGACGCCCGACCGGGTGACACAGGGTACCCGATCGGGCACCGTAAAATCTGCAAGGTAAATTATATTTCGAGTAACCCGAGCCACCACCCTCACTTCACAATCCAACCCTAGCGTGCTCCCAGAAATTTCGAACCCTCACGCCGCAATCTCTTCCACCGGAGTCGCTCGTGCGCCGCCGCCGTTCACCACCGTCACCGGTTACTCGAAATACCTTTCTTCCTCCCCTCTCTTGAAAAACCCGAAAATTTCTCAAATTCCTCTTAAATCCCAGGTATATTCATGAACTATTTTGTGATTTTGACTGCTATGGGTTAGATCTAGATCTGATTAGGAAAGATTTAGGGTAATTTTGTTGATTGAATCATGAAACGCGAACTGCAGGTCGCGATTTCATGATTCAACCCAACTGGGCTAGGTAAAGAACCCGGTCGGGCATTCTGGATCTCTACCCGATCGGGCAGTTGGTTCGCCCGAGTCGGGCGGTGCCTATGGGAATGTTTTGGACAAATTAGAGCCCGACCGGGCAACACCTCCTACTCGATCGGGCATCTTGCAAAATTGTGCCTATCGCTTATATTTCTTCTTTGATTGTTTTGCAGATGGCCCTGAAGATCTTTCAGAGCTCAAAGAAACGCCAATCTGACGCATATGACCTAGAGCACGGATGGCCAGCGAGGTCGAATGCAATCATGGAATTGACGCCCTATATGTCGATCACCACATCCCACCAGCAATACAACTACCGGACGACCACTTTCTTGTCCGGTCAGAAGTCGAGGTTCACCGAGCTTCAGCCGCGGATTTTCCCGTCCCGCTTCTTATCCTCCAAAGCGATGAGTGCTCTCCACATAGAGGAGCACATAGACGCCATCTTCAACATGTTGGGATGGACGGGACTGAGGGACATACAAGAATACACCTATCGCAACCTCATGGCGAAGTTCTTCGCATCGTATGCAGCATTCTTCCCTGAGTCCGGAGATCGGGAGAGAGCCTTCATGGAGTTCCGTTTGCTGGGACAGAACTTCCGGCTTAGCTCGAGACAGTTTGCAATCATCCTTGATGTTCCACATTGCAACTTCACGAAGATGCCTCAGCATAACCGAAGCCGTGAAGCACAATTCTGGGCTAAGATTGCGTACGGTGATTACTCGACGAGGTCGAAGGCCAACCATATACGCCACCCCGCCCTAAGGTACTTTCACTACTTCCTAGTCTCGTCTATACTAGGAAAGGGAGCACAAGGCGGAGTCAACCACAAGAGTTGGTGTACCTTAGGCGGGTGGTACAGTCAGGCTTTGTGCCAGACGAGTGGGATATCTTAGACGTCGACTTGGCGTGGCTAGTCATGCGATATTTCCTTGACATCGCCACCGAGAAATGTATCACGGATACGAAGATCATGTGCGCTGGCATCGTCACGATGATAGCACAAAGAGTCGGGATCAACCTTGGCATCGTGACTGAGGACAAGATCGACGAGGAGCCCGAGCTGAACCTCCAGAACCTATGCAGTCGAAGGGCGATTACGATAGAGAGGTACAACGTCATCTAAAGCTACAAGGACGAGCACGGTCGCAACTTGGAAGTCGACCTAAGCGAGATTCAGATGCCGGGTCTAGACGAGGAGGGCTCCCGATTCAGGATTGATCCAGCCATCGGACACATTGGCCCGAGGCTAGGTGAGGTAGATCCACCTCCAGCCGATGCACCAGGACCGTCTATGTCCCGACAGCGCAGCCGACGCGCCACACTCACGTGCCTGCCCAGAGTACCCTCACCACCGCTCTGACTTCCCTTCCATGGAAGGAATCTTCGACGTTCTCAGGTATGTCGCGGAGGAGACCAGGTATCGGTATTTTATGACACAACAGAGGTACGATCTGGAGGCGACGAGGCATGACATCGAGGCTGCAAGATATGCGGAGCAACAGCAGTTCCAGGAGCAGTTGATCCAGCATACGTATTACCTCACGGAGTCCGTCCGTAGGTTCCAGCAGCTCAGTATACAACATTACCAGGAGCCATACGTGCCGATCCCATAGGACTATCATACTGGCGCCATCCCGTACCGCCCGCATATTCCCTACGAGTTGCAATCTTTCTACTTCCCACCTGGGGAAGGGGCACCCACGGAGGCAGCAGACCCTCCGACCACCCGCGGTGGAGAGGATGAGGATTAGACCACTCCTTTTTCTTTCTTTTTCTTTTTCATCTTTTATGGACCTATTTTTTCTTGTTTTCTTTCTTTTTAGATTTAGCGCTTATGTACGCTCTTTGGAACTTACTTATTTAGTGATCTTTGCTCTATCTCTTGCGTTTCATGGTTCATATCTCAGGTCTTCCACGATAAATCCCGCAATAGAGCAAAAGAGTATCACAATCCGGATGTATCACAATTCGAGAAAGCTACACACATCAGGTGTACTCGTTATCCTTTCTAAATTTTCTCGGATTTTTGGCATGCGGGTATCCCTCATAGATCTCGAACACCGGGACTGTATTCCGTTCAGGCCTGGGGGATGATACGGATTTTTCATTAGAGTAACATATTAGCGCTTAGGATTAGGATTAGGGTTAGGATTAGGAATAAGATGGATACCTAGTAAAATTTTTTCGAGCTTTAGTCATGTTTTGCGACCTTGTCGAATCGTGAACAATAGTCTAGGTTTGATTAGAAGCCTTTTGGATACCGATAGTCGAGTAGTTGTGTTTGAAGCCACGATCGATAGTTGAATTCACCCCTTAGATTTCGGTACCAAGTAGTCATATCCCCGTGTATACCATCTAGCCTTTGCTTAGTTGATATATTCATACCATTCATGAGTTATTAGATTCCACACGCTTATACTCCGCTGTCATCTAGGATAGGTTTATGACAATTACGAGTTAAGATTGACATGAGTACATCGAGATCGATGGTTCGGGGTGGTGGATAGAGGTGTTGTTCTACGTCCTAAGGGTTAGAGTGTTGCGTAATAAAAAAAAGCGAAAAAAATTATAATCTTCAATAACGCACCTCTTCACTCCGTTAAGGTCACACGACCTTATGAGTGTGCCATAGGCAGCCTGGGTCTAAGTAGAAAGCCATCCCTCTTCGACTTCGACGTCCTAGGAACAAAGCCTGGATCTAAGAAAAGAAAAAAAAAATGCATAAGAACGAGAAAAATGAGTTTAATGATATCTAAAGCTTAGGGAAATTGGTATGGAGATTGCTTGGACGTTGTCTAGGGTTGTGAAATAGACTTAGATTTTTGGTAGGATTTCATGGCTCAGCACTTTCGATAAATATAAGGCTATACTCGGTACGCTTAGGCCATTGTTCATGTGACGCGTTGATTTGCGGAATGACTAATCCTTAGAACTTTTTGCGCTAGTATCCATCGTTATTAGATTCTTCTTGTACTTGGCTTTAGTTTTGTTTGAGGACAAACAAAGGTTTAGGTCTGGGGGAGTTTGATAACACGAAAAGTGTATCAAATTTAGGTTAGGTATTAGTGTCATATTCGCATATATTTCTTAGTTAGATTTACATTTCCGATATGATTCTTCTTTACATACACCCGTTTTGTTGGTTTTAAGGTGACATGGCCTAAACGAGTATAAAAAGACGAATTCCTGAGTAAAACCACACATATTGAAGATAAATTCACTCAAAGTTAAAATCAAGCCTCTGGACTCAACGAAACACCCGAGCAACGAGCGGAAAAGAGCAAAAACACGGATAGAAGAGTGCCCGATCGGGCACTGAGGTCTACCCGCTCGGGTAAAACCTACGGGATTTATTTACGACACCTAGCACGATCCGGGCACGAAGGCAACATGATCGGGTAGCCATACCTGATCGGGCGCAATCAAGGTACCCGCTCGGGCGTTAATTCGTCCTAAAAATCCCCGAGAGTTTATACGACTCGGGCTGTTCAATCACACGATCGGGTGCTGATGCCCGATCGGGCAAGACGGAGTACACGACCGGGCGAGGCTCTACACGACCGGGTAAAAGATGTACCCGAGCGGGCCGCCTTTCTCGTAACAAACTAGA
This sequence comes from Gynandropsis gynandra, assembly GCA_036759665.1. NCBI lineage: Eukaryota > Viridiplantae > Streptophyta > Magnoliopsida > Brassicales > Cleomaceae > Gynandropsis > Gynandropsis gynandra. Next base: position 18,812,211 of record CM071869.1, on the reverse strand, counting down.
TCTTGCATTCAAACAAGCTAATTAATAGACCAGAACGGATCTAGATGCAAGGGGGCGACGCTTAGGGCAAGGAAAGGCTTGGAAATCATCAGGAAAGGCTCGGGAGACACTGGAGAAGGAGAAAAGCATCAATCCACACATCGGTAACAAATAGGGAAGGATCGAGGCATCGAGTTTCCTAGGGTTTATCATGTTTAGGGTTGTGTTATTTCCTTTGTCTGTAATCTCCATGAGTGAGTAGGTTCCCAACTATGGGTTAGGGATATCGGATTGTAACGGATGTACAAACTTATGCGTTAATGCTTAGATCTATTGCATTTATCTTGATATTCGGTTCTACAATCAACACCGTAAACGTCTATACTAGTGCTGTCCGCTCAGTAATATAGGAATTCATATTTTACTGGAAGGTTAATGTGTGAATCCGGAACTGTTGAATTGTAGGTTAAGTTCGATTAATGAGAATCTGATCGGTCGGTTAATCGACTTAGGAATTAGGATTGCGCTTGTAAAGCTGCCATAGTACGGGTTAATCACTGCTGGAAGGTAGGGTTGCACGTACTCATGGTTAGGAGGTTTAGGCTCGGAAGAATCACTCCTCACCTTAGAGCATGAATTTCTCATCTACTTCCCTTCGTCTTAGTTTAGTGATATTCTTAGGTTAAGGCTGCATTAGTCCCTAGAGTTCGACCCTGGTACTACACGAACCATACACTTGCGGTGAAGTGGTCTAGGAAATATATTTCTTGAGATTTCCGACATCAACGACTACAACAATGAATTGTTCGACGGGCTTTGAAATACCATAACTTTGCGTACGAAACTCCGAATTACCATAACTAGTGCTGCCCGCTCAGTAACTTAGGAATTCGTGTTTTGCTGGAAGGTTAAAATATGAATCCGGAACTATTGATTGTAGATTAAGTTTGATTAATGAGAATATGACCGGTCGGTTAATCGGCTTAGGAATTAGGATTGCGTGCTTAACGCTATTGTAGTCACGAGTTAACCGCTGCTGGAAAGTAGGATTGCACGTAATTATGGTTAGGAGGTTTAGGCTCGGCAGAATCACTCCTCATTTTAGAGCATGAATTCCCCGTTGTCAAGATAGTTTGTTAGGTTTATGATCTTTCGTTGTTACTTCCTTGCAATTCCCGGTATCCCGACACCCGTAGTGTTCTTAATCGTCAAGCCTTCCGTATCTTTCCATCGTTGTAACCATTTATTTTAGTGTTTTAGAGATTTACATCACATCACCATTTATTTCACACCGTCTTAGTTTAGTTATATTCTTAGAATAGGCTGCATTAGTCCCCAGAGTTCGACCCTGGTACTACACGAACCGTATACTTGCGGTAGAGTGGTCTAGGAAATATTTTAGCTTGAATTTCCGCACATCACACATCCTTGGACATTCGGAGAATTTCTCATTTATAGCGATCAATCAAAACTTGGCCAATAGTACTAGAACATTCTCATATATAATAATGTGTTCATGTATTAGACATAAATATTATTAAATTTACCAATAGAGTTAAACTAACTAAATAAATTTGAAACTTACACTTACCTCCAAAGGCAACATAACCCGCAAAATGTCCAATTTTTCTTCATATCGCTGTCAAAATTATTGAGCATAGTACTAATCTTGCAAAGAACGAGAAGAAGCGTGAACATTCCTTAAGGAAAATTGGTGCAAGCTTCTCGGTTAATGGGGGTTCGCACAAAGAAATCTTTGATGGGGCCATTGAATCTACTCTTGTTGACTACACCTTTTTCACTCCAAAAATAACATGTAAGTTTTCATCATATTTTACATAGTTTTAGTCTTTATTCTGTTTTTTACACTTTCTTTACTTCATTTCGTGATATTACAAGCTACAAGGACTAAGGAGAATGGTTATGGTAAAACAACGCAAGTTACAACATAAAACAAGAATCAAAGACTAATACAGAAGAAACGCTCCATTTGAGCTATCAATCACTTAGCAGAACAAGTTTAACACGAGTGAAAAAAGTTCTAGTGAAAACGCTCGACTTGAGCACCTTGAAACTTAATCGAGTAAAATGCATGTTTTATTCTTTCGATTTTTGAATGAATCTCATGAATTGATTTTCAAATGGTTTAATTCATATGGAGATGTCAAACTAGGCTAGATCATATGCAATAGATAGGCATGAATAATCATATCGAGATATAAGTTAATTGCCTTAAGAATGAGGATATCAAGCAATAATGCATTCAACATATAGGTCATTAGATGCAGATATCAATGATTTGTATGTTGGAACATGATCTAGATTGTGAGAATAGGTAGATCCATTTAAGATGATTGAATTCTCCGATAGGAACAAAATGACATTTCTTGAATTTAGATGCACCGTCTCATTTTTATATAATTTTAAATATAATTTAGGAAAAATCTCATTTTAATCGTCATACTTGTCTATTTCTAACCGAACTATACGTCTATTTTTTGTTAACATTATAATCAGTATACATGTCAAAAGACCAAGAAAAATGCAAAAAGTTGATTTTGGACTTCCAAATTGATAATCAAAGGTTAATATCGTGATATATCATCATTTTTTCTTTAATAATCGATAATATGGATATCATGTTAATAACGACGTCGATGGTGATATTACCAGAAAAATAAAAATGAGTCAACGGTGATGTCTCCAGAAAAATTAAAAATGAATTAACTATATATTGTAAAGTTTGATGGAAAAGAATCGAAAAGGGTTTTATTTTAACAAAATTGTTTTTTTTCTTCCGCTAATTTGTCTTCTTCTCTCTCCTCTCATTCTTTGTCTCTCCTTTCACTCTTTTCTCTCCTCTGTCACTAAACTTTCTATGCATCGAATCCATACCCCTGCATGCAAACGAGTCGAAGCTCTTTGTGTACTTCATGAATTTGATTGACTAATCATGTTGTGTTCATTTTCAACGTGAATGTGCTTTCAAGTGTGTGTAAACAAAAGAGAAAAAAAAAAGAAAAAAATGTGTAATATGAAAAATTTAGTTTCAATTTGTGGTCTAACAAAAAATTGGTATTTTTTGTTTATAAAGAAAGCATTAATTTTCATCTTTAAAATGGGTAATGACAATTAGACGGAGATAACGGACTCATTAACAATATACATGAAATCGATATTGTTGCAAATGACCTAGAATGAATGTGAAATGACTGACACAAAAATGAGAAACACAAATACTTTGTTCTTGAACTATAAAACAAAGTATTGCAGAAGCGATAACAAAATGCTAAAGATGAAGCAGGCCTATATCTTGACAGGATTGATCCCAGTTTCTAAATAGCTTCTTGAGTTTACAAAGAATCAATACTCATAACCTTGAGCCCTGATTCTTTTACATAATTTCCTTAATAAAAAAATCTTACACCCAAAAAGGAAGAAAAATGAAATGCTCCTCTCTCACAACTGCCTGCCCTTTATATAAATTCAAGAATCAAGAGAGAAAGTGAGACCTTCACCAAAAACTTCCTAACAAACTTCAGAACAAAAAACAGAGCACATGACTCTATATTTTCACTCTTTGCTAACAAGCGAAACCACACAAAGACCATATGTTTCAACAAACCTCCACTTTGGTGAGGCTGACTCCATAGCTACCAGACATTCCTCAAAGACCAATCAAACTTCATAAGATTATTCTTCTGCAATGACTTTCAGCAATTCAAGTGCACTCTTGAATTTGCCTACTAGAATAAATTTAGTAAGCATATCTGCTGGGTTTGTCAATGTTGAAATTTTGTTAATTCTCATTGTCCATTGAGCAATGATATCTCGAATGTACTGTAGACGAACGTCTATGTGCTTGGTTCGTTCATGAAACACACAACATGTTTCTACAGGATCCCGATTTCTAGCTCACAAAATTTCCTCTAACCGTGAATGTGTAGCATGTATCTGATCTCCTTTTGTCTAAGCTAGTAGCGTAGTCTGAATCGCAACACCATGTTATGTTGATGTTTGATGCCTTGTTGAAGATCAATCTTACATCCAATGTCTCTTTTAGATATCTTATAACCCATTTAACTACTAACCAATTGCATACGCCAAGTCTGGACGAGTTCCAATCATGGCATACATTAGACTACCAACTGCATTCCGATATGTTGTTGAATCAACTTCCCCATATTCAGTTCCATCTTCAACTGATTTCAGCTTAAAGCGTGCTCTTATTGGTGTGTTGACTATTTTTGAAATTGCCATCCAAAAAACTTCTAACACTATTCAAAGATAACCTTCTTGAGATAGAGTTAAGCTATCATTTCTTCTGTCTCTTTGTATTTTCATGCCTTGTATCTTCTTGGCATGTTCGAGATGTTTCATCTCAAACTCCTTGCTCATCAGATCCTTTAACCTTTTGATTTCTTTCATACTCTTTGAAGCTATCAACATATCATCTATATACAAGAGTAGATATATGAAATCACTTTCACCAAGATGTTTGAAATAGACACAGGTATCAAACTTGCTTCTGCCAAATCTTAGGTTCTTTGTGACTGCTTCAAACCACATAAAGAATCCTTGGAAGACAAGTGATAACACGTAAAGTGTATCAATTTTAGGTTAGGTATTATTATCGTTTTCGCATATATTTCTTAGTTAGAGTTACATTTTCGATACGATTATTCTTTACATATGCCCGTTTTGTTGGTTTTCAGATTTTAAGGCAACAAGGCCTAAACGAGCATAAAAAGACGAATTCCTGAGTAAAACCACACATTTGAAGACACAATTCACTCGGAGCTAAAATCAAGCCTCGGAACTCAAAGGAACACTCGAGAAACGAGCAGAAAAGAGAAAAAAACAAGGATAGAAGAGTGCCCGATCGGGCACTGAGGTCTACCCGCTCGGGCAAAACCTACGGGGTTTAATTGCAACACCTTGCACGACCCGGGCACGAAGACAACATGATCAGATAGTAATACCCGATCGGGCGCAACAAGGTACCCGCTCAGCTTTAATTCATCCTAAAAATCCCCGAGAGTTTACACGATTCGGGCTGTTCAACCACGCGATCGGGTGCTCATGCCCGATCGGGCAAGATGGAGTACACGACCGGGCGCGCCTCTGCACGACCGGGTAAAACCGTTGTCCGAGCGGGCCACCTTTCTCGCAACAAACTAGATCTTGAATTCAAACGAGCAAATTAATAGACCAGAACGGATCTGGACGCAAGGGGGCGACGTGTAGGGGAAGGAAAGGCTTGAAAATCATCAGGAAAGGCTTAGGAGACGCTGGAGAAGGAGAGAAGCATCAATCCACACATCGGTAACACAATAGGGAAGATCGAGGCATCGAGTTTCCTAGGGTTTATCATGTTTAGTGTTGTGTTATTTCCTTTGTTTGTAATCTCCATGAGTGAGTAGATT
>CM071869.1:18777608-18806692 GCA_036759665.1 Gynandropsis gynandra | reverse complement strand
AGTATGAATCCGGAACTGTTGAGTTGTAGGTTAAGTTCGATTAATGAGTATCTGACCGGTCGGTTAATCGATTTAGGAATTAGGATTGCGCTCGTAAAGCTGCCATAGTACGGGTTGATCACTGCTGGAAGGTAGGGTTGCACGTACTCATGGTTTGGAGGTCTAGGCTCGACAGAATCATTCCTCACCTTAGAGCATGAATTTCCCATTATCAAGATAATTCGATAGGTTTATGATCTTTAGTTGTTACATCCATACGATTCCCAGTATCCCGACACCTGTAGTGTTTGTCATAGCCAAGTTTTCAACAACCTTCTATCGTTGCTACCATTTAGTTTAGTTTTCTAGATAGTTACACCACGCCATCACTTACTTCTCATCGTCTTAGTTTAGTGATATTCTTAGGATTGGCTGCCTTAGTCCCTAGAGTTCGACCATGGTACTACACGAACCGTACACTTGCGGTGAAGTGGTCTAGGAAATATATTTAGCTTGATATTTCCGACATCAAGTTTTTGGCACCGTTGCCGGGGACTAATAACGGCCTAGACTAGGAATTAGCAAGATTAAGATCTAGTCCTTTCCGGAGTCTTCTTTTGTTTTTCGTATTTTTTTTTTTGCTTTTGTTTTTTTTATGGAGTCAAAAATTTCTTTACCTCACAGAGCTTAATCGAGTTTGATGTCCTTCATCTTGCGAGGTAACATGGACAACTTCAACTCTTCGGGTGCCGACATAGCTGAATTGAGGCATCAACTTTCCGAGACTCGTCGTATGCTCTCCGACTTATACCATCCGCAATACTCAGAGCAATCATGGGAACCAAACGCTTGGGGGTATGAAGAAGATATCTACGACAGCTGCACTCAGCCTTACGGGAATACGTACAAGTATGGATGGAACGATCACGCATACTTCCCGTACAGGAACTCCGAGAGTATGGTGAATGCACAGTAATCGTTTGGGAATTTCCAGCCATGGACGGAACCCCAAACCCAGAGCTATCAGTCATATGTGCCTCAGCCATACCCAACCCAATCCGTAGCAGCCCTCGATTATCCCGCCACGTACAACTACCTCCTTGAACTGTTTGAGAATCGAAACAACTTGTTTATGGGAGTGGAAGTGGAACAAGAAAGCGCCAATGAGCAGATAGGCAACTTATTTGGACAATTGGACGCGCAAGCTTCAGAACTTCCACAAGGGGTGTTGCAACCAAAAGAGGTTGCATCGGAAAGTTCAGAAATAAATCCTCGTGATCATGTCAGCGAAGTCTACCTAAGGGATTGTGAGACGTTAGATCAGCCAAGTCCATCGTTGATTGAAAAAGAAGATGAATCTAACACGGCAATGGATGAAGCTACGGACATTGATGAGCACGTGGAGAAACCCGAGGTAGAAGTGAAATTCAGCTTGGTGGACACAATTGAGCAACCGTGCCCTATCGATTTCGTGTTCCCCGAAGGCATATTTGAAGATTTAGCCGAGGAAGGTTGTGAGAAATTTCAGAATCCGGATTCCTTAAATATGAGTCTCATAGCAGCCGTTTAAGGAAACTACAAGGCATCAAATGAGATGTTAATCAACGAAAAGAACGAGGAATCCCCCGACCGAGACTTCCACACAACCCGAGCTAAATACGGTGCAACTCAATACACACATGACCCCGAGATGCCGAGAACATACACCAAACGTCCAACTCACAATTGGGACATCGATAAAGCACCCAAGGTAAAGATGAAGCCTTCACCCCAAAGGCTCACACATACAACATCTCTGGAAAAGCTGAAGGAAACAAACGATAAACGCCTAACCGGTTACATGGAGTACTCAACCGGACTTATCAACAGCTCGACCAGAATGTTTGGACAGCACGATCTAGCACCGAACATAGAGAGTATCATGACCAATGTTAGGGACGACACTATCGATCGTGATAGGGACTCAACTGACTCGCATGCCACACCTTATCGAGTACATATTGCATGCGAGACGCTACCTACGAGACGACATCGAGGACGTCCGCCTGATGAGTATCGCGCTTTGGTCAGGCTCGTGACCTTAAACAAGCGCTTCTTGGGAGGCAACCCGAGCCCCATATCCTTTTTAGTCGTTTTCGTTTTATTTCTATATTTTTGAACTCTTTTATTTTTTTAGAACTTAGGCAATTTTTTTAGGATTTAGGAATTTAGTGGTCTATCGATTTTTGCTGCATGGTTTTCCTCGAAAATTTTTTCTGTTTTGCAGCACAACCCGGTCGGGCTGACACCTCTACCTGAGCGGGTAGGTCAACATGGGAGACGCCCGATCGGGCGACGTAGAGTACCCGATCGGGCACCGTAAATTCTGCACAGGTAAGTTATATTTCGAGTAACCCGAGCGGCCACCCTCACCTCACAAACTCAACCCGAGCGTGCTCCCAGAACTTTCAGCCCCTCACGCCGCAATCTCTTCCACCGGAGTCGCTCGTGCGCCGCCGCTGTTCACCACCGTCACCGGTTACTTTACCTTTCTTCCTCCCTCTCTCGAAAAACCTGAAAAATCCCTCGATTTTCTCTCGAATCCCAGGTATATCTATGAAATATTTTGTGATTTGGAATGTTATGGGCTAGATCTAGGTCTGATTAGGAAAGATTTAGGGCAAATTTGTTGATTGAATCATGAAACGCGAACTGCAGGTCGCGATTTCATGATATAACCCGACCGGGCTAAGTTTAGAACCCTGTCGGGCATCCTGGATTTGTACCCGCTCGAGCAGCTTTGTCGCTCGAGCCGGGTAGTGCCTATGGGGGTATTTTGCCGATTTTCCACCGACCGGGCTACCTCTTGTACCCGATCGGGCATCATGCGAAACTGTGATTATCGCTTATATTTCTTCTTCGTTTATTTTGCAGATGGCTCCGAAGATCTTTTAGAGCTCAAAGAAGCGCCGATCTGACGCCTATGACCCAGAGCACGGATGGCCAGCGAAGTCAGATGCCGTCACGGAATTGACGCCCTACATGTCGATCACCACATCTCACCAGCAATACAACTACCGGACGACAACCTTCTTGTCCGATCAGAAGTCGAGATTCAATGAGCTTCAGCCGCGGATTTTCCCATCCCGCTTCCTATCCTTAGAAGCGATGAGTGCTCTCCACATCGAGGAGCACATAGATGCCATCTTCAACACATTGGGATGGACGGGATTGCGGGACACTCAGGAATACACCTACCGCACCCTCACAGCCGAGTTCCTCGCGTCATACACTGCATTTTTCCCCGAGTCCGGAGATCGGGAGAGAGCTTTCATGGAGTTTCGTGTTCTGGGACAGAACTACCGACTCAGCGCGAGACAGTTTGCAATCATCCTTGACGCTCCACATTGCAACTTCACGAAGATGCCTGAGCACAACCGGAGCCGTCAGGCGCAATTCTAGGCTCAGATTGCGTACGGTGATTACTCGACGAGGTAGAAGGCCAGTCATATACGCCACCCCGCCCTAAGGTACTTTCATTACTTCCTAGTCTCATCCATACTAGGAAAAGGAGCACAAGGCGGAGTCAACCACAGAGAGTTGGCGTACCTTAGGCGGGTGGTGGGCACAAGCTTTGCTGCTGACGAGTGGGATATCTTAGACGTCGACTTGGCGTCGCTAGTCATGAGGCATTTCCTTGACATCGCCACCGAGAAGTGTAGCACGAATACGAAGATCATGTGCGGTGGCATCTTCATGATGATAGCACAAAGAGTAGGGATCAACCTTGGCATCCTGGCTGAGGGCAAAATCAACGAGGAGCCCGAGCTGAACCTTCAGAACTTGCGCAACCAAAGGGCGATTACAATCGAGAGGTACAATGTCATCTGGAGCTATAAGGACGAGCAAGGCCGCAACTTAGAAGTCGACCTACGCGAGATTCAGATGTCGGGTCTAGACGAGGAGGGCTCTCAGTTCAAGATTGATCCTACCATCGGACACATCGGCCCGGGACTTGGCGAGGTAGATCCACTTCCAGCCGCTGCACCACGACCTTCGATGTCCCGACAGCGCAACCAACGTGCCACTCACTCCCGCGCCCGACCAGAGTATCCGCATCATCGCTCTGACTTTCCTTCCATGGAAGGAGTCTCCGACGTACTCAGGTATGTTGCGGAGGAGACCAGGTATCAGTCTTTTATGATAAAGTAGAGGTACGACCTGGAGGCGGTGAGACACGACATCGAGGCTGCGAGGTATGCGGAGCAGCAGCAGTTCTAGGAGCAATCGATACAGCACACATACTACCTCACGGAGTCCGTCCGTAGGTTCCAACAGCTCAGTATGTAGTACTATCAAGAGCCGTACGTGCCGATCCCACAGGATTACCATACTGGCGCTATTCTGTACCGCCCGCACATCCCGTACGAGCTGCAGTCCTTCTACTTCCCACCTGAGGAAGGGGCACCCGCGGAGCCAGCAGACCCTCTGGCCACCCGCGGTGGAGAGGATGATGATTAGACCACATTTCTTCCTTTTCCTTTTTCTTTCTTTTTTTTTTCGTTTGATGGACCTATTTTTCTTATTTTTCTTTCTTTTTAGTTTTCGCGCATGTGTACGCTATTTGAACTTATTGATTTAGTGATCTTTGCTGGCCTGCACGAGCACAGTGCGGATGTGTCACAATCCAGATGTATCACAAATTCGAGAAATCTAAACACACCAGGTGTATTCGTTTCTATTCTTTCTATTTTCTCGAATTCTTGGTATGCGGGGATCCCTCATAGGTCTCGAACACCGGGACTGTGTTCCGTTCATGTCTGGGGGGGTACTCTTCATTTAGAGTGATACGGATTTTTCATTAGAGTGACATATTTGCGATTAGGATTAGGCTTAGGATTAGGATTAGGAATAAGAGATGGATACCTAGTAAAATTTTTCGAGCTTTAGTCATTTTTTGCGACTTTGTCAAATCGTGAACAATAGTCTAGGTTTGCTTAGAAGCTGTTTGGATACCAATTAGTCGAGTAGTTGTGTTTGAAACCTTTATCTATAGTTGAATTCACCCCTTAGATTTCGGTACCAAGTAGTCATATCTCCGTGTATACCGTCTAGCCTTTGCTTAGTTGATATATTTTTACCATTCATAGTTATTAGATGCCACACGCTTATACTCCGCTGTGATCTAGGATAAGTTTTTGACTATTCCGAGTTAAAATTGACATGAGTACATCGATGATCGATGGTTCGGGTCTAAGTGGTGGGTAGAGGCGCTGTTCTACGTCCTAAGGGTTAGAGTTATGCGTAATCAAGAAAAAAAATAAAAAGCGAAAAAAATAAGATCTTCAATAACGCACCTCTTCCCTCCGCTAAGGTCACACAACCTTATGAGTGTGCCATAGGCAGCCTGGGTCTAAGTAGAAAGCCATCCTTTTTCGACTTCGACCTCCTAGGAACAAAGTGTGGATCTAAGTGTCGAAAAAAAGAAAAAAATGAATAAGAACGAGAAAAGCGAGTTGAATGATATCTAAAGCTTAGGGGAATTGGTATGGAGATCGCTTGGACGTTGGCTAGGGTTGTGAAATAGACTTATATTTTTGGTAGGATTTCATGGCTCCGAACTTTCGGTAGATATAAGGCTATACTCGGTACGCTTAGGCATTTGTTCATGTGACGCGTTGATTTGCAGAATGACTAATCCTTCGAACTTTCTGTGCTAGTATCCATTGTTATTAGATTCTTCTTGTACTTGTTTTTAGTTTTGTTTGAGGAAAAACAAAGGTTCAGGTCTGGGGGAGTTTGAAAACACATAAAGTGTATCAATTTTAGGTTAGGTATTAGTATCGTTTTCGCATATATTTCTTAGTTAGAGTTACATTTCTGATACGATTATTCTTTAAATACGCCCGTTTTGTTGGTTTTCAGGTTTTAAGGCGACAAGGCCTAGACGAGCATAAAAAGACGAATTCCTGAGTAAAACCACACATTTGAAGACACAATTCATTCGGAGCTAAAATCAAGTCTTGGAACTTAAAGGAACACCCGAGCAACGAGCGGAAAAGAGCAAAAACAAGGATAGAAGAGTGCCCGATCGGGCACTAAGGTCTACCCGCTCGGGCAAAACCTACGGGGTTTAATTGCAACACCTTGTACGACTTGGGCACGAAGACAACATGATCTGGTAGTAATACCCGATCGGGCGTAACAAGGCACCCGCTCGGGGTTTAATTCGTCCTAAACATCCCCGAGAAATTACACGACTCGGGCTATTCAACCACGCGATCGGGTGCTGATGCCCGATCGGGCAAGACGGAATACATGACCGGGCGTGCCTCTGCACAACCGGGTAAAACCGCTGCCCGAGCGGGCCGCCTTTCTCGCAACAAACTAGATCTTGAATTCAAACGAGCAAATTAATAGACCAGAACGGATCTGGACGCAAGGGGGGCGACGTGCAGGGGAAGGAAAGGCTTGAAAATTGATGTGCGTAAACTCAAGTAATAAAACCTAGACTAACGCTTCCGCAAGAATACAGATCGTGTAGCAACTAGGGTCGAACACAAGGAATTGATGCAACTTTAAAGCTATTGGACTAATGAATAAGACTTGTGAAATCAATAGTGATGGAATGCAAATGCAAATGCAAACTAACTAAACTAAACTAATGATAGGGATGACTCAGCGACAAATCACCATAGGTATCAAGAGTTGCACAACAATGTAACGAAGTTCTAACGAGATAATTGGTCTTAGATACTATCAGGAGTTCAGGGAATTCAAGCTCTCCTATAGGAACTAACTGGCGTAGACTTGTCCACTATCTAGCATGCATATACCAATGTATCCATTGCGCATCTTACATGGATAGACGCATTACGACCGCTATCCTAATCCCTAGATTCAATCGATTGACCTGGCGTAGATTCTAAACCGATTAAACCCTAAATCATGGCTAAGTTCCAAAGTCTAATGCCCTGGCGTTGGTTTATTAGACTTCTAACATCATTCATTCGAGTGGCGTACAAGTAATGAAAGCATTAAGATCAACCATGAAATCTGAAAACATGATAAAATACCGAATTCATTCATATCGAGTGGCGTACAAGTATGAAAGCATTAAGATCCACCATTCATTAAGCACAAGACTTCATTACATGTTGGCAATACTCTCTAACCTATGGCAATAGATCTACTTAGACATGAACTCAGGAAACGAAACACAAAAGAAATCTAAATTCAACATAGAAAGAGAATAAGAATGCTCCCTATTCATCAACCGATGTCTTCAATAGATCCTCCATGCTTCGGATCCTTCGTTCCGTCCGTCTCGATCCTTCCAAGTGTGTCTTCTATGGCTCTGAATCATCCTTGAGTCCTCCCCCTTTCTTCTGGTTCGAAAACCCCTTTTTATAGATCAGATCTCTCTTAGTTTGGCCGTTCTAGATCTTAGGAGTTAGTTGAGAATAACAAGGACCCGATCGGGCACAGCCTTTACCCGCTCGTGCAGGCCTTGTGCCCGACCGTGTACACCCATTTCCGCCCGAGCGGGCACCTATGCCCGAGCGTGCAGTTGCTCAGCCCGAGTAGGGTAAACCTACGGAGCATCTTGATGACAATTAACCCGAGCGGGCACTCCAACTCCACCCGATCGGGCGCACATGCCCGAACATGTTCCTTGAGCACCCGAGTCGTGCAAAGCTACGGGGTTGTCTTGGCATCAATTACCCGAGCGGGCACACTTCCAATGCCCGAGCGTGCATGTCCTAAGATGTTGTTTCCGTTCCTTTCGCTCGGTGTTTGAGTGTTCACTTGAGTCCATGGCCTTGCACAAGTTGAACCTTGTCACTCAACTACGTTTTTGGGGTTAAATTGCCATAATCTCTCGTGTTTCTCCTCATGTCTTCGTTTCCTACACAAAACACGAAATGTAGATGAAATCCTCGAATAAACTCGATAAATGAATGAAATCTAATAAATCTAATCAAAACTATACCTAAGAATGACATAAAAACTACAACGGATTACGTGTTATCAAAAATCATCAGGAAAGGCTTAGGAGACGTTGGAGAAGGAGAGAAGCATCAATCCACACATCGGTAACACAATAGGGAAGATCGAGGCATCGAGTTTCCTAGGGTTTATCATGTTTAGTGTTGTGTTATTTCCTTTGTTTGTAATCTCCATGAGTGAGTAGATTCCCAATCAACACCGGATTGTAACGGATGTACAAACTTATGCGTTAATGCTTAGATCGATTGTACTTATCTTGATATTTGGTTCTACAATCAACACCGTAAATGTCTACACTAGTGTTGCCCGCTCAGTAACATAGGAATTCATATTTTGCTGAAAGGTTGAAGTATGAATCCGAAACTGTTGAGTTGTAGGTTAAGTTCGATTAATGAGAATCTGACCGGTCGGTTAATCGACTTAGGAATTAGGATTGCGCTCGTAAAGCTGCCATAGTACGGGTTAATCACTGCTGGAAGGTAGGGTTGCACGTACTCCTGGTTAGGAGGTCTAGGCTCGACAGAATCATTCCTCACCTTAGAGCATGAATTTCCCATTATCAAGATAATTCGATAGGTTTATGATCTTTAATTGTTACAGCCATACGAATCCCGGTATCCCGACACCCGTAGTGTTCGTCATAGCCAAGTTTTCCCCAACCTTCTATTGTTGCTACCATTTAGTTTAGTTTTCTAGATAGTTACACCACGCCATCACTTACTTCTCATTGTCTTAGTTTAGTGATATTCTTAGGATTGGCTGCCTTAGTCCCTAGAGTTCGACCCTGCTACTACACGAATCGTACACTTGCGGTGAAGTGGTCTAGGAAATATATTAAGCTTGATATTTCCGACATCAACAAGCTTTGTTTTCTTTTCCCTTGGATACAAAAATTTGTGGTAGATGCATCACAAGCCTTGTTTTCTTCATAAACTCATCAAATCTCATATTACATTTTCTGAGGTGATTGCTTCAAACCATATAAAGAATTCTTAAGAAGACAAGCCTTTTTTTCTTTTCCCTTGACTACAAAACTTTGTGGGGTTGATGCATCACATTTTCTTCGTCTAACTTGCCATGAAGGAATGTTGTTTTTGACATTAAGTTGCTCAAGTTCTAAGTCAAAAGAAGCCACCAAAGACAATATTATACGAATAGGGAGAATACCTCTTGATAATGTATACCTTCAACTTGAGAGTAGCCTTTTGCAACTAGTCTTGCTTTAAACCTTGGTTTCGCTATCCCTAGAATTCCCAATTTTCATTTTAAAATCCATTTATAGCCCACAATCCTCTTCTTCTCTGGTATATCAATTAGAGCCCATGTTTCATTTTTAAGAAGAGAAACCATTTCTTCATCCATTTCCTTTTTCTATGTAAGCCAATCTTTGCATCTTCCATTGTTCTTGGTTCTTCTATTTTAAACTGCTCTCCTACATTCAATGCAAAAGCTACTATCTTAGCTTCTAAATATTGCGAAAGAGGATTGATCATCCTTCGACTTCTATATTTGGACAACAAATAATCTTGTAAGCTATGATTAGATTCTTCTTGATGGTTTACATCATCTAAGTCTGTAATTCTGTCTTCTGAATTTCCATCATCTACTGACCCAACTTATGTTCTATTTGCTGGTGTCTCGGTGCAAGATTCTTTGTCAGCTCCATGTTCATCCTGTAACTCTTTTTGAGGAGTGTGTATTTAATATGGAATACTGGCGGTTTCTCCTAATCCCTTTCGTTGGTCTTTGTCTGACAGATTTTCCTCTGATGTCTTCTGATCTTTGAACACCTTATTTTCTTGAAAGATTACATCCCTACTCACTATACACTTCCTCTCCCTAGGTATCCAAACTTTCTAACCTTTAATGCCTTCTAGATAACCTAAGAACACACCTTTATTTGCTCAAAGTTTCCATTTACCTTGATCTGTATGTATAAAGGCAATTGATCCATACCCTCTTAAATGTAATTAAGATGGTGTCTTTCCTGTCCAATGTTCTTCTGGTATTTCAAAGTTTATAGCTGTGGATGGACTTCAATTTATGAGGTAAATTGAAGTCATTGCTGCTTATGCCCAAAATGCTTCTCCAAGACAAGATTCTCCCAAAAGACATCTAACCTTATCCATGATCATACAATTCATTCTTTCAGCTACTCTGTTTTGTTGAGGCATGTATGTGTATGTTCGATGTTATGCCACTTGACTTGCACAACTCATCATAGTTCTGGTTACAGAACTCTTGTTCGTTATCGGTTCTAAGGTCTTTGATTTTCTTGTCCGTTTGGTTTTCTATGAGATCTTCCATTCCTCCTTGGTTTTTCCTTTTTTTATACCTAGAACTTACACAACTCGCAAAAATTAGCTTAGATTTGCGTGGAATTTTTTATTTTGCGTTAGAAGAGTTCGAGCGCTATGCCAATGATCTTTGTGCGACGAGTGAACCACACTATGTTAGAACGAGTGTTGGATGTACAATTTTATAAATTATTATTAAATAAATGTTGAATTGAAAAACATAAACTAAAAATACCAGATTATATGAATGATCGAGGCCCATGTTTGCAGTGTCCTAAGATATAAATTTTCGCTTTATTTCGTCTTGAAGATTCAACGATCACAAGAGATTGATCTCTAATGTTGCTAGGTTAGGTTTTTGCCAAGTGATGACTCATTCCATTGGCTTTAAGCCAATTCCCCTTGCTGTATTTAAAACTTGCTCTCTACCAAGGCCTTTAGTAAATGGATACACGATGTTTTTCTTAGATTTTATGTAGTCAATGGATATGATTCCATTCTTTAGCAAGTCTCGTATCATATTATGGCCCTAATATGCCTCGATTTACTATTATAAATTTGGTTTTTTGCTCTTGCAAGAGCAACCATATTGTCACAATGAACACAAATGGCAATCACAGGTTTTTGCCACAATAGAATTCCTTCTAGAAAGTTTTTGAGCCATTATGCCTCCTTAGCAGCGTTATCCAACAATACAATTCTACTACCATAGTTGAGCGTGTCACTACCGTTTGTTTTCATGATTTCCAAGATACAACTGCTCTTCCAAGTGTAAATACATATCCACTTGTAGATTTATTATCTGTATTATTTGAAACCCAATTTGCATTACAATATCCTTTTAATACTGGAGGATATTTAGTGTAATTCAAGCCGTAGCTAATTGTATGCTCAAGGTATCTCAATACTTTTATTAATGCAACCTAATATTCTTTTCCTAGATTGTGTCAGTATCTACCGAGTCGATTAATCGAATATGTGAACTCCGATCTTGTACCATTCATGATGTACATTAAACTTCCACTTGTGTACTAAAATTGTGATACATTATCTCCTTGATTTTTCTTAAGATGAACACTAGGATCATACGGAGTTACAACTGGATTTCAATGAAAATGTCCAAATTTTTGAACGAATTTTCTATTTAATGGGATTATGTCAAAATGTAACCTTCCAAATTTCTTTAAATTCGAATTCCAAAAATTACGGGGGGTGTTAGAACAATCCCCTTGTAGTACCGACAAAAGCAGGATTGGCCTGTGGAAGACAAGGAAAAATAGAATAAATGCCGATGTCTACTCAGCTTTAGATCGGAGAAGTTATCTATTAAAGAAGGTTAGAGTACCACCGTGGGTCCGGCCCAGAAGTAGAAGAGGAAGCTATTTCACAACTCCCATGTCTTTCATATGAAAACAAAAATTTAACATTTTCTTGGTTCGATTGATTACATCTTTATTTGTTACCATGATTAGCATATCATCGACATACAGATACAAAAAACTGTATGCAACTTTGTACTCTTTTACATAGACACATTTGCCACATTCTTTTACCTGAAATCTATTTGATAGTAAAGTATTATTAAACTTCACATGCCATTGTTTTGGTGCTTCTTTTAGTCTGTAAGGAGATTTCATCAGTTTACATATGTTCTTCTCTTGACCTTTTACAACAAATCCTTCGTGTTGATCCATATAGATCTCGTCATCGAATTCACCATTCAAGAATACATTTTTTTACATCCATTTGATGAATCTCTAAATTTTGAATTGCTCAAATAGCAATCAGCATATGTATGGACGTAATTCTTGAAGCAGGTGAATAGGTGTCCAAGAAATATATTCCTTCAATTTGTCGATAACCTTTGGTTACCAATCGAGCTTTGTACTTTTAAATAGTTCCATTGGGTCTCATCTTTCTTTTGAATATCCATTTATGATCAATTTTTATGGCCTAGAGGTAAATCAACCAATTTCTATGTGTTGTTTTGCATAGTGGAATCCATTTCTCCTTGTATAGCCTCTTCCCAATATAGCGCTTCCATCAATTCCATTGCAACCTTATCTATAAGAGGTTCTCCTTGAAGACCAAAATCATAAAGTCATGTCCGAAAGCTTTGACAATTATTCCTCGTTCACTCCTTCTAGGTTCTATTCCTTCTTGTTGAACCGAAGTTATATTTTCATTAACATATGAACCTCCAAGAGTTTTTTTTACTAAGATTTTTTCCTTGAATATAATTTGCAAGGCCAATATAGATACATTCTATAGTCTTTGGTCCAAGTTTAGTTCTCTATGGTAAAGGAATTTGAACCTTCGCAAGACAGCCCTATACTTTCATGGTCTTGTAAGTTGGTATTTGTCCTTCCCACAACTCATTAGGGGGTTTATGACTCGACTTATGTGGAATTCTATTTAGAAAATTATTGGTAGTAAGTACTACCTCACCCCATAAACGTCTTATGTGCTCTCGAACTAATTAACATCGAGTTTATCTTATTTTTTAGTGTTCTATTCTTCCATTCGACGACTCCGTTTTGTTGTGGAGTATATGGTGCAATCGTTTGATTCACTATTCCATACGAGGAACAAAATTCTACAAATTCATTGGATATATATTCTCCTCCTCTATTTGTCGTCAAGATTTTTATTCTTTTCTCAAGTTGATTTTCAATTTTGGCTTTGTACGATTTGAACATGCTCAAAGCTTCATCTTTGCTACGTATCAAATATACATAGCAATACTTACTACAATAATCAATGAATATTATATAATAGTTTTTCCTTCCTCTACTTAGAGTTCCTTGAAAGTTACATAAATAGATGTGGATGTCTTTCATATTTTGATTCTACACAAACCTCACATTTCATTTTTATTTGCAAAGAACACTTGGGTAGGAGACCTACATTTACCATTCTTTGTAAAGAACGAATTTTATATGTCCGAATCTACAATTTCATAATGAAGATGACTCAATAATATACATAGAAGTTTCATTTTTATCATAACAAGATCAGCTACAACAGCAACAACATTGTGTTTGAAGAGTCCCTCACTAAGGTAACCCTTTTCACCAAACATACAACCCTTAAAGATTACAAACTTATGAGATTCAAACACAAGTTTGAAGCTCTTGTTACTAAGGATAGGACCGGAAACCAAATTCTTCCTTATCGAAGGAACATGAAACACATTTGATAACATAAGTTCCTTTCCCGCAGTTAAGTTCAAAACTACTTTGCCTTTTCCTACAACTTTTACGGTTGTTTCATTTCCCATGTATAGATTTTCCTCATCTTCAACCTTTTGGTATGAAGAAAACAACTCTTTAGGCAAGCACACATGCATAGTGGCTCCGGTGTCAACTAACCAATCAGTTATGTTAGAAACCAGATTAGCCTCTATGATAACAAAAAACTGATTTTCAATAACATTAGCATGATTGTTGGTCTTTTCCCCGACCACTATCTTGAGGTTTTTTCTTCTTGTGGTAGCAGTCTTTTGCCTTGTGTCAGCCTCATCCACATATCAAGCAGTTTGTTGTTGACGTTATTGATGCGTTATCAAAGTTAAACAAATATTTAACCTAAACTACCCGTAAGTGCATGGCACGTGTGTAGTACTTTAGGTGTCGATCCCACAGGGACTACGCAACACAACCTAAACTCAACCTACGAATCAAACTTGAACTCCGATCTTGTACCATTCATGATGTACATTAAACTTCCACTTGTGTACTAAAATTGTGATACATTATCTCCTTGATTTTTCTTAAGATGAACACTAGGATCATACGGAGTTACAACTGGATTTCAATGAAAATGTCCAAATTTTTGAACGAATTTTCTATTTAATGGGATTATGTCAAAATGTAACCTTCCAAATTTCTTTAAATTCGAATTCCAAAAATTACGGGGGGTGTTAGAACAATCCCCTTGTAGTACCGACAAAAGCAGGATTGGCCTGTGGAAGACAAGGAAAAATAGAATAAATGCCGATGTCTACTCAGCTTTAGATCGGAGAAGTTATCTATTAAAGAAGGTTAGAGTACCACCGTGGGTCCGGCCCAGAAGTAGAAGAGGAAGCTATTTCACAACTCCCATGTCTTTCATATGAAAACAAAAATTTAACATTTTCTTGGTTCGATTGATTACATCTTTATTTGTTACCATGATTAGCATATCATCGACATACAGATACAAAAAACTGTATGCAACTTTGTACTCTTTTACATAGACACATTTGCCACATTCTTTTACCTGAAATCTATTTGATAGTAAAGTATTATTAAACTTCACATGCCATTGTTTTGGTGCTTCTTTTAGTCTGTAAGGAGATTTCATCAGTTTACATATGTTCTTCTCTTGACCTTTTACAACAAATCCTTCGTGTTGATCCATATAGATCTCGTCATCGAATTCACCATTCAAGAATACATTTTTTTACATCCATTTGATGAATCTCTAAATTTTGAATTGCTCAAATAGCAATCAGCATATGTATGGACGTAATTCTTGAAGCAGGTGAATAGGTGTCCAAGAAATATATTCCTTCAATTTGTCGATAACCTTTGGTTACCAATCGAGCTTTGTACTTTTAAATAGTTCCATTGGGTCTCATCTTTCTTTTGAATATCCATTTATGATCAATTTTTATGGCCTAGAGGTAAATCAACCAATTTCTATGTGTTGTTTTGCATAGTGGAATCCATTTCTCCTTGTATAGCCTCTTCCCAATATAGCGCTTCCATCAATTCCATTGCAACCTTATCTATAAGAGGTTCTCCTTGAAGACCAAAATCATAAAGTCATGTCCGAAAGCTTTGACAATTATTCCTCGTTCACTCCTTCTAGGTTCTATTCCTTCTTGTTGAACCGAAGTTATATTTTCATTAACATATGAACCTCCAAGAGTTTTTTTTACTAAGATTTTTTCCTTGAATATAATTTGCAAGGCCAATATAGATACATTCTATAGTCTTTGGTCCAAGTTTAGTTCTCTATGGTAAAGGAATTTGAACCTTCGCAAGACAGCCCTATACTTTCATGGTCTTGTAAGTTGGTATTTGTCCTTCCCACAACTCATTAGGGGGTTTATGACTCGACTTATGTGGAATTCTATTTAGAAAATTATTGGTAGTAAGTACTACCTCACCCCATAAACGTCTTATGTGCTCTCGAACTAATTAACATCGAGTTTATCTTATTTTTTAGTGTTCTATTCTTCCATTCGACGACTCCGTTTTGTTGTGGAGTATATGGTGCAATCGTTTGATTCACTATTCCATACGAGGAACAAAATTCTACAAATTCATTGGATATATATTCTCCTCCTCTATTTGTCGTCAAGATTTTTATTCTTTTCTCAAGTTGATTTTCAATTTTGGCTTTGTACGATTTGAACATGCTCAAAGCTTCATCTTTGCTACGTATCAAATATACATAGCAATACTTACTACAATAATCAATGAATATTATATAATAGTTTTTCCTTCCTCTACTTAGAGTTCCTTGAAAGTTACATAAATAGATGTGGATGTCTTTCATATTTTGATTCTACACAAACCTCACATTTCATTTTTATTTGCAAAGAACACTTGGGTAGGAGACCTACATTTACCATTCTTTGTAAAGAACGAATTTTATATGTCCGAATCTACAATTTCATAATGAAGATGACTCAATAATATACATAGAAGTTTCATTTTTATCATAACAAGATCAGCTACAACAGCAACAACATTGTGTTTGAAGAGTCCCTCACTAAGGTAACCCTTTTCACCAAACATACAACCCTTAAAGATTACAAACTTATGAGATTCAAACACAAGTTTGAAGCTCTTGTTACTAAGGATAGGACCGGAAACCAAATTCTTCCTTATCGAAGGAACATGAAACACATTTGATAACATAAGTTCCTTTCCCGCAGTTAAGTTCAAAACTACTTTGCCTTTTCCTACAACTTTTACGGTTGTTTCATTTCCCATGTATAGATTTTCCTCATCTTCAACCTTTTGGTATGAAGAAAACAACTCTTTAGGCAAGCACACATGCATAGTGGCTCCGGTGTCAACTAACCAATCAGTTATGTTAGAAACCAGATTAGCCTCTATGATAACAAAAAACTGATTTTCAATAACATTAGCATGATTGTTGGTCTTTTCCCCGACCACTATCTTGAGGTTTTTTCTTCTTGTGGTAGCAGTCTTTTGCCTTGTGTCAGCCTCATCCACATATCAAGCAGTTTGTTGTTGACGTTATTGATGCGTTATCAAAGTTAAACAAATATTTAACCTAAACTACCCGTAAGTGCATGGCACGTGTGTAGTACTTTAGGTGTCGATCCCACAGGGACTACGCAACACAACCTAAACTCAACCTACGAATCAAACTTGCTAACGAACGAAATATGATTTTAAGAATGAAATACTAAAAACAAATAAACAAACTAGTTCTTAAGAATGAGACAAATGTTCCAGAAATCCAGTTTCACCACAAGACTACCGAAATCAACAATCAACCTATCTATCATGCAATCACAGTCAAGTTATCTAAGACAGATGATCCTAATATGATACTACCCTCTCTCAAGGCATAGACACGTGATCTAGTCAAGTTATCCCCTACTTTCGTGGCTGACACCTTGAACTAAACTCATAAGATATATGATTCATCCGTTTTACCTTAACCGTTGTTGCCCTACTTTTGTGGCCTAACCTCGGTTGTTCTAAACCTGATCTTCTAGGACTATAATTCTCCTTTTGGTCCTTCTCCTAACCGCTAACACATGCATTTACTTGGCCTTCATAAACACAAGTCATTTAGGCACTCAGATAAAGAATAGATAAACGAAAACGAGAAGATGCATTCAAAGATAAATCAAAGTGGTTCCGGGATAGCCATAGGCTAATCCCTTCTCCTAGAACAAACAAACTACTCGCTCATGCGTCCATAAACAAACATAATTGAAGTAGAAAGTCTAAGGAACATAAAAACCAAACGAAACCGAAGTCTTGGGTTGATCTCCAATGCTCCTTGTACGTCTCCTTCGCAAGAACCTCCTTCTTCTCTCTACTCTCTAGAACTGAAAACTGAGCGAATGAGCTCGACTCCTCCCTCCTCTCCTCTTCTTTCCTTCCTCTTTTCTTTCATTTTCTCCATTTGTTTCCCTTTCGGCCATTAAGTTCTTCCTTTTGTTGCAGCAGCCACCGATTGTTGTCTTTTCATGAGTTTCCATTCTTGAATAAGTTGGGCGACGTTTCCATTACTTTCTCCAGCAAAATATCACTTATTCCTCTTCTCTAAAGTCGTTTTCCTTATTGTATAAGTCCCCAACAAACTCCCATTTGTTTTAAGACAAATTAACTTAATCGGAATTGCAGGTGACGGATGCGACCCGTCCGGGCTGGGTAAGTGACCCGCTCGGGTGCGGCACAGAAGATCGTGCAAGAACGCGATGGAGAATGAGGCAGCCCGCTCAGGCTTGAAGGTGCCCCAGTAGATTGTGCACGTCCTTTAGCTCCGAAATGATCTGAATACGCATGAAAACCTGTAAGAACATGAAAACACGAAAACAAGTAAAACGAATACAAAATCATACGTAAAGCATCACATCTATATCATAAACATCTCTAAAATCGTGCAAGAAATACGTATGAAAACAAGATTATCAAAATCCCCCGGACTTGAATGTTTGCTTGTCCCTAAGCAAACGTAAACGTGGAACACGTGGGGTGTACAAAATCCGAGAATTCCTCCTTCTCCTAGAAACACCGCTAAAGCGAACCTAACCGATCAACTGGCACGTCGCGAGCAAAATCGGCCTAATTAAGTTTTCAGTCTTCATCCTAGGTTCACCAAAGCTACCCACAAGAAAGTAAATCAAAGGAAAACTAAACAAGCCACCGTAACTCTCTCCACCAAACAAGACTTCAGACAGATGCTAAATCTAGAACAACCGAGGATACTTGTTTCTTTTCCGAGCTTCTTTCTTTCTTTATTCTTTTCTTTTTTCTTTTATTTTATTTTCTTTTGTTTTTATGTTTTCTGTGTTTTTTTCTTTTCTTTTTCTTTTTATGCAGACACACTAGGCTTCTAGGACGTCGGATTTGAAGGGATCCAGCCTCTACTTAGACCCAGACTACCGATGACGGTATACTCATGCATCTCGTTCAAGAGTGTAGCGGAGTAGGCGGCATTTTATTGTGACATGCCCTTAGGACCCGAGCCATCGAAAGAGTATTAAGGTCGATGCACTCATATCGATTTTAGATCATGCTTTTAGGCATTATTTCTATCAACAGTGGAGTGTTAGTGTGCACTCTTAATCTGCAAAACAAGCTCGATTCTGTATGATATAATAATCCTCATAAAAAGGTGAAGTAAAGCATCGTCTACACGAAGTATGACCTTCTGGATAGAGAGAATAAACGATAAACTAGCCTAGCAACCTCGTCTAAACCCCCCACAAACAACACTAGGATTCCCAAAGAACTACGACCTATTGTTTTTCAGCCGACTAATAAGCTCTAACGCTTAGGAAAAACCTAGCTCAAACGTGAAAAATCTCACGAAAAAGGCCAACTTCTTAAGCATCCTAGGTTCAGGGTTCATCTCAAAACATGGTACCGAACAAGTGCTTGGGACGACTCTGACTCATGAAATCAAAAACTCTCCTCTCTGGAACTCATTTCTTCTCTCTTTTTCTCGTTCAAACTCTAAAAACATGTTGTTGCGAGAAAGGCGGCCCGCTCGGGTACACGTTTCACCCGGTCGTGCAGAAGGGAGCCCGATCGTGTAGATTGTCCAGCCCGAGTGGGCATCGTTACCCGACCGCATGGTCTACCAGAACGAGTCGTGTTTTCTCTCGGGTATTTTAAGGCCAAATTGCAGCCCGAGCGGGTTCCTTGTTGCTGCCCGAGCGGGCACGGTCACCCGACCATGTTCACCTTGTGCTTGGGTCGTGTGAAATCTTCTGTAATTATCCCCGTAGCTTTTGCCCGAGCGGGTAGCCTCCTTGACCGAGCGGGCACTTATCATTCCATGCTTTTGCTCCTTCTGCTCGATGCTCGGGTGTTCCATTAGGTTCCGTGGCTTGAATTTGGCTCCGAGTGATTTGTATCTTCAATATGTGTGGTTTAATCCAGGAATTTGCATTTTAACGCTCGTTTAGGCCTTGTCGCCTTAAAACCTGAAAACCAATAAAAAGGGCGTACATAAAGAACATTCGTATCGGAATTGTAACTTGTGCTATGAAATCTATCTGAAAATAATGTGAATACCTAGCCTAAAAGTGATACACTCTACGTGTTATCAAACTCCCCCAGACCTGAACCCTTGTTTGTCCTCAAACAAAACTAAAACCAAGTATAAGAAGAGTCTAACAACGATGGATACTAGCACGAAAAATTCGAAGGGTTAGTCATTATGCAAAACAACGCGTCACATGAACGTAAGCCTAAGCGTACCGAGTTCAGACTTATATCAACCGAAAGTTCTGAGCCATGCAATCCTACCAATAATCTAAGTCTAATTCATAGCCCTAGACAACGTCCAAGCGATCTCCATACCAATTCCCATAAGCTTAAGATATCATTAAACTCGTTTTCTCGTTCTTATTCTTTTTTTTCCCGATAAATCTAGATCCACGCTTGGTTTCTAGGATGTCGAAGTCGAAGAGGGATGGCTTTCTACTTAGACCCAGGCTGCCTATGGCACACTCATAAGGTCAGGTAACCTTGGCGGAGTGAAGAGGTGCGTTATTTAGAACATTTTTTTCGATAGATTACGCATCTCTCTAACCCTTAGGACGTAGAATAGCACCTCAACCCACCACTTAGACCCGAACCATCGATCTCGTTGTACTCATGTCAATGTAAATCTGAAATAATCAGAAACTCATTCGAGAAAGCAAAATACACCTGGTGTATTTTGCTTTCTTAAATTTGTGATACATCCGAATTTTATACTCTCTTGCTCTATTGCGAGTGTTATCGTGAAGAACCTATGATCAGAATCATGCAACGCAAAAATAGAGAAGAAAGTACTACATCAATAAGTCCGATAGAGCGTACATAAGCACGAAAACGAAAAAGAAACAAAATAAGAAAATAGGTCCATAAAACAAGAAATAGAAGAAAGAAAGAGAAAAGGAAAAAGGAAAGTGGTGGCCTAATCCTCTTCCTCTCCACCACGGGTGGTCGGAGGGTTTGTTGGCTCGGCGGATGTCCCTTCCTCAGGTGGGAAGTAGAATGACTGCATCTCGTATGGGATGTGCGGGCGGTATGGAATAGCGCCAGTGTGGTAGTTCCGCGGAATCGGCATGTATGGCTCCGAATAGTGCTGCATTCTCAGTTGTTGGAATTTGCGAACGGACTCCGTGAGATAGTAAGTGTGCTGAATGGAGTGCTCCTGGAACTGTTGTTGCTCCGCATATCTCACAACCGCGATGTCGTACCTCGCCGCCTCGAGATCGTACCTCTGCTCTGCCATGAAGGACTGATATCTGCTCTCCTCTGCAACATACATGAGAACGTTAGAGACACCTTCCATAGAAGGGAAGTCAGAGCGGTGGTGATGGTAGTCTGGGCGGGTACGAGAATGAGTGGCGCGTCGATTGCGCTGTCTAGACATCGATGGCCCTGGTGCAGCGGCTGGAACTGGATCTACCTCATCTAGTCTTGGGCCAATGTGTCCGATGGCTGGGTCGATCCTGAAGCGTATACCTTCCTTGTCTAATCCCGGCATCTGAATCTCATGTAGGTCGAACTCCAAGGATCGACCGTGTTCGTCCTTGTAGCTCCATATGACTCTGTGCATACCGATCGATATTGCCCGTCGGTTGCGCAAGTTCTGAAGGTTCAACTCGGGCTTCTCATCAATCTTATCCTCTGTTAGGATGCCAAGGATGATCCTGACTCTACGTGCTATCATCGTGATAATCCCACCACAAATAATCTTCGTGTCCGTGCTACATTTCTCGGTGGCAATGTCGTGGAAGTGTCGCATAACCAGCGATGCCAAGTCGACATCGAGTATGTCGCATTCGTCCTAACCAAAGCCTGTGTGTACCACACGCCTAAGGTATGCCAACTCCGTGTGGTTCACTCCGCCTTGTGCTCCTTTTCCTAGGATAGAGGAGACTAGGAAATAGTGGAAATACCTTAGGGCGGGATGGCGTATGTGGCTGGCCTTAGACTTTGTTGAATAGTCACCATACGCTATCCGGGTCCAAAACTGCGCTTGACGGCTCCTGTTGTGCTCGAGAATTTTCATGAAGGCGCGGTGCGGGGCATCAAGCACGATTGCGAACTGTCGCACGCTAAGCTGGTAGTTCTGTCCCAGCAGACGGAACTCCATAAATACCCTCTCCCGATCTTCTGACTCGGGGAAGAAGTCATGTACTACGCAAAGAACTCCGCTGTAAGGTTGCGGTACGTGTACTCCTGTGCGTCCCACAATCCTGTCCATCCCAACGTGTTGAAGATGGCGTCGATGTGCTCCTCGATGTGGAGAGAACTCATGGCTTCCGAGGATAGGAAGCGGGATGGGTATATGCGCGGCTGTAGCTCGATGAACCTTGACTTCTGACCGGACAAAAAGGTTGTTGTCCGGTAATTGTATTGTTGATGAGACGTCATGATTGGCGTGTACGGTGTTAATTGTGTGATGGCATCCGACTTTGCTGGCCATCTGTGTTCCAGATCATAGGCATCAGATCGGCGTTTCTTTGAGCTTTGGAATAGTTTCGGAGCCATCTGCAAACAATCGGAGAAGAAAAATGAATGTTAGTCACTGTTTGCAAAGTGCCCACGCGGGTAAGGGATGTAGCCCGCTCGGGCTTCAATTCAGCCAAAATACCCCGTAGGTGTCGCCCGATCGGGCTCGAAATCAAGCTGCCCGACCGAGTTCAAACCCTAACTCGATCGGGCTGAGTCGCGAAATCGCGACCTGCAGTCCGTTTTCGACATTCAATCCGCAACAATCAGCCTAAAATCTTCTAATCCAGTTCTAAATCTAGTCCAAAGCAGTCCAAAGCACATATTATTTCATGAAAATACCTGGATTTCGAGAGGAATTTGATAGTTTTTCGGGTTATTTGCGGGTGAATAGGGAGGGAGGATATTTCGAGTAACCTGCGCCGGCCGACTTTTTTCCGGTGTGAAAACCGGTGATGATGAAGAACGGCGGCGGCGTGTGAGCAAATTCCGGCGACGCGAAAGGTTGTAGGTGAGAGCATGTTCGGATCGAGTTTCAGTGTGAGGGTTGCCGCTCGGGTTACTCGAAATAAAACACTTACCTCGAGAGATGATACACGGTGCCCGCTCGGGTCTCTTGAAGTCGCCCAATTGGGCGTCTTTAAATTTGACCTAGCCCGCACGGGTCTCGTTGTCTGCCCGACCGGGCATTGCTAGAGAACTGAAAAAAATCACGAGGAAAACCATGCAGCAAAAATTCATAAAGGCCACTAACATCCTAAATCCTAAAAAAATTGTCCATGTCTTAAAAAGAGTTCGAAAATAGAAATAAAATGAAAATGAAGAAAAAGGATACGGGGCTCGGGTTGCCTCCCGAGAAGCGCTTGTTTACGATCTTTAGCTTGACCCTAACGTCTTCATACGTGTGTGATGTCGGAAAGAGGAGGTACACCTCTTCCGTCTTCTAACTGATCAGCATAACATGGCTTGAACCCTGGAGCGTTTTTCACTTTCGATTCTCTATTCTTGTCGTCCAATCTTACGACTCCATGGTATCTCTGTCGGACTCGATTTTGGTTGAGCGTCTCCTCAGTATTCTTGGCGGGATAAGTGTGCATGTGGGCCATCGAGGGTGTGGGAGATGATGTGTATGGTCGAAGATCTGCAGCCCGCGTTGAAGTCTCGATTAAACCGTGCGGATTTCGGTTCAAATCAAGTGATCGATCGGGCTCTTTCTTTGCCCCGCTCGGGCTCCTTAACGCGTCACTTAACCCCGTCAGGTATGCCCAAGTCGGGCTGTGAGGTCGCCTGGGCGGGTTCTTATCCAATTGCTCTGCCCGATAGCGATCATATACCCACCCGGTGGGGTAACAATTTCGCCATTTATCCCCGAGAGTACTACCCGAGTCGGGCTGTGTGGCCGCTCGTGCGGGTCTCCTAAATCTGGTGCTCCCCGTGCGGGTAGGGTTGGGTGCACGCATGGGTTGTGTCTCATCTGAGGGATACGTAGGTTCTCACTGTGTTGTGTGAATGCGTCGACATCGTGGGGTGATTGAAATTGGCCCCGGTGCACTCGGACAGTGGTATCTCCACGGGACGGACGTCGCGATGTTCACGTTGAATTTTCTCTGTTGGTGCATCCATCGTGGTAACATGCATTACGGGTTCAGTCGTATAGGGCTTCTTGAGTGCATCGTCGAGCTTGAACTCGATAGACTCATCTCCAAATTTCATTACCAGCCCGCCTTCAACGCAATAAAATGACCATTTTTTCCGTGTTGAGGAATGGTCTTCCCAAAATGACGAGGATCTTCGGATTGATCTCCATGTCCACAACTACAAAGTCCACAGGGAACCAGAATTCTCCCACTTGTACAACTACATTCGTCAATACACCCACGGGACTCCGTATGGATTGATCAGCTAAAGTGATTTGCATGCGCGTGGGCTGAAGATCTCCTACTCGATTGAGCTTTTCAATAAGAGCTAATGGTAGCAAGCTTACACTCGCTCCAATATCGATTAGTGCATGCTCAATCTCATAATCGTAGATCTTACAAGGGATGACAAAGTTATCTGGATCGGGCATCTTCTCGGCTATGGTAGGGGACTGTATGAGTGAGTTCGTGACCATCACCATCTCATTGTCTACGGTTCTCTTCCTCATTATGATGTCTTTGAGGAATTTGGCATAGGATGGGATCTTCATGAGCGCGTCGTAGAACAGGATGGTGACTTGCAGCTTCCTCAGGAGTTCCACGAATTAGGCAAATTGAGCATCATCATGGGTTGTTCGATCTTATTACTCAAAGGCTCTCCTCCTGCAGCTGTGGAAGGCATGGGTTGCTCTACCGTGTTTTCGCTCCTTAGGAAAATGGCATTTACTTGCTCCCAGGGGTTCGTCTTGGGTTTCCCGGGGAGCTGTCAGGGTTGTCGGCTAGACCCTTGGGCTAGATGTGCCACTTGCTTTACCAGAAGCCTTAAGTGCGTCTGGAAACCGTCCATTCCCTTCCTCATGTCCTCTTGTTTAGCCCTAATCCCTCCAAGCGCACTTTTCTGTTCTTGATACATCAATTAGAGCATAGAAAGAATTTCGGAGTCACCTGAAGATTGTGCGTGAGGCTGATAACCGTAGTCTTGGCCACTCCCTCTCGGCTGGAAACCTTGGTTTTGGTTTCTTGCCATCATCCGCGGTTGGAAATCCTGTGGGTTTGCTACATTGCTCATGTTGCCATAAGAGAGGTTGGGATGGCTTTTGATGTAATTTTGCTGGTAGGCCCGATTGTTGACGTAATTCACTTACTCGATCCCTTGACCTACGGATATATCTTGTTGGTCCACATGAAGGCCTGCTATCATCCTGTATATTTCACCAACTTGCTGCTTCAAATCCATTAATTCCGGGTTGGCTATGCCTAACTCATTTATTGCTGCTTTGGATGGAAAATCACGATTGTAGTCACCGATCTTCTTGCCTCCTTCCCTCGCCATGCTCTCGATCAAGTTCTCGAGTTGATTAAAAGTGAGGTTGCTGAGGGAACCACCACCCGCTGCCACGATCATGAAGACCTTGTATATAGCTCGTGATAAGATACTTCTTATCCATTCCATGATGTGGACATATTCGCTGATAAGTCTTAAAGCACTCCCATGCATCGTGTAGAGTGTCGCCTCTTTCTTGTCGGAAAGAATTTATGTGATTCTTGGCGAGTAGCGTCCTATGATCTCGAAAAGAATTGTTGCATGAATCGCTGCTCCAGATCATTCCACGAGGTAATTGACACAGCAGGCAAGTTGAAAAACCAACGTTGCGCTGCATCCTTGAGCGAGAATGGGAATGCCATCAAGTATAGATCCTCCTGCGTAACTCTCGTGCCAACTTTGGTGGTGCTGCAGAGCATCTTGAAGTTCTTGAGGTGGGAGTTCAGATCTTCATTCTTCATTCCTCTGAAAGCAGAGTTGTTGAGCATTTGGATGAAGGCGGGTTGTAGCTCAACCTGATTCTCAATGGTGCGGGCCATGCACGAAAGCAACTGAGTGTGCTTTGGAGCGGTGTAGGCTTCGTAAGTTTCATCAGCAG
Organism: Gynandropsis gynandra; assembly: GCA_036759665.1. Lineage (NCBI taxonomy): Eukaryota > Viridiplantae > Streptophyta > Magnoliopsida > Brassicales > Cleomaceae > Gynandropsis > Gynandropsis gynandra. The sequence continues at coordinate 18,781,151 of CM071869.1, read as the reverse complement.
GAGCCATGTCGGGGTTATTTGCGTGACCTTCTCCGCTGCTTGCGCTGTCGGTTCCTTCCTTTTCGGAAGCGTATGTCTCGTGACCCCTCTCTTTATCTACTTCGGACTTAGAATCTGCTAGTCCAATCCTCCTCTTTTTGCGCAGGCTTCGTAGTGTTTGCTAGACCTCGAGATCGTATATGAGTAGCTTTTGTGTGGAGCTTCTCTCATACAATGCTTCCTGCACAAGAAGAGACGAACTCACAAAGTGGAGATCTGAAGTAGATAAAATAGACTCGATAATAGAAAACGAAAAGAAAATGCAAAAAAAATAACTAAGACTCCGAAAAGGACTAGGTCTTAATCTAGCTAATTCCTAGTCTAGGCCGTAATTAGTCCCCGACAACGGTGCCAAAAACTTGATGATCGGAAATTCAAGAAATAATATTTCCTAGACCACTCTACCGCAAGTATACAGTTCGTGTAGTACCAGGGTCGAACTCTAGGGACTAATGCAGCCTATTCTAAGAATATAACTAAACTAAGACGGGGTGAAATAGATGATGACATGATGTAAATTTCTAAAAACTCTAAGGTAAATGGTGACAGCGATGGAAAGATACGGAAGACTTGACAATTAAGAACACTACGGGTTTCGGGATACCGAGAATCACAAGGATGTAACAACTAAGAATCATAAACCTATCGAACTATTTTGACAACAGGGAATTCATGCTCTAAGGTGAGGAGTGATTCTGCCGAGCCTAAACCTCCTAACCATAATTACGTGCAACTCTACCTTCCAGCAGCGATCAACCCGTACTATGGCAGCTTTACGAGCGCAATCCTAATTCCTAAATCGATTAACCGACCGGTCAGATTCTCATTAATCAAACTTAACCTACAATCAACAGTACCAGATTCATATTTTAACCTTCCAACAAAACACGAATTCCTAAGTTACTGGGCGGGCAGCACTAGTATGAGCGTTTACGATGTTGATTGTAAAACCAAATATCAAGAAAAGTTCAATAGATCTAAGTATTAACGCATAACTCATACATCCATTACAAATCCGATATCCCTAACCCATACTTGGGAATCTAATCACTCATGGATCTTATTGTCAAACAAGATAACGCAACCCTAGACATGATAAAACCTAGGAAATACGATGCCTCGATCTTCCTTCTCGTGTTACTGAAGTCCAGATTGAAACTTCTCTCCTTCTCCAGCTTTTCCCGAGCCTTTCCTGATGAATTACAAGCCTTTCCTTGCCCTAGCCGTAGCCCTCTCCTATCTGGAACTCCTTTCTCTCTCTTTTGCTCGTTCAAACTCTACAAATAGGTTGTTGCGAGAAAGGCATCTCGCTCGGGTACACGTTTCACCCGGTTGTGCAGAAGGCAGCCCGATCGTGTAGATTGTCCAGCCCGAGCGGGCATCGTTACCTGACCGCGTCGTCTACTAGCCCGAGTCGTGTTTTCTCTCGGGGATTTTCAGGCCAAATTGCAGCCCGAGCGGGTTCCTTGTTGCTGCCCGAGCGGGCATGGTCACCCGACCATGTTCACCTTGTGCCTGGGTCGTGTGAAATCTTTTGTAATTATCCCCGTAGCTTTTTCCCGAGCAGGTAGCCTCCTTGCCCTAGCGGGCACTTTTCATTCCATGCTTTTGCTCCTTCTGCTTGATGCTCGGGTGTTCCATTAGGTTCCGTGGCTTGAATTTGGCTCCGAGTGATTTGTATCTTCAATATGTGTGGTCTAATCCAAGAATTTGCATTTTAACGCTCGATTAGGCCTTGTCGCCTTAAAACCTGAAAACCAATATAAGGGCGTATATTTAGAACATTCGTATCGGAATTGTAACTCGTGCTATAAAATCTATCCAAAAATAATGCGAATACCTAGCCTAAAAGTGACACACTCTACATGTCATCAGCGATTCATGCAGCAATTCTTTCCGGACCACAGGACGCTACTCGCTGAGAATCGTGTAAATTCTTTCATACAAGAAAGAGGCGAGACTCTACAGGATGCATGGGAGCCTTTAAAAACTATCAGCGAATATGTCCACATCATGGAATGGATAAGAAGTACCTTATCACGAGCTTTATACAAGGTCTCCAAGAGACCACACGCTTCATGATCATAGCAGCGGGTGGTGGTTCCCTCAGCAACCTCACTTTCAATCAACTCGAGAATTTTATCGAGAACATGGCAAGGAAGGAGGCAAGAAGGTCGGAGACTACAACCGTGATTACCCATCTAAAGTGGCAGTAAATGAATTAGGCATCGCCAACCCGGACTTAACAGATTTGAAGCATCAAGTTGGTGAGATATACAGGATGATGGCAGGCTTTCATGTCGATCAACAAGATGTATCTGTAGGTCAAGGAATAGAGGAAGTGAATTACGTCAACAATGGAGCCTACCAGCAAAACTACATCAAGAACCATCCCAACCTCTCTTATGGCAATACAAGCAATGTAGCAAACCCGCATGATTTTCAACCGCGGATGATGACAAGAAACCAAAACCAAGGTTTCCAGCCGAGAGGGAGTGGCCAAGACTATGGCTATCAGCCTCGCGCACAACCTTCAGGTGACTCCGACATTCTTTCTATGCTCCAATTGATGCATCAAGAACATAAAAGTGCGCTTGGAGGAATCATGGCTGAGCAAGATGACATGTGGAAGAGAATGGACGGTTTCCAGACACACATAAAGCTCCTAGAAATGCAAGTGGCACAGCTAGCCCAAGGGTCGAGCCGGCAGCCCGGACAGCTCCCCGGGAAACCCGAGACGAACCCCCGGGAGAAGATCAAAGCCATCCATTTTAGGACTGGCAATACGGTGGAACAACTCACACCTTCCGTGGTTGCAAGAGAAGAGCATCTAATCATTGAAAAAGAGCAACCCATCACTCAAGGTGTGGAAGAGAAGAAGATCGAAGAGGAAGAAGAGAGGATGTTGCCTTACGTAGCACCTCCCCCGAGGGTACCACCCTTACCCTTTCTGTAGCGCCAAAGGAAGTAGAACGACGACGTTCAATTCACCAAATTCGCGGAACTCCAAAGGAAGCTGCAAGTTGATAATTTGAAATCAGATCAATTGATTCAAATGAGCCAAAACGGCTAAATATACAATGTTAGACCTAATTACAATAATAATAGATCTAATTACAAAAAGACTTATATACCCCTATAAATGTATCCTTTACACGCCCCCTCAAGATGGAGCACCCTCGGTGAGTCAGATCTTGGAACACAAGAGCTGAAACGGAAGTCTCGGGAGAGGCTTCGTGAGAATGTCCGCGAGTTGATCCGCTGCTTGTACATGAGTGACCCGAAGAGTATTCAACTCGACCAGGCTGTGGACGAAGAGATAGTCTAGCGCCAAGTGCTTCATTCGGGAGTGAAAGACGGGCTTAGCACTGAGGTATGTCGTTCCAATGTTGTCGCAGTAGATGGTAGGTGGTGATGATGACTTGATCCCAACTTCCGATAGTAAAGCAACGACCCATAGAACTTCCGCGGCCGTGGACGCAATAGAGCGGTATTCAGCCTCGG
>CM071869.1:18700089-18774381 GCA_036759665.1 Gynandropsis gynandra | reverse complement strand
AAGAGGAGACGGTCTTGTTGCTTCCATGGCTGAAAATTAGGGTTGTCGACGGACACTCCATCACAGTGGATCTTGGCCGGAGGAACAACGGAGGTGTCCTCAATGAAACATTGGAGATTGTGGCCTTCAAGAAGGGCACGAATCTGAACATTCCACGTGAGGAAGTTGGTCGGCGTCAGTTTGGTGATGTTGGCCATGTTGACGGTGAGAAGGGTGCTGAGCGGATGTTGTGGATCGAAAGTCGAGGCCGCATCGGAGACACGGGCGGTAGAATGACTTGTTTGGCCAGCCATGAGTTAGGGTTTGTAGACGGTGGGCAAGAGGGGCACGAATCTGGTTTTGGGGATGTAGATCTAGGGTTAGAACAATAGATCTAGGGTTTGGAATGCAGATCTAGGGTATGTAGTGGAGGAGAACGGCGATGCACTAGGAACGGGGCGCGGTGCGGGACAAGCTACGAGCGGCGACCCGGGACGCGGTAAAGGCGGGCCGGCGGGAGGAGTGGAGGACGACGGCCGGAAATTTAGGGTTGTTGGTGCGTTTTGTGAGTTGTTTGGTGGCATACGACGGCTGGGGAGGGAGGAGAGGTTTGAACGGCCGGAGGATAGGGAGAGGGTGATCGGCGGCCGCAAGAAAGAGTGGCGGCGGCGGCGGTTAGAGAGAGGAAGAGAGGCCGTCGGATTTTTAGGAGAGTTTATTTCATCATTAGACTTTGTGCTCTGATACCATGATAATTTGAAATCAGATCAATTGATTCAAATGAGCCAAAACGGCTAAATATACAATGTTAGACCTAATTACAATAATAATAAATCTAATTACAAAAAGACTTATATACCCCTATACATGTATCCTTTACACAGTCACCATCACGTTCTATGATGCACTCATGAAGATGCCGTCCTGCGCAAAATTCCTCAAGGACATAATAACAAGAAAGAGGACCGTAGACAATAAGATAATGATGGTCACGAACTCACTCGTACAACCACCGACCATGGCTAAGAAGATGCCCAATCCAGGTAATTTTGTTATCCCTTGGAAGATCTACGATTATGAGATTGAACATGCACTAATTGACATCGGAGCGAGTGTGAGCTTGATACCATAATCTCTTATTGAAAAGCTTAATCGAGTAGGAGATCTTCAGCCTACGCGCATGCTAATCACCTTAGCCCACCAATCTGTGCGAAATCCCAAGGGCATATTGATAAATGTTGCAGTACAAGTTGGAAAGTTAGAGTTCCCCGCAAATTTTGTAGTGGTCGATATGGAGATAAACCCGAGGATCTCCATCATTTTGGGAAGACCGTTCCTCAACATGGCGAACATGGTTATATACTGTGTCGAGGGCAGACTGGTCATGAAGTTCGGAGATGAATCTATAGAGTTCAAGCTTGATGAAACGCTCTAGAAGCTGTACATGCCCGAACCCGTGATGCACATCGACACGATGGATGAACTAGTAGAGGAAATCAAACATGAGCATCGAACCATCCACCCCATGGAGATAGCACTATCAGCATGCACGGAAGCATATTTCAATCATCTCAAGACGTGAAAGAATGCATACAACTCATGGAGGAGTTGATTACACTTGAATCTGGCATGGACCCGAGCGGGCAGAACAAGGAGCCCGACCGGGCTGAACGACTACAGGAGAACCCGCACGGGCAATATAACAGCCCGACTCGGGTACCACTCTCAGGGATAAATGGCACAAATTGTACCCCGAGCGGGTTGGTTATTGAGCCCGATCGGGCAGAGCAAATGGACAAGAACCCACCCGGGCGACCTCACAGCCCGACTCGGACAGGTTCCTTGGGGGTAAATGACACAATTTATAACACGACCGGGTTAGCTGATGAGCCCGACCGGGCAATGCTTCTTCCACCTTGCGCTACATCTCCTACACCTTGCATCGCCCACTTTCACACAGATCCCGACTGGAACACCAAGAAAGCACCCAAGGTTCACCTCAAACCCCTTCCGCAGGGGCTCAGGTATGAGTTCCTTGGTCTCGATTCTACATACCCCATGATTATCAATGATGCACTTGATAGGCCACAAGTCGACAAACTCTTCTGCACACTCAAGAGATACTGAGCCGCCATCGGTTATACACTGGAGGGCATCAGAGGTATCGATCCTCAGATCTGTACACACCGCATCCATTTGAAAGATGAGTCAAAGTCATCTATAGAATGTCAACGCCGACTCAATCCCAACATGGCGGAGGTAGTCAAGAAAGAATTGCTGAAACTTCTAGATGCTGGTCTCATATACCCCATCTCCGACAGCACTTCGGTCAGTCCGGTACAAGTGGTACCGAAGAAGGGAGGAATAACCGTCGTCCCAAACCAAAACAATGAGCTTATTCCCACGCGGACGGTGACAGGATGGCGCATGTGCATAGACTACCGCAAACTGAATAAGCACACCATGAAGGACCATTTCCCTTTGCCCTTTATTGATCAAATGCTTGAGAGGTTAGCACTTCACTCCTATTTCTATTTTCTTGATGGCTATTCAGGATTCTTCCAGATCCCGATTCACCCAAACGACCAAGAGAAGACGACATTTACTTGTTCACATGGGACGTTCGCTTACCGCCGGATGCCATTCGGTTTATGCATTGCACCCGCCACGTTTCAAAGATGCATGACTTCCATCTTTTCTGATGTTAATGGCGATATTATGGAGGTGTTCATGGATGACTTTTCAGTCCATGGCTCCTCCTTCGATTTGTGTCTGACCAATCTTTGTAGAGTGTTAGACAGGTGTTTACAGGCGAATGTTGTGCTAAATTGGGAGAAGTGTCACTTAATGGTACGGGACGGAATTGTTTTAGGGCATAAGATTTCAGAAAAGGGCATTGAGGTCGACAAGGCTAAGACTGAGGTGATTGAGAGGCTACCCCCTCCTAGAAATGTCAAAGCAATCCCTAGCTTCCTTGGGCATGCGGGATTTTATCGAAGGTTCATCAAAGACTTCTCCAAGATTGCCAAACCGCTCACGACCTCTTGAGTAAAAATGTTGTGTTCGAGTTTAATGAGGAATGCCATATTGCCTTCGAGAAACTCAAGAAAGCATTGATTTCACCCCCTTCATCCAGCCTCCGGATTGGAAGCTCCCTTTTGAGCTCATGTGCGACGCAAGTGACTACGCTGTGGGGGCTGTATTGGGACAACGAAGAGATAAAGTGATGCATGCCATTTATTATGCAAGTTGGACTTTAGACGACACTCAGTGCAATTACTTCACTACGGAGAAAGAGCTGCTGGCCATCGTCTTCGCTTTCGATAAGTTTCGCTCCTACCTTGTTGGATCCAAGGTAATTGTCTATTCCGATCATGCAGCACTGAAATATTTGATCAATAAGAAGGACGCGAAACCAAGGCTGATTCGGTGGGTCTTAGTCCTTCAAGAATTCGATTTGGAGATACGCGATAGAAAAGGGATAGAAAATAGTGTTGCCGACCACTTGTCTCGCCTTGAGATTTCCGATGGGATCCCTATAGACGACTCTCTCAGAGATGATATTGTCATGGCCATAGACGGAACGCCTATTCCCTAGTACGCAGATTTCGTGAACTACCTCGTATGTGAGATTCTCCCACAAGGCCTAAACCATAACGCAAGAAAAAAGTTCCTACACGATGTTAAGGCCTACTTTTAGGACGAGCCTTACCTATTCAAGCGAGGGACCGACGATATATATAGGCGTTGCATCCCAGAAGAAGAGGTATCCCATGTGTTTTTCCACTGCCATTCTTCTGACTATGCAGGACATTTTGCCGCCTCCAGGACAATAGCAAAGTTCTCCAAGCTGGATTCTATTGGCCAACGCTCTTCAGGGACGTTCACAGGTATGTCTCAACTTGTGACGTATGCCAAAGGACGGGCAACATTTCTAGAAGGCAGGAGGGACCTCAGCACTATATCTTGGAAATCAAACCATTTGATGTATGGGGCATCGACTTCATGGGACCATTTCCCTCCTCTTGCGGAAATCAATACATCTTGGTCACTGTGGATTATGTGACAAAATGGGTGGAAACACTAGCATGCCCGACCAAAGACTCCAAGGCGGTCACCAAGCTCTTTAAACGAATCATCTTCCTAGATTAACCGTCCCAATAGTCGTAATTAGTGATGGAGGAAAGCACTTCATCGATCGAGTGATCGAGACAATATTGACGAAATATGGAGTGCAGCACAAGATTGCTACACCCTATCACCCTCACACAAATGGCCAAGTAGAAGTATCCAATCAAGAAATCAAGTCCATCCTTGAAAAATCCTGACGAGATTGGGCACTAAAGCTAGATGATGCAGTTTGGGCTTTTATAACGGCTTTCAAGACTCCGATTGGTATGACACCGTTTTAGCTCGTGTATGGAAAAGCGTGTCACCTCCCCGTTGAGCTGGAACACAGGGCATATTGGGCTATAAAAACACTAAATTACAATCTCAAAACAGCTGAAGAGAAGCGGGTTCTCCAGATTCACCATCTAGAGGAGATGCGAAATGATGCCTACGAGAACGCAAGGATTTACAAAGAGCGTTCAAACAAATGGCATGACAAGCACATTCTCCCACGCTCGTTGAAAGCACGTGATCAACTGCTTCTATTTAATTCCCACTTGAAGTTATTTCCAGGAAAACTCAAGTCGCGATGGTCGGGGCCTTTCACGATAAAAGGAGTTTCACCGCATGGAGCCGTTGAATTAGACAATGGAATTGAGGGAACAATTTTGGCGAATGTGCAGAGAGTGAAGGCATATTGTGCTCATAGAGTAGAGGACGGAACAAGTAAACTGCCTCTTTCCAACATCACACACGTATGAGGGTGTTAGGGTCAAGCTAAAGACCGTAAACAAGCGCTTCTCGGGAGGCAACCCGAGCCCCGTATCCCTTTTCTTCATTTTTATTTTATTTCTACTTTCGAACTATCTTTAAGATATAGACAATATTTTTTTTAGAATTTAGGATTTTAGTGGCGTTTATGATTTTTGCTGCTCTCCACATCGAGAAGCACATCGACGCCATCTTCAACACATTGGGGTGGACAGGATTGCGAGAGGCACGGGAATACATGTACCGCAACCTCAATGCGGAGTTCTTTGCGTCGTACCCGACATTCTTCCCCGAGTCAAGAGAACGGGAGAGGCATTTATGGAGTTCTGTTTGCTAGGACAAAACTACTGGCTCAATGCGCGACAGATCGCAATCGTGCTAGACGCTCCGCACCACGCCTTCACCAAAATGCCTGAGCACAACAAGAGCCGTCAAGCGCAGTTTTGGACCCGGATAGCGTATGGTGTCTATTCAACGAAGTTCAAGGCCAGCCACATACGCCATCCCGCCCTAAGGTATTTCCACTATTTCCTAGTCTCCTCTATCTTAGGAAAAGGAGCACAAGGTGGAGTGAACCACACGGAGTTGGCATACCTTAGGCATGCGGTACACACAGACTTCGATGGTGACGAATGGGACATACTCGATGTCGATTTGGCATCGCTGGTTATGCGACACTTCCACGACATTTCCACCGAGAAATGCAGCACAGACACAAAGTTATTTGTGGTGGGATAGTCACAATGATATCACTTAGAGTTGGGATCAACATTGGCATCCTGACGGAGGATAAGATTGATGAGGAGCCAGAGCTAAACCTCCAGAACCTACACAACCGACGGGCAATATCGACCGATCGACATAGAGTCATTTGGAGCTACAAGGATGAACAAGGTCGAACCTTGGAGGTCGACCTCGATGAGATTCAGATGCCGGGATTAGACGAGGAGGGCATACGCTTCAGGATCGACCCAGCCATCGGGCACACTGGTCCGAGAATAGATGCGATAGATCCAGCTCCAGCCGCTGCACTAGGACCATCGATGTCTCGACAGCGCAGCCGACGCGCCACTCATTCTCATACCTGCCCCGACTACCGTCATCACCGCTCTGACTTCCCTTCAATGGAAGGTGTCTTCGATGTTCTCAGGTATGTTGTGGAGGAGAGCAGATATTAGTCCTTTATGGCAGAGCAGCGATACCACCTCGAGGCGGCGAGGTATGACATCGAGGCTGCGAGATATGCAGAGCAACATCAATTTCAGGAGCATTCCATCCAGCACACGTACTATCTCACGGAGTCTGTTCGAAAATTCCAGCAGCTGAGCATGCAGCATTACTCGGAGCCGTACATGACGATTCCGCAAGACTACCACGCAGGCGCTATTCCATACCGCCCACACATCCCATATAAGCTGTAATCATTCTACTTCCCACCTGGGGAAGGGACATCCGCGGAGCCAGCAGACCCCCCGACCAACCGTGGTGGAGAGGAAGAGGATTAGGCCACCATTTTCCTTTTTCCTTTTCTTTTTCCTTTTTTTATTTCTTGCTTTATGGACCTATTTTCTGATTTTATTTCATTTTCCTTTTCGCGCTTATGTACGCTCTAGTGGACTTAATGATGTATTACTTTCTTCTCTATTTTTGCGTTGCATGATTCTCATCACAGTTTCTTCACGATAACACCTGCAATAGAGCAAGAGAGTATAACATTCGGATGTATCACAAACTCGAGAAAGCAAAATACACCAGGTGTACTCGTTCAAATTTTTTATATTCTCTCGAGTTTTTGGCATGCGGATACCTCTCAAATATTTCGAACACCGAGACTGTGTTCCGTTCAGGTTTGGGGGGTACTCTTTTGAGTGATATGATTTTTTTCTTTGAGTGATATATTTGCGATTAGGGTTAGGATTAGGAATAAGTAGATGGATACCTAGTAAGAATTTTCGAGTTTAAGTGATTATTTTGCGACCTTGTCGAATCGTGAATAATAGTCTAGGTTTGCTTAGAAGTCTTTCGGATACCGATTAGTCGAGTAGTTGTGCTTGAAACCATGATCTATAGTTGCATTCACCTCCTAGGTTTCAGTACCAAGTATCCATATCTCCGTGTATACCGTTTATCCCTTGCTTGTTTGATATATCTTTACTATTCATGTGTTATTAGATCCCACACGCTTATACTCCACTGTCATCTTGGATAAGTTTTTTACTATTTCGGGTTTGCATTGACATGAGTACATCGAGATCGATGGTTCGGGTCTAAGTGGTGGGTTGAGGCGCTAATCTACATCCTAAGGGTTAGAGAGATGCGTAATCTATCGAAAAAAAATGTTCTTCAATAACGCACCTTTTCACTCCGCTAAGGTTACATGGCCTTATGAGTGTGCCATAGGCAGCCTGGGTCTAAGTAGAAAGCCATCCCTCTTCTATTCGACGTCTTAGAAACCAAGCGTGGATCTAACTAAGAAAAAAAAGAAAGAAAAGAGAATAAGAACGAGAATACGAGTTTAATGATATTTTAAGCTTAGGGGAATTGGTATGGAGATCGCTTGGACGTTGTCTAGGGTTGTGAAATAGACTTAGATTATTGTTAGGATTGCATGGCTTGTAACTTTCGGTTGATATAAGTCTGAACTCGATACGCTTAGGCTTACGTTCATGTGACGCGTTGTTTTGCATAATGACTAATCCTTCAAATTTTTCGTACTAGTATCCAACGTTGTTGAGCTCTTCTTATACTTGGCTCTAGTTTTGTTTGAGAACAAACAAAGGTTCAGGTCTGGGGGAGTTTGATAACACGTAGAGTGTATCAGCTTTAGGCTAGATTTTTGCATCATTTTCGTATAGATTTCATAGCACGAGTTACAAATCCGATACGAATGTTCTTTATATACGCCCTTTTGTTGGTTTTCAGGTTTTAAGGCGACAAGGCCTAAACGAGCGTTACAATGCAAATTCATGGATTAAACCGCACATACTGAAAGCTACAAATCATTCGTAGCAAAATTCAGGCCACGGAACCAAATGGAACACCCGAGCATCGAGCGAAAGGACCAAAGGCACGGAATGAAAGACGCCCGCTCGGGCAAGGATGCTACCCGCTCGGGCAAAAGTTATGGGGATAATTACAGAAGACTTCACACGACCTGGGAAGGAAGAGAACATGATCGGGTGACTTAGCCCGCTCCGGTAGTGTAAGGAGCCCGCTCGGGCTGCAATTAGGACTGAAAATCCCCGAAACAGAACACGACTCGGGCTGGTAGACCACGCGGTCGGGTAACTTCGCCCGCTCGGGCTGGATGTGCTACACGCTCGGGCTGCCTTCTGCACGACCGGGTGAAACATCTGCCTGCATGGGCCGTCTTTCTCGCAAAAACCTGTTTTTAGAGTTTGAATGAGCAAAAGAGAGAGGAAAATCAGTTCCAGAGACCGGAGGGCGACGGCTAGGGCAAGGAAAGGCTTGAAACTCATCAGGAAAGGCTCATGAGAAGCTGGAGAAGGAGAGAAGCATCAATCCGGACTTCGGTAACAAGATAGGGAAGATCAAGGAATCGTATTTCCTAGTTTTTATCGTGTTTAGGGTTGTGTTATCTTGTTCGATAGTAAAATCCATGAGTGAGTAGATTCTCAACTTTGGGCTAGGGATATCGGATTTGTAATGTATGTGCAAATAGGTTTAGGTTTGGCAGAATCATTCCTTATCTTAGAGCATGAATTCCCCGTTGTCAAGATAGTTCGATGGGTTTATGATCCTTCGTTGTTACATCCTTGCAATTCTCGGTATCCCGCAACCCGTAGTATTCTTAATTGTCAAGCCTTTCGTATCTTTCCATCGCTGTCACCATTTATTGTAGAGTTTTTAGAGATTTATACCACGTCACCATCTATTTCACCCCGTCTTAGTTTAGTCATATTCTTAGAACTGCATTAGTCCTCAAAGTTCGACCCTGGTACTACACGAACCGTATACTTGCGGTAGAGTGGTCTAGGAAATATTAAAGCTCCGATTTTTGCACATCAAGCTTTTGGCGCCGTTGCCGGGGAACTAATTATGGCCTAGATTAGGAATTAGCTAGATTAAGATTTAGTCCTTTCGGGAGTTTTAGTCATTTTTAAGCATTTTCTTTTCTTTTTCTTTTATCGAGTCTATTTTATCTACTTCAGATCTGCACTTTGGTTATTCGTCTATTGTTGTGCAGGCACTATTGTATGAGAAATTCCACACAAAAGCTACTCATATAAGATCCCAAGGTTGAGCGAACACTACGAAGCCTGCACAAAAAGAGGAGCATTGGACTTGCAGATTCTGAATCCGAAGTAGATAAAGAGCGCTAGCAAGAGACATACGCTTCCGAAGAGGAAGGAACCGACAGCGCAAGAAGCGGAGAAAGTCACGCAAATAACCCCGAAATGGTTGCTGCTGATGAAACTTACAGGGCCTACACCGCTCCAAAGCACACTCAGTTGCTTTCGTGCATGGCCTGCCCCATAGAGAATCAAGTTTAGCTACAACCCGCCTTCATCCAAATGCTCAACAACTCTGCTTTCAGAGGAATGGAGAATGAAGATCCGAATTCCCATCTCACGGACTTCAAGATGCTCTGCAGCACCACCAAAGTTGGCACGGGAGTCATGCGGGAGGATCTATACTTGATGGCATTCTCATTCCTCTGAAAACATGCAGCGCAGCGTTGGTTGTTCAACTTGCCTACTGCGTCAATTACTTCGTGGAATGACCTGGAGCAAGAATACTTTCCGGACCACAGGACGCTACTCGCCAAGAATCGTATAAATTCTTTCCTACAAGAAAGAGGCGAGACTCTACACGATGCATGGGAGCCTTTAAGAACTATCAACGAATATGTCCACATCATGGAATGGATAAGAAGTACCTTATCACGAGCTTTATACAAGGTCTCCAAGAGACCACACGCTTCATGATCGTAGCAGCGGGTGGTGGTTCCCTCAGCAACCTCACTTTCAATCAACTCGAGAATTTGATCGAGAGCATGGCAAGGGAAGGATGCAAGAAGGTCGGAGACTACAACCGCGATTACCCATCCAAAGTGGCAGTAAATGAATTAGGCATAGCCAACCCGGACTTAACAGATTTGAAGCATCAAGTTGGTGAGATATACAGGATGATGGCAGGCCTTCATGTCGATCCACAAGATGCATCCGTAGGTCAAGGAATCGAGGAAGTGAATTACGTCAACAATCGGGCCTACCAGCAAAACTACATCAAAAGCCATCCCAACCTATCTTATGGCAATACGAGCAATGTAGCAAACCCGCAGGATTTCCAACCGCGGATGATGGCAAGACACCAAAACCAAAACCAAAACCAACCTTCACGTGACTCCAAAATTCTTTCTATGCTCCAATTGATGTTTCAAGAACATAAAAGTGCGCTTGGAGGAATTAGGGCTGAACATGATGACATAAGGAAGAGAATGGACGGTTTCCAGGCACATTTTAAGCTCCTCGAAACGCAAGTGGCACAGCTAGCCCAAGGGTCCAGCCGACAGCCCAGACAGCTCCCCGAAAAACCCGAGACGAACCCCCGGGAGCAGATCAACGCCATCCATTTGAGGAGTGGCAATACAGTGGAACAACTCACGCCTTTCGTGGTTGCGAGAGAAGAGCCTCTAGTCATTGCAAAAGAGCAACCCATCACTCAAGGAATGGAAGAGAAGAAAACCGAAGAGGAAGAAGAGAGGGAGTTGCCTTATGTAGCACCTCCCCATAGGGTACCACCCTTACCCTTTCCATAGTGCCAAAGGAAGCAGAACGAAGATGTTCAATTCACCAAATTTGTGGAACTCCATTGGAAGCTGCAAGTCACCATCCCTTTCAACGATGCACTCATGAAGATGTCGTCCTACGCAAAATTCCTCAAGGACATAATAACAAGGAAGAGGACCGTAGACAATGAGATAGTGATGGTCACGAACTCACTCGTACAACCAATGAATTTGGCTAAGAAGATGCCCGATCCAGGTAATTTTGTCAACCCTTTCAAGATCTACGATTACAAGATTGAACATGCACTAATTGACATCGGAGCGAGTGTGAGCTTGCTACCATTATCTCTTGTTGAAAAGCTTAATGGAGTAGGAGATGTTCATCCCACGCGCATGCTAATAACCTTAGCCGACCAATCTGTACGAAATCCCGAGGGCATATTGATGAATGTCGCAGTACAAGTTGGAAAGTTTTGGTTCCCCGCAGATTTTGTAGTGGTCGATATGGAGATAAACCCGAGAATCCCCATCATTTTGGGAAGACCATTCCTCAACACGGCAAACATGGTTATATACTATGTCGAGGGCAGACTAGTCATGAAGTTCGGAGATGAATCTATAGAGTTCAAGCTTTATGAAACGCTCAAGAAGCCGTACATGACCGAACCCGTGATGCACATCGACACAGTGGATGAACTAGTAGAGGAAATCAAACATGAGAATTGAACCATCCACCCCATGGAGATAGCACTATCAGCAAGCAGCGGAACCATATTTCAGTCATCCCAAGACGTGGAGGAATGCATACAACTCATGAAGGCGTTGATCACACTTGAAACTGGCAAGGACCCGAGCGGGCAGAACACGGAGCCCGACCAGGCTGAACAACTACATGAGAACCCGCATGGGCAAGATCACGACCCGACTCGGGTACCACTCTCGGGGATAAATGGCACAAATTGTACCCCGAGCGGGTTGGTTATTGAGCCCGATCGGGCAGAGCAAATGGACAAGAACCCGCCCGAGCGACCTCACAACCCCACTCGGGTAGGTCCCTCGAGGGTAAATGACACAATTTATAACCCGACCGGGTTAGCTGATGAGCCTGACCGGGAAATACTTCTTCCACCTTGCGCTACATCTCCTACACCTTGCATCGTCCACTTTCACACAGATCCCGACTAGAACCTACCCTCTCTCAAGGCATAGGAATGTGGCTAGATTGAATCATCCCCTACTTTCATGGCTGACACCCCAGCTAAACCCCATTACAATTCATGATTCGTCCGATTCAACCCTCAACCATTACTACCCTACTTTCGTGACCTAGTCTCGGTTGTTCTAAGCCTGATCTTCTAGGACTAGAATTCACCTTCCAGTCCTTCTGCTAATCCCTAACACATGCATATACGTAGCCATTCGTAAACACAAGTCATTAAGCGCTCAGACAAAGAATAGATACACGAAACGAGGAGATGCATTCATAAATAAATCAAGGAAGGTTCCGAGATAGCCATGGGTAATCCCTTCTCCTAGAACAAATCAACTACTCAATCATGAGTCTAAACATCATAAACGAAATAGTAGAGTAAAGAGCATAGAAATATCAAACGATAGATGATCCTGGATTTCCCGACTCCTTATTGCGTCTCTCGTCAAAGAGAGCTCGTGAATGGTTGGATAGGTGTTGTGTACCCTCCTAGGGTTCTCCTCTGTGTTTGCTTGCTTTTGAACTCAATTTGGGGTCTCTTTTTATACAAATTCCCCGTTGTAGAACTTTTAGGCAAGTTGTATCAGCCATGCCCCTCGCGGGTTAGGAGATGATGTGTGTCAAGTTAAACAAGTTAACCTAAGACTACCCGCAAGTGCACGACACGTGTGTAGTAGTTAAGGTGTCGATCCCACGAGGACTAATGTAACACGATCTAAGAATCAAAAGTAGAACCAAATCTTGCTGCAAAAGAATAATGATGATGAAATGCAAATATAATGATGATGCAATGGATAAGTGAGTTCTAAACAAAGAGACAAACGCCCTAGGACACCGGTTTCACCGCATAGCTTCCGAAACCTATCTCTGATCTATCTAATTGTGAATTCCCTATTAAGATATCTAAGGCGGATGATCCTAATGTAGAACCTACCCTCTCTCAAGGCATAGGAATGTGGCTAGATTGGGTCATCCCCTACTTTTGTGGCTGACACTCAACTAAACCCTATTACGATTCATGATTCCCCCGATACAACCCTCAACCGTTACTATCCTATTTTCGTGACCTAGTCTCGGTTGTTCTAAGCCTAATTTTATAGGATTAGAATTCACCTTTCAGTCCTTCTCCTAATCCCTAACACATGAATATACGTGGTCATTCGTAAACACAAGACATTAAGTTCTCAGACAAAGAATAGATAATAGGAAACGAGGAAATGCATTCATAAACGAATCAAAGACGGTTCCGGGATAGCCATGGGCTAATCCCTTATCCTAGAATAAATCTACTACTCGCTCATGGGTCTAAACATCACAAACAAAACAGTAGATTATAGAGCATAGAGATATCAAACGAGCGATGATCTAGAATAAATCTCCAACTCCTTGCGTGCCTCCTGTCAAGGGTACTCTATGGATGGATGGTGGCTATGAATTGTGTTCTGGATGGTGGATTGTGGATGGTGGATCTTTCTGTCCTTTAGGCTTTGTAATTTGAATTCCAAACCTTGGCCGATTGATTTCCACCTATTTCCCCGGTTGGTTGTTTTACATAGTCATGCCCGACCGTGCTCCATGTTATGCCCAGACGGGCATGCTTCTTCCGTATTTATAGACAAGTTGTTTTACATTGAAACCAGACCGTGCTACCCTTGATGCTCGACCGTGCTGCCTTCATTGATAGGATGGCCGACCGTGCTCTTGGAACACCCAACCCATGCACAAGCTACAGGGATGAATGAGTTGCCCGGTCGTGCACCATAGGATGCCCGACCGTGCTCCCTCACCAAGAGAGTCCCCGACCGTGCATGATGTGTGCCCGGGTCGTGCACATCTCTCGAGGATAAATTGCAACAAAGGTGCCCGACCGTGCTCCCCACTTAGCCCGACCGTGCTGCTCCAAAGAGAAGGATGATCGACCGTGCTGGATTGGATGCCCGGCCGTGCTGCTTCACCAAAGAGGAGCCCGACCATGCTGTAATGATAGCTCAACCGTGCACAAGGTGAGAGTGGCTGTTCGGTCGTGCACTTGATCATTCTTGGCCATGACTTCTCCACTTTTCGTTCTGTTCAATCCGTTGTTACCTTAATTGTCCAATGATGTCATGTGTACGCTCCTTAACTCCGAAATCAATCGAATATGCATTAAAACCTATAAGAACTTGAAAATACGGAAACAAGTAAAATGAATCCAAAATAACACGTAAACCTCGCAACCATGGTCATAAACATCTCTAAAATCATGCGAGAATCGTGTACGAAAACGAGATGATCAAGAGGCAACCCGCGCGGGCTCATCATTTTCTCCATGATCCGCGCGTGCTAAGGGCTAGCACGACTTGGGCAAAAACTTCTGGAACAACACCCCACGCGGGCTAGGGAAGACACCCCCCGCGAGCTCTTCATGAACCTCAATCCGTGCGTGCTGAAGGTGAGCACGACTCGGGCAAGTGCTACTGGATGTTCAACCCGAGCGGGCTAAGGAAACCACCCCACAGGGGGCCTTGTCTCCTCATGTGGTACCGTATTCCTTGCCCGTTTCTCGTCCCGTTTCGTCCGTCATAATCTCTTAAGCTCATACTTTGTCTCGTCTATGTTCTTTAGCTCCGAAACGAACCAAATATGCATTAAGACCTATAAGAACATGAAAACACGGAAACAAGTAAAACGGATACAAAATCACATGTAAACATCGCAACTATCATCTTAAACATATCTAAAATCATGCGAGTATCATGTATGAAAACGAGATGATCAAAATCCCCAGACTTTAATGTTTGCTTGTCCCTAAGCAAATGTAAATGCGAAACACGTGGGAGATATAAAAGTCGAGATTTCCCCTTTTCCCTTGAAACACCGCTAATGCAAACCAATCGATCAACAAACAAGTTAGAGCAAATTTTGGTCTAATAACATTCAGTCTTAATCTTATGTTCCCCATACTTGTTTTATTCTCGAGCTTCTTTATTCTTTTATTCCATTTTTTCTTTCTTTCTTTATTCTTCTTTTATTTATTTTGCAAACACACTAGGCTTCTAGGACTTCGGATTTGAAGGGATTCAACTTCTACTTAGACCCAAGCTACCAATGACGGTATACTCTTGCATCTCGTTCAAGAGTGCAGCGGAGTAGATGGTGTTTTTATGCTCCTTGCTCTTAGGACATAGAAAGATGATCTCCAACCCACCACTTAGACCCGAACCATAAAAAATGTATCAAGGTCGATGCATTCATATCGATTTTAGATCATGCTTTGAGGCATTATTTCTATAGATAGCGGAGTGTTAGTGTGCGCTCTTATTTTTTTGCAAAACAAGCTCAACTCATGCGATCAAATCATCCTCGTGAAAAATAAATAAAGCATCGTCAATATGAAGTATAATCATTTGGATAGAGAGAATGAACAAAAAACTAACTTAGCAAACTCGTCTAAACTTCCCATAAATAACACTAGGATTTCCAAAGACTTACGACCCATTCGTTCCTCAACCAACTAATAAGCTCTAACATGCAAGATATCACAGAAAAGGCCAACTTCTTAAGCATCCTAGGTTCAAGATTCATCTTAAAACGTGGCACCAGACAAGTGCCTAAGACGACTCTAACTCAAAAACAACTAAAATTAACCTAGGAACTACAAAAAAAAGAACATGAAACAAGATCACCTTACACTCGTGAGCTACTCCCTCAGACTTGAATTGAACGGCGTCCTCGTCGTGAAGCTCCGATGGAGGATAAATAAGGTGAGATCACGGTTGCAAGTGTTCTTCTTTTTTATGTTTTTTTTATAATTTTCAAAAAAATCAAGTCCAAATACCAAACAAAAGAAAAACAAAATGCTGGGTTGCCTCCCAGAAAACACTTGTTTAAAGTAGTTAAGCTTGACGTCACCATGCTTCATGTGTGCACGATTAGTGGATCAAATAGGGAGATGGAGTTTCCGTTTTCGATCGATGGAGCGACTTGATGTAGCTTAAGGTGCTGCCTATTTGTTGTGAACGTTCAGCTCGAATCGCTGCATAATTCTACTTCTCTATGTGTGAAGACTTCTCGTACCTAAAATGGACCAGCCCAACGAGAATGTAATTTGCTCAAAAAAGAACTAAAACGAGAGTCAAGAAGTAGAATAGAATCACCTGGACGAAAGTCATGAGATATGGTCTTTGTATCGTGCCATCTTTCAGCGCGGTCGCCTTTCTCATTTTGCATTGCCGTCGTCATTCCTTTTTCTTCTAAACATCGGTGCAGCCTCCTTTGATCGTCGATTGAGAGTTCGCGGCTGTCCTCTTTCGGCATCCAGCGCATACATGTTGAAGGACTTACTTTCCTACGCTTCTTGAGATGAATTGGTGGCTTTCACGTCTCATTCCGAATAGAGGAAGGAAGATGTTCGAACTGAAGCCTAGATGGCTTCTTTACCGCAAAATTAGTGATCATTTCGTGCGGTGTCTTCTCATGTGGAGCGTCTTGCAGTGCCTCAATGGCACTTACGAATTTGGTATAGACCTTGGCCCCTTCATTGGTAAGTCCTACAGCATTGCAAACTTTCGTTAGCCCTCTTCCAAAAGGATCGGAAATACTTACTCGATCAAACGTGTCATTCACCGACTCATCCAGCACATCAACTCTATGGCATGACTCCTTGGTGCTGGACAAATGGAATTCAATTCTCTCATCACTGACACGTAGAGACAGCTTCCCTTGTTGTACATCTATCTTCGCACCTGTAGTAGCTAAGAATGGTCTTCCAAGAATTATAGGCCTGTTGGCATCTTCATCAATATCGAGTACAACAAAATCAGTGGGGATGCAAATACTTCCTACCTTGGTTTGAATGTTTTCAACAACTCCCACCGGATACCTTACCGAATGATCCGCTAGCCGTAGACACATCTTCGTAGGTTTGAGATCTTCGAAGTTACCCGCTTATAAATGGAATATGGCATTAGGCTCACGCTTGCTCCCAAATCGTATAAAGCTTTGTCGATGTCAATGTCTTCTATGGTGCATGGGATGGAGAAACTTCCAGGGTCGTTCAACTTCGGTGGCAGCTTGTTTTGGAGAATTGCGCTGCATTCCCCGGTGAATGCTACTGTCTCACTCTCTTTGATACGCTTCTCCTTGGAAAGAACCTCCTTAAGGTAATTTGCTCGCTTAGGCATCTTTTGGAGGGCTTCCACGAATGGCAGGTTGATGTCGAGCTGCTTGAGGTAATGGAAGAATTTGATCACGCTCTCTTGATTCTTGCTTCTCACCAAGCATCCTGGAAATGGAACAGGAGGTTCTTATGCCAGCGGAGCAACATATGCCTTCTCCAAATCAGGCTTATTTCCTTCCATGATTGCGATTCTTCCCTCTCCTTTATCTACTTGATGTCCAGCAACGTTCTCTTGTGCTTTGGAGGGCGGATTCTTGATCGTATCCGCGCTGCACAAAGTGATGTCATTTACGTGCTCTCTCGGGTTAAGATCGGGCTTTCCAGGTAGCATCCCGGGATTCTGATAGGATGATGCAGCCTGCTACACAATAGAGTTTTTTAGCATCTTCACATGCGTGCTCAAAGAGTCCATTTGAGTATTAAGCTCATTGATCGCAGTCCCCAATTGAGGTTTGAGTTCATTCATCGCTGCTCCCATTTCCTCGTTGAATTTTATGTGAAGTGATCGTTGCTGCTTTTGTTCCTTGATGAACTCAAGTATCACCGCCTCAAGACTTGAAGAAGGAGCTTGAGGAGGTTGAGGAGCTTGCTGGAGTGGCTGTGGTTGCTGATATCGCTGCTGCTTATGTTGGAATCCCGAATACTTCATTGGTTGGTTCATTTGATATTAAAGATTCGGGTAATTCCTCCAATTCATGTTGTATGAGTTCCCGAATTGCGTGTTGCCTTGCTGCTGGGTGTAGTTCATTTGCTCCAAGCCTTCTTGTACTGTGCATTGGTAGTCCATATGATCCGTATCTCCACAATTCGCACAATAGATGGCATTCACTGCATTGTTCATTGCACTTCTTTGATCAACTTCGTAAAGACCTCGTGTCTTGTTCGGCATACTTCTTGGTGTAGATCACATGGTGTGGTTCATGGCAAGATTATCGATAAGCTCGTATGCCTCTTCAATGCTTAAGTCCATGAATGATCCTCGAGCAGCGTTGTCTAACATCGTTTTATGCTCATACGTTATCCCGTTGTAGAATGTTTGGATCACGGACCATTGCTCTAGACCATGATGAGGACACATTTGTATAAGGTCCTTGAATCTTCCCCATGCTTCAAATAAGGTCTCTCCTTCTTGGCTTCTAAACATTGTGATTTCTCCTCGCATTTGAATCGTCTTGCTCAGAGGGAAGAACCGTGATAGGAATGTCGTGCAAAGCTGGTCCCATGTAGTGATCGAACCAGTGGGAAGAGGTTGTGCCACGTCTTCGCTCGTCCCCCAATTGAGAAGGGGAAGAGACGCAGTAATATCGTATCTTCCGAGACTCCATGAATTTGAATGTGCTTGATAACTCTAAGAAGTCTTGTAGATGTTGATGAGAGTCTTCTTGATTTCCGCCCATAAACTGTTTTGGTATAACATGTTGATCATCGCGGGCTTGATCTCGAATTGCTCCCTCGCAACAATGGGCATGCTTATTGCAGTTTGGAAGTTGCTCATGTTCGGCACCACATAGTCGCGAAGACGACGTGGTGGAGGAGCCTGCAGTTGCTGTAATTGTGCCACATTACCGATGGATAATTGCAGTTGTCCGTGACAATCCAATACATCATTACGGTTGTCCATTGCTCGTAGATTGGTTGTGTCTACTTTTTCTTCTCCATTGCCCTTCTTTTGCTTATTAATCGTTCTCTCAATCTGTGGGTAGATTCGATGCAAATTCGAATTACCTTGAGATCGGGTTATGCAACTACGAAAGACAAGTAAAAAGAATTAGTAGAAAGAAACGAAAAAGAAAAAGAAAAACAAAAGAAAAAGAAAAACAGGTATGATTCTAAATCTGAAACTAAGGCATGTTGACAATTAGTCCCCGGCAACGGCACCAAAAATTTGATGTGTGTCAAGTTAAACAAGTTAACCTAAGACTACAAGCAAGTGCACGACACTTGTGTAGTAGTTAAGGTTTCGATCTCATGAGGACTAATGTAACACAGTCTAAGAATCAAAAGTAGAATCAATGCTTGCTGCAATAAATAAAGATGGTGAGATGCAATGATGATTATGCAATATGCAGCGGAATGAATGAGTTCTAAACAAAGAGACAAACGTCCTAGAATCAGGTTTCACTGCATAGCCTTCGGAACATATCTCCAATATATCTAATCGTGCATTCCCTATCAAGCTATCTAAGACGGACGATCCTTTTGTAGAATCTACCCTATCTCAAGGCATAGGAACGTGGCTAGATTGAGTCATCCCCTACTTTTGTGGCTGACACCCCAACTAAACCCCATTATGATTCATGATTCGCCCGATTCAACCCTCAACCGTTACTACATTACTTCTGTGACCTAGTCTCGGTTGTTCTAAGCCTGCTCTTCTAGGACTAGAATTCACCTTTCAGTTCTTCTGCTAATCCCTAACACATGAATATATGTGGCCATTCGTAAACACAAGTCATTAAGTGCTCAGACAAAGAATAGATAAATGAAATGGGGAGATGCATTCACAAATAAATCACCGAAGGTTCCCGGATAGCCATGGCTAATCCCTTCTCCTAGAACAAATCTACTACTCAATCATGAGTCTAATCATCATAAACGAAATAGTAGAGTAAAGAGCATAGAAATATCAAACGAGAGATGATCCCAAATCAATTCCAGACTCCTTGTTGTGTCTCCCGTCAAAGAGGGCTTGTGAATGGATGGATGGATGTTGTGTACCCTCCTAGGGTTCTCCTCTGCGTTTGCTTGCTTATGAACTCAATTTGGGGTCTCTTTTTATACAAATTCCCCATTTGAGAACTTCTAGGAAAGTTGTTACAGCCATGCCCCGCGCGGGCCGGGGAGGCAACCCGCGCAGGCTCCTCGTGTTCTCTATGACCTGTGTGTGCTAAGGGCTAGCACGACTCGGGCAACAACTTTTGCACACCACCCTGTGCGAGCTAGGGAAGACACCCCGCACGGGCTCTTCATGAACCTCAATCCGTGCGTGCTGAAGGTGAGCATGACTCGGGCAAGTGCTGCTGGATGTTCATCCCAAGCGGGCTAAGGAAACCACCCCGTAGGGGGCCTTGTCTCCTCATGTCGTACCGTATTCCATGCCCGTTTCTCATCCCGTTTCCTCCGTCATAATCTCTTAAGCTCATACTTTGTCCCGTCTATGTTCTTTAGCTCCGAAACGAACCAAATATGCATTAAAACCTATAAGAACATGAAATCACGGAAACAAGTAAAACAAATACAAAATCACATGTAAACATCGCAACTATCGTCATAAACATATCTAAAATCATGCGAATATCGTGTACGAAAACGAGATGATCAGCCCCAAAGCCTATCTTTTGATATTATATGTATACACACAATAGCCTATTATAATGCTCATTTTTTTTATCCATTTTAAATCTTTTTATATATGAAAATTTATATAAATTTTATTTATTTTTTCAATTTCTAATATGGGACTTTATTAATGACATGTGCAGAGCATGTGCCTACACACTAACCCATGTGGCTCTAGTGTCGGAGAGGAGAGTCTACTGATAGAGGAGAGACAGAGAGTGAGAGGAGAGATAGAGAGTGAGAGGAAAGAGAGGAAGACAAATTGGCGAAAGAACATAATTTTTTTTAATATTTTATCGATCACTTAAAAAAACGTTTTAATTCATTTTTTAGTTTTCCTATGATAAGATGGTGTCAATGTGGTTATGCACGTGAAATCCATATCATCTATGGTTAACAGTAAACCGATGATATATCACGAGGTTAAACTTCGAGTACGAATTTAGGAGTCTAGAGTTACGTTTTTGCATTTTTTTGTATCTTTTGACATGTGCAATGATTATAATGTTAAAAAAATTAAATGTAGTGTTGTCAGAAATAGACAAGTATGATGATTAAAATGCGATTTTTTTTTAGTTTATCTGTTCATATTAGATAGATTTATATTTCTTATTTCTCGTGACCATAATTTTTGTAAAATCATTTTTCTAATCTTATTTTGTTTTATGTTCGACCCTGATACTATAAGATCCATACCCTTGTGGAATTTCTAATCTCAGTGTAATTAAAACTTAATATGATTATATCACATATACAACACATCAAGTTTTTAGCACCATTTCGGGAACTAATGATTATTTAACTAGTTAATTTTATAAATCTAGGTCATATTTCATTTTTTTCTTTTTTCGATTCGCTACTCACATAGCCTTTTTCTTTTGTTTTTCTTTTTTTTTGTCACTTGCAGGTACTTGATTTATGATCCAAAGTCCTACAACTTCTAGACTTGTAGCGATGGATCTTGAAATTGAAAGGAACACAAGGACAATAGATATGTTGTCTATGTGTGATTTAATCCTATATTTCTTTTTGAATTTTTACCTAGACTACACATTCTACAAGGATACAGATAGTGTAGTATCACGATCGAACACAAGGACTAAGTAGGATTAAAACTAATAATTTTACGAATCCTATTGATATGATCGTAGATTGATGTTCTATTTTAGAATGATGGAATTGGAGTGAAACCCACTAGCAACCGGATAATAGAACCTAAAACTTGTCTTTCCGATGAAAAGATATCCTAAAACGGACTGCAATTCGATTGAAGAACCTCAAACGCGACAAACAATGCCACAACTCTTGTGATATAGTGTTGATAAGCCATGGAACAACCCGGAATTTCTCTAGGAGTTTGATAGCTAAATATCTAGGATTAGCTTTAGTTTGATGATCGGTCCTTTTGTTGTCGGTGTCTCGGGCAGACCCTCATCCTCATCAACTATGGTCGTGAAAAATATGAATTATGAGTGTATCTAATATGAACAAGTAAAATAGACTACAACTATAATTATATACATTTGAGATGGACCTTCTAAAATCGAGAATTGTTTTCACGTATACGAACTCGCTATAAGTTTTCAAGAAATATTGTTTGAATTAGTCATATTAATTGGATCTAGCTACTCTCGTAGTCTAGATCCTATTCTAACATATAGATTATTGGTGTCCCCATCTAATGACCTGCATAACAAAACTTATTATCAAATTTTCTACTTGCTCTCGTAATTTAGAATCCTATCCAAAATTTAAATCATTGCACACTAACCTAATTGTTGAATGCATCGTTACTTGATATCCTCGTTCATAAATCTCCAGAATTATCAAGAAAAATACAAACTCTAGTGACGAATAAATAAACCAACATAATAATACTCAACAAAAGTGCCCAGTCGAGTGGTGCAACCGCTCAATCGGATGTTGCGTATATCTTAAACCTAAAATCCACAACACTTAAGTGCATTTGATCGAGCAACGCCTATGCTCGGTCGAGTCCTCCCACGGCCAGTAGAGCTGTGTAATGCTTGAGTCGATCGATGATGTGTCATCTAGGTGTGATCTAAACATATCAAACTTTATAATACATAACTAGACTAGACATTACCCAAGCAACATATAATGTAGTACTAGGGTCAAACACATGGACTAAGAGGGATTTAAATTATCAATTTTACAAAAACTACGTCATGAGCAACAAAAGGGCTATGGGTATATCTAATATAGACAGGTAAATATATTACAATTACAAATATATACAAGCCAGCAGATGGTTCTAGATTCGAGAATTTGTTTCAAGATTATAGAAAGTATAGCTTTGTTTTTATCGGAAAATTCAATCATCTGAAATAGATCTACCTGCTCTCTCAGTGTAGATCTTGCTATAACATATGAATCATTGACATCTCCTTCTAATGACTTAAATATCGAACGTGCTTTGATAAATCTAACCGCTTTTGTAGTTTAGATTCCTATCCAACATCTAAATCATTGACGCTTATGACTTACATGTGAATGCATTATCGTCCAATATCATCATTCCTAAACCGACTAACCTACCTCTCGATATGATCAATCAATTTATCTAATGCATACGATCTAATATATCTGATGTCTCCATCTGAATTATGACATGTGAAAATCAATTCATGGGGCCCATTCTAGATTTGAAAGAATAAAACATGCATCAAACCATAAAAGTAAAGAAAAAAACCATACATGAAGTACGAATAGTTCAAAAATACACAAAACTCTAAACTAAAGAATTGATCTATATATTGGCAAAGAACTATACCAAGAAACAAATAAAGACAAAATTTTAGAGAAGCTCAATCGATCTCCCGATAAGTTATGGTCGTGACTTTGCCTTTGATTCATCTCTACCAGTAGTTTGGTCCATCGATGAAGTCTGATAGCTTTTCCACTCTTTAGCATGATCATAAAGTTTTTTCTCTTAGTTCGCTATTGTCCTCCCTTCTTTCATAAACTCTAACTTATATCTTTAATGTCTAGAACCATACCCAATTTACGGAAAGGTTTCCATCACTTAAAATATTCAAAATTCGAATTTTTTAGGGAATCCAGTGAACCACTCGACCAAGTTCGCAACCTCTTTGGCCGAGTAGTTGGTTGTTAAGTGCTTTACCATTTGAATCAGAGCTAAGATTGACCACTTCGGATAGATCGTTCAACCGATTTGGTGTTTGCTTGGGTCAAACGAATACATTGGAGTAAAACACATCTTCGTTTGGTTGCTCAATCCAAGTTGCCTTTGCTCGAGTTGAGCGAATCGTCTAGAAAGATTAGGATGGAATAGATTGAATAATTGTGAATTACTTCTCTCTGTGAGCGATTTCTTAGGAACTTCTTGAGCATTTTATTTCAATGTGCTCGACCGAGCGATTTTAGTGCTCGAGGCGAGCGTTTTCACTATTTCTACCTTTTTGTGCTCGTTTTGTGTTCAATGTTGTCATGTTTTGCCTCTATTTCCAAAAGATCAACAAATGAACCAAAAAGGCATAAAAAAGAACTAAAACTATCCAAAATGTGATAGGAACACACAACAAATTATATAGCAAAATTGGTGTGATCAAACGGTCTAGTCCTTCGAATGCTCCATTTGTCTAGAAAGCTTGCTCGGGTCGAGCGATTCTTTGCTCAGGCCGATCACTTCTGACCCCTCTAGCTTCCTGCTCCTCCCATCCACTTTCACTTGTAGGTAGTTGACATAAGCCTCCATTGACGTATCTTGATACCTTTGTGGTGCCTTTCCAAATACTTTCGCCACCATTCAAAAAAACAAGTTCTGCATCTTCTTAGCTTTAGCCCTTGTGACCAGTCCATGTGTTATTGGTGCTTGGGGTGTATTCTTATACTCATCATCCCATCCTTCTTCAAAATGATTTTACCTTAAATCAAGATCATCATCTGCTTCAAAACGAGTCAAGTCACCAACATTAAAAATTGAACTAATATTGTACTCACCTGGTAATTTAATCTTGTACGCATTGTCAGTGATGTGTTTGAGAAGATTAAATGGTCCCATCTCCTCGAGGCAGGAGCTAGGATTTACACTATTTGGGAAAATGCTTTTTTTTTTAAATAAATCCACACAGGATCACCGGATTGAAAGACCACTTTCTTTCATCCATGTTTTCTAGTTTGGTATTTTGCTCTCGCTTACTCTTGATCTTAGGTCGTGCCTTCTAATGTATCTGTTACACAAACTTGACTCTTTTCTTTCCATAAACGTAAGTAAACTCCGATGACACTAAATGGGACATGTTTAATGGTAGAAGCATACTAAATCCATGCACGATTTCAAATGGTGAAAATTGTGTTGCTCTATAAACCACCCTATTGTATGCAAACTCGACATGTGGTAGACACTCTTCACATGTTTTAAGATTACTCCTAAATAACACATGTTATAAGGTTGACAAATTCCTATTGTCCACTTCCTTTTGTCCATCGGTTTGTGGTCACCGTTGGATACCCGTTGAAAACGATGTCCAACGTCTTTCATGTTGCATCCAATTCGTTGCCTTGTTCATCTTTGGTATATTCTGGTTCTACGTCTTTATAATCGATGTTGTATTCTCAGTCTCTCTTAGTCTTTGCGAGAATCTCTTCACAATTTCAATTAAGTGTATTAGTTTAGGGTTTTTGGTTCCCACGCAGTTTAATCTTCCCTATGACCAACGACTCTTCTTTTTGACATTTCGATGATGTTGGATATTGTACATAAAATACCTGCTATGCTTGATTTGTTGTGATGAATATATCATACTTTGTGTATTGTCGTGAAAGGTTGATATAAATTCCTTTTCATCGATTTTTTCGTGTACCACGTCCTATGGTTGGGTCGAGCCATTGATATTTGATGAGCATTGATTTCGATTCAACTAGATCAAGATATTCGACATGTAGCATTTGATGAAAATGTTGTAGAAACAATCATCATCTATTTCACTGTTAACGCAAATATCGTAATTGTACATACGTCTATGTTTTCCGTGCTCACATATATAGAAAGTGTATCCGCAAGTAAACAAACTTTCCAGCACAATACATGTCTTGCTTGATCGTTACTCAAATATCTCAACCACGTAGGATATCTCTCGTCCCATCCTTAAACATATAATATAATAATGAAGTATTAATTCTAAAAATATAATGCAAAGATATGAGTTAAATTAATATAATGATGCAAAGATAAGTATTTACAAGATCTCTCAACCACAAGGTATAATGTTCAACTTTCATTTTTTTAGTTCATCAACACTTAAACGAACAAGGATATGTGCCCATTAGTTTTTCATCAAATATTATGTAAAAAAAACAATTTAACAAATGGTCATTAGCATGATGACATATATAGTTTATGCATATGTGTGTGTGCGTAATAAGTTTGAAGACAAATCTTCTTCATTAAATAACCAATGTGCTTCAAGTGTACATTAGGACGGATAATTTGCTCTACATGATCAGCTCCATGATCAGTTCGGCGTCCTTTACTTGCAGACAACTTACATGTGATTGCTTAGTTTTCCTTGATTTACTCCTAAAGTAATTGCAAATTATTCAACGACCATGCGGGTGAACATGTTTTGAATAATTGTTGATGTATGGTTAATCTCAAGTAATAAATTATCTAGACCAATGTTTCTACAAGAATACAGATCATGTTGTACTAGGGTCGAACACTGGGGAACCGTGCAACTATAGTGTTCTTTAACTAATGAACAAGTCAGATGTAAGTCAATCGGTGAACGCAAAATTATGACTAAACTAATTAACGAGATAAATTCAATGACGCTAAACACGACAGTTTTTGAAAAGTGAACAATAATGCAATGAAATACTATTAAAGGTCACGGTCTTAGTGCATTTACTCTCCCGATACCTAATCCCATTATCTAGCATGCATATTACCAACCTCCCAATCACGCAATAAACATACTAAATGCACTAAGACCGCTATCCTAATCGATGGGTTCTATCGACCGACCGACCGACCAAGGTTCTAATCGATTAAAACCCCAAATCATGGCTAGGTTTAAAATCCTAATCTAGCTCCTGATACAATCAGGCTTTTAAAGTCATTCATTCAAATGATAAGCAAGAATAAAAGCATTAGAGACAACCCATCAATCTGAAAATGACCAAATATTATAATCAAGCATTAAGCACTAACATTCATTACATATTGGCAAAAATCTAACCCGTGGTATCGGATCTACTAGTACATGGGTTCAGAAAACAAAGCACGAACGAAATCTATCTTAGCCATAGGCACATAGAGAGATGATTCCTTGTTCTAATACCGTAGCCTTCAATAGCTCCTCCTCGTTTTGAGATCATCCCCCGGCTTTAGCCTTCCTTCGGCCTTCAACTCTCTATCTATCCCTGAATCCCCCGCTCAAGCTCACCGAATCTTTTCTCTTCTACCGTCTACCCTCTCTTCTTTCCTTCTCCTCAAACTCCCATTTCCTTCTCTACTGCAGATTATCTTTTTTTTTTCTTTTCTCCGTGCATTTCCTTTTCTTTCCCAGCGGATCGCGGTTTCCATTTTGTATCCCAACAGCTTGCGGTTTCAATTTTCTATCCCGGCGGCTTGCGGTTTCCATTTTCTGTCCTAGCGGCTTACGGTTTCCATTTTGTGCAAGCAGCAGCCTGGTTTCCATTTCGTCGTTTTAGAAATCTTGGATGCCTGACCGTGCATAACATGCAGCTCGGTCGTGCACTTCTGAACCGAGGGTAGTTTTGCTAAGTTTTGCGGTATTTGCTCGTGTTTGTGTCATGATATCTCCATTTACTGCAAAACACGAGAAGACGATAGAAGAAGACTAATTCTAGGAAAAGATGAAAATACTAGGACAAATATGGCGTTATCAATTGCTTAGTCATCGTGATTGGTCCTTGCATGCTTTGTCTCTCATTCGAGATCTCATTCTTGTCATGTGGGTTGGTGGGAGTGATGGACAAAATATCTCGATAGATTATACCATATGGCTATCAAGCTTATTTCTATATTTCTTATATCTTTGATTCTATTGTTTTCATTTGTTGATTAAGTATTTATTCATAATAAAGAAATTTATTTTATTTATTAAATGTGTTTGAGCTATATTGAATGGGACCACATCTCGACGGTGATGATGGATACTTCTAATCCCAACAGTAATTGGGATAGAGTTTTACACTCACTGCCCCAATTCCATCGAAAAATTCTTAATATGTGTTACCCTAGAACCACTCAATCAAATTGGGTTAACCCAATCAACTAAGTTCTGGTCTTCACACACACTAGACTCGAACAAGTAATAAAGTGTTTTAGTATGCCTTAAATCGATCGAGTTTTTTTCTTTTGACCAGGTACTCAAAATCATTCAATTCAAGTTGTTATTCACTCGTTTGAGTGATGCTTTTTGACATAACTTCTTAACACAATAAAAATCATTTCAAAGGAGTTTCTTATCCTTAACCCCAGAGGCACACTATCGACGACTATTAGTTGTGTTTTCGGTAATTATTTCGACTAATCATTAACTAAATGATTTAGTTAGGTTGTTTTGTGCATAATTCTATAAACTTTCAAGAATATTGAAATATTGAATGCTAAACATGAACAAGAGTTGATAATTAGGTATTATCTTAGGTTGGGTTGCATGACAATGATTTCCGGTGAAATGCGACTATACGAACTATGGTTATGAGAGACGATAGGTAGGCGATATCCCTTTCACCTTCTTTTCCTCATTCGCTCGGCTAAACCACTAGAAAGGAGGGGTGACAATATCGATTTGTTTCTGCCTGAGATTTCTCTTAAGAGTCCTGTTATATGGGGATTTAATTGGGCAATTTAATCGAGCATTTCACTTAAAGAATTAGCATGAACCAACATTAAACGTGACAATTTTATTTACTTTTTAGAAGATGTGACGAGCCTTACATGTCTCCCACACCACAACGGAAATTTATCTTTGAATTCGATGACTACAATTGGAATAATGATTACATTGTACTACCACAAAATGAACTGTATAATTCTTCTTCAAACAGTTTTAAGTTATTTTCATAGCATTTTTTTTCTTTTGTTTCCATGTTGCTCTTTTCATGTCGCGGAGTTTCTAGACACCTTGACTAATGGTACCTCGTTTCGCTTAGACACTTAATGTGATTGTTTTTAATCCGGAATATTTGATTTGTTTAAGTCAAGTTCATTCCACATACATTAGTGTTTCCACCACGATTTGCTCTGGTGTTGATAAGACATTTTCGCAGCAATAATATATGAAATACATCATGTATAGCCTCCAATGTCGGTGGTAATCTTATACGCTCCACCACCTTGAATGGCTATATATTGATAGCAAAAATAACTTGTTAATTGCATTACTGTTTACCGCTCAATATTTGTTGATTTGCTTTTAACTGTATGACAAATTTTGCTATTATGGATATTTTAGAGACTATCACGTGTATATTATGAATATTCTAGACAACATCACGTTTTCTATATTTGTTATATTATGTTTTCTATATTTGTTTCGTTAGTTTAGACAAGATTCCTATTCCGTGTAACTCACGAGATTAATGCACGGAACACACTTTCGATTCTTGAAACATTGTCATGATATTAGAGTCTCTCTAAGAGCTTCTGTTTTTATTTTATTTTTCTCTCGTTTGAACCACCTCTTTCAAATTTGATTTCTTTCGATCATGTTTTGGCTTTGTTTCTTTTTGAAAATATAGCATCTTTCTACTAGACACGATAATATGCCGACCGAAATCCATTCATCTTTTGGCCAAGGTTCCACGATTGATTCCTTGAGTACGTCCTCGAACGCATCTGTTTCAAGGGAACACAATATGAGACCTATGAATGGTCTTCAACGAGAGACGCGACTGTTTCTCTAGGTTTTGCACATTCGTCTAGCCATATTTCGAGTTTTAGGACGGAACAACTTCAATCGGTGACGTTTCTAAATTCTTGAAACTCTTCCCCGTTGGAGTATCTCTCTAGTAAGACGCTTATCACATATTTCATTATTGATTTGGGTGCCTCGCATCACATGACGGGTGACTCGCGTTATTATCAAATCTTCATGCCATAAATGCACATCCAATTGATTTGCCTAATAGATCATACACTGAGCCTTTGCAAGTCAAAAGTTTACTCATCACCGAGCCCTAGCTATTGCATGATGTGTTTTATGTTCCCTCTCTAACGTGCAACTTTAATCTCTGTTGCACAACTTGTTCGATCTCACACGTGTACTATCAACTTTTTTATGCGTATTGTGTTATACAAGATCGTTCTACAAGAATCCTGATTGAGCCGGGTGAAGAGTGTATTGGGGTATTCAAGTTTTGTTGAGTCATACCCGCTTCTACTCATAATCTGAATGCGGACAACAAACGAGAACTTTGGCATCGACGACTTGGACATTCTTCCGAGCGGACTTATTCTTTATTATTAGATTCTTTTGGTTCTTCATATTCAATATGATTAATGCTTTTCTATTTGATTCCTGCTTTCGAGCTAAACAGACAACATGTGTTTTTCCATATTCTATTAATAAATTTGAGAATTCTTTTAATCTCATACACTATGATATTTTGGGATCATATTCAATCCCAATAAAACAAGATGAAAGATATTTTCTCATGATTGTGGATGATCATACGCGAACGATGTGGATATATATCATGAAAGCCAAAAGCGAACTTGCTCGGTTTTTTCAAATTTTTGTGTTATGGCTCCCCGAAAATTTGGGAGAAATATTAAAACCGTCTGTTCTGAAAACAGAACAGAGTTTGTGGTGCTACATTCTTATTTTGAATCTTCTGGAATATTGCATCAACCATATTGTATGCATTGACCTCAACAAAATGGGCGTGTAGATCGAAAACATCGGCATATCTTGAATATGGCGCAATCTATGCATTTTTTCAGGTCTATTTACCAATTGAATTCTAGATAGATTGCATACACACAACTGTTGTTCAAGAATTCACCCTCTTATAAGAAAATTTCGGTATTTTGTTACCTATGCTACGTCCATTCAATGTCTACAACTCATGAAAAATTTATCGAGCGCAATCGCATATGTATTTTTCTTGGGTACCCGGACAAAAAGAAGGCATGGCGAGTATTTGATATGGAACGTGAAGAATATCTATATTCTCATGATGTGGAGTTTCGCAAACACATCTTTCCCTTCATGACTACCACATCTCTAGTCACAACAACCAAACCAAAATTCTGCCTCTCTGACTTTACCATTACCGGTGAATTTCGATGACTTCTTTGGTTTCTACACAGGGTTGGTCTTTAGAATGGTCGATACAAAACCTCTTCATGCATCACCGAGATCTTCTTCTACACACAATCAAGCTTATCTGATCTCTCAAAAAATGAACTCCCCATCCGAATATGATGAAGACACTCCTAATGATGATGTACATGTCAGAGTTTCATCTCTTGAACAATTTGGCCGAGGACAAAGAACGAAGCACAAGTCCACTTTAACGAAACTCTCTTATAGGTTGTGTTGTTTTTCTTGGAGCTTCATCGATATCATGGAAAACAATGAAGCAGTCCACTCTTTTTTTTTTCGCAGAAGCAAAATATCGAGATATGGCATTTGCTTGTCGGAAATTAAAATGACTTCGGGAACTCCTAAGAACATTCAATATCGATTCTCCTCTAGCCCGCCTCTCCTGTGACAGTGAAGCAACACTATATCTCGGCCAATCTAATTTTCCACAACAGACCAAACATATAGAAATCGACTGTCATTTTGTGCGGGATGAAATCAAGGTTAGACGAGTAAAACTACATCTCATCTTCACACCAAAGAACAACTAGTTGATTTCTTCACCAAACCTCTAGAACGACAACAGTTTGTGTATCTACTTTGCAAGTTGGGCATCCGAAATCTACATGTGCGAACTTGAGGGGCAGTATTATAGATATTCTAAAGAATATCAAGTCTATATTACGGATATACTAGAAAATACCATGTGTATATTACGAATAATCTAGAGAATATCAAGTTTACTATATTTGTTGATTATTCCATATTATCTTATCATGTTGGTGACGTCTGTATGCACATCATCATTTTGAACGGGATGAAATCAGGGTTGGACGGGTAACTACATCTCATCTTCACACTGAAGAACAATTATTTGATTTCTTAACCAAGCCTTTAGGACGAAAACAATTTGTGTATCTACTTGGCAAGTTGGGAATTCGTAATCTAAATGTGCCAATTTGAAGGACAGTATTATATATATTATAAAGAATATCACGTCTATGCAACGGATATTCTAGAAAATTTGACATGTATATTATGAATAATCTAGAGAATATGACGTTTGCTATATTTACTATTTTATATGTCCTATATTTGTTTCATTAGTTTAGGCAAAATTCCTATTCTATTGTGACTTTGTGTTGCATTAATCTCACGAGATTAATACACAAAACACACATTCGATACCTAAAACATTGTCACTTGCACCATAGTTTCCAATGAGTGATATCCTTTCCTCATACGTATTAGTCCAAGAGTTTAATTTTAATTTGCACTGGAATCGGAGGACATGGCGGCAGCATTTGCATCCCTGGAATGGAGGCAAAATTGTTCAAAATTGCTATTTGCAACCATTTCAGTGGTTACTAGAGATCCAGTTTGGCATGCGTTGGTTCTCCACCGATATGTTGCAAATAACTTGAGAATCTCAATCTGCTATCAAATTATATTGTGAAATTCATATCTAATTTTGAAAACTAATGTTTGATATTATAAACCGGATGCGACATAAACCGGTACAAATCTAATTACAAAACGAAAAAGCACCTAGAGGAAGCAGAATCATTGTAGATTGATAGAGGTTTATCCCTTCTATTAAGCTCCCATTCTTACTTCGTCTATTTAATTATTTTTTCTTTTGTTTTCTGATCTTATACAACACATTGCTTCAAAGGGCCAACAACATTATTCAATCTAATCGCCATCCAAATTTTACAGACAAAACGGCATGCTTTTATCACGAAAGATGTGTGCAGATGCATGTACGGGTGAGCGTGCAGGCTCTCGGACACAAGAACTTTAAGAGGTGGGAAAATGAATAATGGTTTGTTTGTAAGGAAGACAAGACGGGAAAAGTAAATCTCACATGAAATAGCTGAGAGCTTTCTTCCTTCTAGAACCACCTTCTCCATAGAGCTCATTCCATTGGTGAAGCTCGGTCATGTTCCCAGACTCAGATGACACGCTTGCGCAAACCTGTTCCGACAAGAAATACATTTACTTCAGCCGAATTCAATTAATCAACAGAGCATATCTGATTTAGGTAAGGGTGACTATTTCAACCATGCATGGCTGATGGCAAAATCGACACTCTGATCAATCATGCTAATGAAGCATTGCCTCCATTTCAAGATCTTCTGACATACTGTTTACATATACATACAATGTGGAAGATACAATGCTATTTAATTTTTTCACCTACAGATTTGCAAATAGTCTAAAATCCTAATAGATCTTTCATCACTTTCAAAATGATAGCATAATAACTATCTCCAAAAATTAGCCTAAATCATTTTAGAATATATATATTTTTCTATTATTATAACTTATACACTTCATACATTATTTTTTTCTCTTAGATTTCCAATTGCACTGATTTTTTTAAAATTACTTTTCATAATGATTCATATATGACTGTTGTGGCGCTTATGCGACAATATCATAAGTTTAAAACCTTCTTCGGCAGTAGAAAGAAATTATTACCCGCTCATGTGCATATCTGAAATCTTCCATGTTTAGAGAGCGAATATCAGCACTTCCACTAAGAGCTGGAGGTGAGTTACCTTCGGCTAGAGCAGTGTCCCGCTCCTGTAACAAGGGAAGAAGGAAATCTGTCAAGCAAACCATTTTGATCAATTTTGTTGGGCTATAAGTTGTAAAGTCTCAGACATGTTTTATTGGCAGTGTCTTAAATTCAACGCACGTGTCATCTCAAAACTAGTAGGTTATGACTTGATCACGAGACGAAGAAAATCGTACGATAGTAAATTTAGGCAAAATAAAGTTTTGAAAATAGAAACATGTCTATGAACAGCTCATGAATAATCTCAAGGACAAGACTTACCCTTTTTTCCTTTTCAAGTATCTCCTTGATTGGACGATGAGCAGCAGTAACACATAGATTCTGCAAAAAGATCCAGAACATATGGGTAAGCTCTCGGATTTGCTATCATGTCATACGGGAGGCATATAAATCAAAGGGTACAAGAATTGCCAACGATTTACCTTTAGATCACTCCCAGAATATCCATTTGTCATACTGGCGATGATGTCAAGGTCAACACTGGGCGACAAGTCCTCTTTGGCGAGGATAACCTTCAGTATCTTTGCTCTATTTGGAGCATCGGGCAGGTTAACCATCAATCTACACCATTCAACAGCAGAAACTATTAAGAAATTGCGACTGTCATGCTACTTAATCAAAGCTTGATCAGAAGGGATAAAAACTTGTAGTTACCTCCGGGGTAACCTTCTAATGACGGCTTCATCGAGGTCAAAAGGCCGATTTGTAGCTGCAAGAACCAGAACACGTTCTGTGTCCTTTGTCCTAAGACCATCCCAGTTTATCATGAACTCGTTTTTCATCTTACGCATGGCCTCATGTTCACCAGGATTTTCCCTTCGACCCAGCATGCTGTCCACCTATGAGACAGTAGAACAATGTAAATAATACAAATCTTTCGATAAAACCAAAAAGCGCCCAGGAGTCGATCACGAGAAATTACCTCGTCCACAAATATAACACTAGGGGCAATTTTACTGGCAAGTGAAAACACCGCTTTGACATATTTCTCACCCTCACCAAACCACTGCAGTTTTGACGACAAGAATTTGAACAACCAACTTGAAATAGAATGATAAAAGAGGTACATTTATCAGCATTCTGTTACCTTCGAAGTGATGCTTGACATTGAAATGTTAATGAAGTTTGCACTAGCTTCTGTTGCCACTGCCTTTGCAAGCATAGTTTTTCCAGTTCCAGGAGGTCCAAATAAAAGAATTCCTTTACAAGGCTGCAAAACGAAGAACAAGAGTGAGACTTATTACACAAAGATAGAGAGAGAGAGAGAGAGAGGTCATTGTGCATCTGAGACAGATAAAGACGGGATCTAACTGAATGACGAAAAATGTAGTTGCACTTAATCCAGATAAGAGAACCACCTTCGTTAGTTGTCCCTTGCAGAAAAGTTCTGGCCTTTGTAAGGGAAGCATAACCAATTCTTTTAAGGTGTCTTTGACATTTTCAAGCGCACCAATATCATCAAATGTAACACCAATATCACTAGGTGGGATAACATCAACTAAAAGCCTCTTCTCAAACTCATTTTCGGTCACAACATCCTGTTAAAAAAAAAACAGAGATTGTTGGAGTCAACAGATATACAAGGCACATAATTTAGTTTAACTGGTAAGACAAATTGCTGACCTTGAGAGACTTCTTAGAGCTCTTAGATTCATTTTGGAGAGACTGTATCACTCCGATTCCAAATTTTATGCTGCACAATATAAAATTCTCTCTCTATGACTCCGTGCCCCAAAAGTGAAAAAGATACTGAAACAGCACAGCGCCTGAAGAAGCTGTGTTACCTATCAATAGACAAGACAACCCTTCCATCTGGATCAGCATCAGAATTATGCATCAGATGGTGGCTAAGAGCCCATCCAATTATCTTCTCCGCACCTGTAAGCAGAAAAACGAAGTTGAAATTTGAAAGAGTTGGCTTGGTAAATTTGGAAATCATGTCATGCTAAAGAAAACATACTTTCACTTTGAAGTGTGAGGTCTTTCATACACAGGGTCTCAAGTCCTTCACATTCTAACCCACATCGTCCGAGCACCTATATCAAGATGTGAAACCATAATTCTTTCTCAAGAAACTCCTGTAGGCAACAATCTTAAAAACAGGAACAAAAACGTGTCTTTATGAGAATAATATAAATACGATTTTGTGCTACATTTTCAACCAGTTAGACAGCCATTCTATGTTTCCCAAGAAAATGAGTGAAAAGATATTTCGAGTTCAGCCTTTGTATATTTCATGTCAGTATATGACTAGAGAGCCAGATGACTTGAGCCTTGGAAGAAGTGGTTGATCAGCCAATACTGCTGCCTAGGCTGTTGGGCTTTGAAAATACATCTTACAAAACACAGAGAAAAGCCCATGGATAACAAACCGAACCCTTGTAATTGCAAACAAGGATACTGGAATTCCAAGGATTTCACATTTAACCTATTAATCTGATAATCTCTATTGTGTCCACATGTAAAACGTCAACCAAGACCTTCTCTTGTAAGTTATGCAATCCAGGAAGAGTATTACAAGCATTCCTGGAATCTTATATTCATAGAGAAAGAGAGACTTACCATACGCAAATGGTTCAAATTAGCTTTCAGTTTTAGGGTCTCAGCATCACGATCCAACTGTTGTTTCCACGACACAAGAAGAGCCTCATCCTGCGATCAATTAGCTCCATCAATTCTAGGACATATATAACATTTGACTATCAAAACGAGACAAATCATGGCCTGGAGATATCTTAACAAACCTGTGGCATGTGAATGGTAACTTTATTTGGAAAGAGCTTAGTGAGAAGTTTTGTCGCTTTTGGAATTTCCTTGCCTCGTTCATGTAGTCGTCCAAAATTATCCTGGGAGGATTAAGAAAAGGCATCACTGGTCACTCTCTTGAGCTCACATCGTATGTCCATTCACATTATATCAACCAGTACAAACTACAACCCCTGGTCAAAAAAGAACATATACTCCACACACATTTACAAGGGAGCCTAAAATCAAACTAAACACAGTTTTCACATATACAAGGAGAATGTTTTAATACATTTACAGGCTTACTTCATAGAAAAAAAAAATCTAGCAATTCAAACTTACAGAGTTAAGAGTTCGTTAAAAACCAGACAATTGATTATCAGTGTACACCAGAAGAGGATATCACATTCTTTTTTCCAGAAACTCAAATATCTGAGAAACCACAGCATAAATAAGGCATAGATCACTCATGATAGTAATAAAGATTTCAAGTGGAGAACAGTATGGATTTTGACCGCAAAATCCTAGGACGCCGAAAAAGAAATTTAGAGGTACACATGACGAAATATTGAACACTAGAGGAAAACAAGCAAACATACATGGTTTTTGAACCATGTAAATGTGAATCACAACTAATTTTACAAGTTAATTTTAATGAAAGAGGGAAGGAAGGATGCATTACCGGAAAAGCCAAGTCAAGAAGAGCAGTCTGACTGCTGCCGAACTTTGTGAAAAATAGACCTCCAGGATGTGACTGCAAAGAGGAAAGGTTAAGAACTACATGCCCTAGAAACCGATGTAAACATGCTATAACCAGTTCTTGTAAAGTGCCTTCTCATGGGAAAGGTCTTCAATTTATTTTGATAATGTGGATTCCCAAATGTTGATTCCATAATTTATTTTCTCCAATTGAAAGAAGTTCCCATGGAGCTCAGCAAGGAACCTTGGCAACATAAAGCTTGAAGATGAAAATTAATCCTTCAGAAATTCTAGAAAGTATGCAAGTAATATATTACACAAGGAGATTTCGGTCGAAAATATTTTATTGGTTGTGTCCAAACCAAGCATGTAAGGAGTAGTTCATGAAACACTACTTACAAACAACTTCAACCTATGCGATCTGACCAAGGTAATCTCTTTCCTTTTTTTGTGGATACATTGGGAACTATACTCAAAATGCGCTCAATCAGACAGGAGGAGCCCTACTGGTTCAGCGAAATCCAAACATCAATCATTACACTAAAGCAACCCTTATCAAAATTAGTCTCTCTATTTCCAGCAAGAGGTATTTGTTCTATCCTTACTCTCCATCTACTTTGTTTAATGGCCTTTGTGGAAGAGGGATCAAGATTATAGGTAAAAGGACAGAACAGTGAAGGTTGTGGCAGAATGCTAGAGCTCCCACAGTAAATTGAGGAAAAAAAAAGGATAAGTAAATCACTACGGTAATAATAAAAAAAAGAAGCAAAGGTTTCAAACAGTAACCACCTTTTCCTTGCGACTATCCGAATGTGTATGTGCACCAATCACAATAACATTTGCCGGGAGATGCTCAAGTCTGCTTTTAAATGCAGAGTATGAATCAGAATTTCCAACAACAGACTTCTCAGCGTCTTTCATAAACAGAATGAAGGGAGAACTCCTGCTTTCAGTGTATACTACCTGAAAGAAGATTAAGATAATATTAAGGAAATGGAATAGATTTAGAAAATGAAAAATATAACCCAATTTGCAAGTGAGAGAACAAGAACCTCAAACAATGTGTTCACAAGTAATTT
Organism: Gynandropsis gynandra; assembly: GCA_036759665.1. NCBI lineage: Eukaryota > Viridiplantae > Streptophyta > Magnoliopsida > Brassicales > Cleomaceae > Gynandropsis > Gynandropsis gynandra. Next base: position 18,736,630 of record CM071869.1, on the reverse strand, counting down.
GTCCAGTTCTTCAGAGGCTGTATTCTCCAAACGGAGATCGGAAGCTAGTAAAAAGAATTCAGGAACATGAGCGAATGTACTGTGGGAATGAGACCAGTGAAAAATGCGACCCTGAACATTAATTACCATTGCAAAAGAACCCATATCCTTTGTCACATAGATCACCAAGATTTACCCCATCAGGTACGGGCTTATCAAATTTTACACCCACTTTAGATGAAGGATTCTCATCGAATACTAAAAGAACTTTCCCTTTAATCCCATTTGGTGGTCCCCTGATTATATAACAACGAAAACAAATAGATCATTATCTCTCAAAGAATGAGATATGTCTAGGCAAACAAAACTAGTTCACAAGATAATTTTGCAAAGCCAATGTCACAGGAAAACGCTGATGCAAATATATGGCAATCAAGGTGTAAGCAGATATACAGCCTTGGATAAGTAAATAGAACAATTTGATCATGGCAGCCTAGATGCCAAGATTAGAGATATAACTAGTAAGAAAATGTTATGCTCTTAGACAGTAAAAGTAAGCAAAAACAATGTGACTCGATTATTCAATATTTCAGAGGGAAAAGCCATATTTTTTAATGCAAAGAAATAGAAATAAAAAATCGACGCTATGTAAGAAAATAGACTCATACAATGTTAATTTATATTCTACACTTTTCATAAGAAAAAATAAACTATCACTGCACAAACCTCAAGGAAGATGGTCCAGGATGCAGCCCACCTGCAGCCATGAATCTTACCCTGTCACCTGCCAGGGTTAATTTCCAATGAAACCTCAGCATAGAAAATAAAAAATAGTCAATGTGAGAAAAGGAACTTTTAGCAGCATAAAGGTGTGCCTTTCTTCAATGTATGACTCTTCGGAGTTGGGAATGAAGGAGGCAGAGTCTCGCACTCCAACTTTCGCTGAGAATCTTGACCTACAGGAGCAGCTGGAGAAGAGCTAGATGCATCTCCTTCACCTGCCGGTATATCAATGCTCCTTTTACCCAGTTCGAGGGGGCCAGGATTTTGCCGTGCACGGTTACTTGATTTTTCAGTAGCAAGCCCATCCTTCAGTAGTTCCACTTCTTTACCAGTGAAACCCTGCAGCAAAATCAAAAAGGGTTCACTAAGGAACAATCTTAGTAATCTCCTAGACATCATCAAATAACAGACAATCGGGAGACAAATTCGTATTGTGAACTTTATGTCTAAGAACAGGGAAATAATCATTTTTCATAACCTAAAACTTCTAAACTAGTCAATGAAACAAAAAGTGTACAATTTAGAGCCATATATACATAAAAGTTAAGCAGAGGCTATATCTTACACCCAAAAATAGATGGCTGTCAAATATCAGCAGCTTTGCCTCAAAGTGATTAGCAAGTGCTTTCACTAACATCTCTTGATATATCTCAGACCCTGAAATACATCCAACTAAAATGTTAAATGATGCCGCCACCAAAAATATCCATAGGAAGCAAGCCAGTGAGGTACCCACGAACCTGTGGGGCCAGAAAGCAAAATCCTTGGATTCAAAGTAGTCAAGTTGGATGCATATTTCACATGTTCTTTATGCTTCAGATGTATATGTGAAGCAGAAACTAGAACCTTCTTTGTATTCTCACTGCATGAAAAAAAAATCAAACGACCTTATTTATCATGCAAAAAACATACACCTTGTAGTAAAGATGTAAAGCGCAGCAGACCAGAGGCAAACATACAGGAGACCAAGCCGGCCTACCACCATATGACTTAAACCTAGGAGAATGAACCTAAGTAATCATTTCATATCCTAATATATTCTGATCCAAACTGATGACTGACCACTCCGCATTGCAAATGAAGATGAATGGAAAAGGAAAGAGATTAAAAGAAAAGATCTCCATCAGGTCAAAATTCAAATACTTCAGGAAAGCCAGAGAGAATAAAAGATAAAGAGAAACAACCAGACCTTAAGAAAAAGCTTCCAAGAATGATTTTTTCATAATTTAGAAGATCACCAAAGATATACCTAACTGTGCCGGGTAAAAATCCAAATAAAATAAGAATGACTTGGTTCCGTACCTCAAATAATAGGGGAAATTTTCGAATGACACTTCTAAGCTTTTGCCTTCAAGAATACCAGCTTGGATGCCTTCCCTGAACATTGCAGATCGCAGACCATTGCCTGATGTTGAAGCTTGTTGTGAACTAGTTGTGAACTGGTTTCTCTCATCTAACATCTGATAACAGTAAGCATATATGATACTAAATTGTGATTGATGAAGCCAAATCCGAAGGAAAAGTGAAGCAAGTACCTTTATCCTGGAATCCTGGTTATAGCTGCTCACTACTCCACTATCTGCAACTTTATCACTTTCATTTACATAAGAATTGGCTTCCATGCCATCAACATCAGCCTCTGCACAATCTTGAACCACAGAAGTAGCAGGGATCTCTGGTGCTAGGTGTATTTTACTGGATGCCTGGCTAGTCGATTTCCAGCGAGGCAAGTCCTGCTTAAAGATTGAAAGAGAAGCCAAAATTGAAGCTCCTGCAACGGCTGATGCGTCCCCTGCCTTTCTCTCTAATTGTGGAAACTTTCCTGCTGCAGTCTTAAGCCCACCACCTTTAACCGCGACCTCAGACACTTGTTGATATATCTGTGTAGAAATTAAGAGAACATATATGCCACTGCATGCAGAAGTATCATCCAAGTATAAAAGGACTAATATTTTCTTGCATCTGTTGTATGATGACAACTTCGCTCACAGCTAAAAGGATACAAAAGCATAGCTCCCAAGAACACCAAAAACCACTTCGTCACCGGAGTGTAACACACAAGTGGCATTCTTCTTGACAACTAATCCATTTACTAGCACAAATCCCTTGCTCCCTGTGCTCTCTAGAACAGCTACAGCATTTCCATCACGCTGATCATGTCCACAAACAATGAGTATTCATACTGCATGTACAATTTTAAGGAGTTCATCCCCACAAAGTAACTTTATGATAGAAAGTTGTCACACCCATGAGAAACGAAATAGAACAAGTGGTGTATACAAGAATAATAGCTTCAAATTCAGAGTCACTGAATCTTGTGATAAGAAACGGACAACTGTGAGCATAACCATCTATGAAAATACCTGAGTGTGCCTGATCTTGCACAGGACTGCACTAGCTGTCTGGTCTTTCAATGTAAAACTGCAGTTTTTACTCGAACCAATGGAGAAAACAGGTGTATAGATTTCAATGTTGGAATGCTGCACAATCACACGTAAACGTTGTCAGGAAATCGAAATCTCTTTTGAATAGTAGACAAAATAAATGCATACGTGTGAACATTCAACTCAATCCAGACATATCTCTCATAATTTCAACCAACAATTTTGTTTCATAGAGATAAACCAACCTGCCCAGACTGTGAAAGAAGTTTACACCACGGGGCTTCAGACGTCGGATGCTTCTGATACGCATTCCATCCGGGAAATGAACTCTTTGGCTTGTCCATCAAAATAGGCGTCGAACCTTGAAGCAACATTTGAAACCAAAAATCAAAACAAGATTGAATGCGACTTAAAAGGGTTCGCATATCCAACAGTTAAATATTGAAAGAAAGAACACAGATCTAAAAAAGAGTAAGACTGACAGACCTTCCGCAACCGGCTGTGCCCCCACTACCGCCGCCGACGACGAGGCCTCACCTTTAGCGTCTCCGGAGATCGGAGCAGCAGCAGCGCCACCTAGAACGCCTTCTCCGGGATCCACAGCCGGCTTCGTGCACATTTCCTTGGAAGGCTCCTCCGCCACCGACTGCCTAGGCGCTGGCTTCTCAGAGCTTCCTCCGCCGTCATCTTCCACCTGAAATTGAACAAAACAAAACCTAAAATGGAGAACTTCAAGCCAAGAACGCCCGTGAATCGCAGAAGGCACAAAATCAAACACAAAGAAGACAAGATTTTGACGGATTCACAGTCTGATCATAAAACCTTTTGGCGCTTCGGCGAGGGAGGTTTATCCTCTGAAGAAGACGGTGATCTTTTGCTGCTGCTGCTGCTGCTGTTGGGGTTATTGTTGTTGGTGTTCCCAGAGAGAGATCCACTTCGCCGCGTTGAAACCATGATTCTCTTCTTTGTCTGGTCTCTTTCTCTCTCCGTCTGTTTCAAGAAGTGAGAAATGAGAATCAAAAGACGAGAAAAATATTAATTTGCGATAGAAAATATGTATGATAAATAAATAGGAAAAAAATAAAAATATATATATGTCATATTCAACTTCCAGTCGGAACGTAGTAGACTAAACAAAAATTTCACGTTTTTTATTTAATTTAATTTTTTTTAAGTCACCAAGTTTTTACATTTAGTTTAGTTGCTTTTATGTTTATAACAAAATATATTTACATAAATTTTATTAGAAATTATACACATGTGTGTATATATACATACTTATGTTAACGATATATGTTATACCTATTTTAAAGATATATGTTATATGATATATACTTATTTTAAAGATATATGTTATGTGATATATATAGAAACAAATTATATAGTTAAATTTATAAGATAGATGTAAGTATTGAAATGTGAATGTATAGCCTATTTATAGTCAATTTATCAAGGTTTTTACTAATAATAAAGAAATGTCATGGGATTGCCGCATTTGACATTCATTATCTCGGATGATATATACTTATTTTATTTTAAAGAGTTCATCCGAATCGCATCCTATTTTTAGTATTTATCCTATTGCCCTCATTATTAAAAATATGTAAAGTTTCTTCCGTTAATTATCCGTTAAAAATTCTATTAAATTCATTATTTTTTTAAAATTCTAAAAAATCGATCTCATTTTGATCGATTAACCGATTTGACCAAATTTTAACCCGATTAGATATCAAAATGTTAATTTTTAGGCGGTTATATTTGAATTTAATATATACACGTAAACTATTAATGTTAATATTTTTTATAACTACATCAAATCAAATTAATCGAATCAATTTAATTGATTTTGAGTCAAAATGGAGTACAATTTAGTAAATTACATCAAAATCGGGTTAATCAGATTGATTTTATTGACCCAATTTAGATGCAATTAACCATCTCAACCCCAAATTTGGAATCGAAATCAATTAAATCGATTCGATTAACTCAATTTTAATCTAATTTTAACGCAATTAACAAAATTGAACCCAATATTTTACTCAAAATAAGTAAATCAATCGGATTATCCAAAAAATTAACACAAAGTGTGACAAATTCATATCTAATTATCTAAACATTAACATTTCAAAAATATAAACGAATTAAAATCGAGTAAAAAATGCATAAACATTAACATTTCAATATTTATATATATATATATTCAAACACAAAAATATATTTATATACAAGCATATATATGCATGTACATATTTATGCATGTACATATATATATACCTATATGTACATATATATATACATATTGACATGCATGTATACATATATAAAAAGATATACACATATAAGCACATTAATAAAAATAGAGATATACACACATATTTATAAGCACACAAAATACATGTGTATATCTACATGTATATACATATACACATAAACATACATATATACATACACACATATATATACACAAATATATATGTTTTATAATATATGTTTGTGTGTATACAATATATTTGTATATATATCCCTGGGGAATATCTAGCTTAGATTTCCACCACCGCTCATGTCGAGGTGCCTTCAGGAACAAATATAGATTAGTTAACTTTTCTATATATATATATATATATGTATATACATTGATAAGTATATATATGTGTAACTAAATATTTTGAAAATTTACAAAATTTGTTAATTGATTAAAAATATTTGAAAATTATAACTAAAATTTTATGAAAACTTTAAAAGTTTTAAATAAGTTGTTTTACTAATAATAACATTTTTTGTTGTTTTGTTCAAAACGCAATCACAACAGGTTTCTACCATTCGCTCTAAATCGCAACAACTTGCAATCTCTACAGAACGTAGTGATTTCACTAATCAGACAAAATGATATAAAACGTCACCAATTACAAACCGAAACGCCACCATTGTAAATACAAATGCAACGATTCCATCCGTCAAACCCATTATCTTCATATACAATCTTTGAGTTAATATTAGCCAACAATTCACATATTTTTTGTATGTGACGAGTCATAACTCTCAGTCATAAACATTCTTTACTTGTTTCAAGTGTAATGATTTTAACATGATTTGAAGACATTACAAATATTTGTATCTAAGAATTCCACAACATTGAGCGTGACTAGTGGACACACAAATGCCCGCACACGCGACGTTTATGTTTTCTGGTGGCTTCGAGCGAGACGAAAAGCAACTGGTGGAATCACAATCGTCCGCAAACGCGAAGAACCGTGGAATTTTTAAACGCGAGAAGAATGTTGTGATTGCGATTGCGTTGATCAATTGAAAAAAATACCCATTAAACCTGTATAATAAACAAATCATTTATATATATGTATATTAATATATATGCATATATATACATATACACATAAAAATACATGTGTATATATGTGTATACATATATACAATATATACAAGCATATATACGTATATGCATATATACGCATGGTTAGACACATCAATACATATGTACATATACACACATACATTTGTACACAAATATATATATATATATATATATACATATATTCATAAAAAAATAAATATATGCAAATATATATTCAACTACAAACATACATTTATATACCACCATATTACTTATATGTACATATATATACATATAAACACACACATATATATACATATCCACATGCATATACACATATATAAACATTAGTAAAAACACAAAGATATGCACACATATCTACATGTATATACATATACATATAAACACACAAATAAACATTCATATATACATATATATATATGTTTTATAATATATATGTGTGTATACAATGTATACTTGTATACATATATGTGTATATATGTATATACATGTGTATATATTGACATGTATAATATATATGTATATATATGTGTATATATTGACATGTATAAGTATATCAATATATATGTATGTGTATGTAAATTTTTTGAAAATTTACAAATTTTGTTAAGTGATTTAAAATATTTCAAAATTGTAACTAAAATTATATGCAAATTTTAAAAAATTAAATAAGTTCTTTTACTAATAATAAAAGTCATTTTTTGTAATTTTGTTCAAAACGCAATCGTAACTTTGTTCTACCAGTCGCTTCAAATCGCAGCAACTCGCAATCACTATAAAACGCATTGATTTCACCAGTTAGACAAAATGAAACAAAAAGCTACCAATCGAAAATGCAAACACAACGACATCCATCAAATAAGCCCATTATTGTACTTAAGATTGTAAAAATATATCATGTTTGTGATCAATGTGTAAGGGATACAAGAGGGCCCTTATCGTGTTCATATACAATATTTTGGTCTTAGTATCTTTTTATTATCTGTACAAGGATGGGATTTATCCTTTTCAACATTAAGAGATCTACAAACCATTTGAGTGCTTAAAATATTTTTTTATTTCAAATTTAATTTTTAAAAAGTTTTAATTTCTTCGTTTTTCCATTTATAGATATGTCTACAACCAATAACTATTCATATTAAACCGACAATAAATAAATTCTCCTCGCCATCTTTTGTTGCACCACTGTTTTCATGTCTATAGTACCCCATCTTCTTTAAATTTCTATTACAAATTTATATGGTTGAAAACCTCAACTTCTTCCTTGTTGCGTTAATGTTCATGGCCATGTCAGTAGTTATAATTTATTTCTGGGGTCGAGATAGAATCAAATGGACGAGCTTCATAATTTTCGTTTAAATCTAAATTATTTTGTATTGCAACAAGCAATGTTTTCCTCCAATTTTTATATTTTGTGAACTCCTTTGTGTGATATTGTTATTGCAAAAGAATATCATAATCATGAAATATGGATAATTTTTTCTCCATATTAGCATGCTCTATTATTTTTTCACCATATAATTTCATTTTGGAGAGTATTTTAAAAATTGAGTAATTATATGCACACACAAACTTTTTGAAATCCCAAATTTAGTCAATCATGTTCCACCATCATCAACCTCAAATCTATCATATAAGCTAGGATATGAAACACAACTCATAGTCTTCAACTTAGCTTTCTCTAATGATTAACCTACAATGTATGTACACACCATGTGTTTCTCAGCAATTTTAGATCTCTTATCTATCCTGGTCAGGGTTCATTGTGAAATAACCTTAATGAGGTTGAATTTTTCTCACATAATCTTTGACTAAATTTAAATCACAGCCAACCTTCCCTTTTATTATAATAATGCAAATCTCAAAATATCCTTCATTCCTTTTAAATTTTCTTGTGATTTCATTGGTCGATAATAAAATATTTTGATTGGTTCACATATTAGTATTATTATGTTTTATTATTTATTAATATTTTCACACGTTATACACATTTATACACTCCTTGTACATATTTGTGTACAACTTATATACAACCAATAATAATAATAATAATAATAACAATAATAATAGAATATAATAATACTATTATTTATATTAGATTTTACTAATATTCATTATTATTATCGTTTTGAACAATTTACGAACGTTTTTTAATCCCATAAGTATTATTTAAAAGGTTTAAAAATGAGCACATTACACATTGGACGTACATGTTGTACGTACACGTTGTACACATTATACACACATGTTGTACGAACATTGTACACAACATGATTGTACAACGTTTGTATTAGTTTTTACAAGAATGTTGTACACAACGTGGTTGTACGATGTTCGTGCTAGTTTTTAGGACGACACATTGTGTATAATGTTCGTGCTAGTTTTTAGGATGAACGTTGTACACACATTGTGTACAACGTTCATGCTAGTTTTAAGGACAAATATTGTACACATTATGGTTGTACAACATTCGTTCTAGTTTTTAGGACGAACGTTGTACACAAGGTGGTTGTACAATGTTTATGCTAGTTTTTAGGATAAACATTGTAAATAATGTGGTTGTACGCTTACATTGTGCATGTTCACACACGTTGAACGAATGTTGTTCACCCGTTTTGTATAATGTTCGGGGTAGCACTTAGCATGAACGTTATACACAACGTATGGGTACAACGTTCATCGTAGCACTTACCACAAACGTTGTGTGCAACGTGTATGCAATGCAAAATAACAATAATAATAAAAATCTAACAATTAAAATCCACAGTAATAACACCAATAACGATTAAAAATAAAAGGTTCATCAAGTTCAAGGGTATCAAAACACATATCTCATAGCATAACAACAAATTGATTACTTGAAATCAAACATTATCGTTGTTGGTAGACACTGTTGGGGGGAGGGGGAACCGAAGTACATGGTAGACCCCTCATGTTGTTCATTTTCATGACAAAAAGTTTTTCAACCTCCCTTGATGCAAGCACCACCACGACTCAAGGGTCTCAAATCTAATGACCACGAGCTTCATTGATCACTCATCGGCATTATCTTACATCTTCTACCGATTAGACTATTCGACATTGCAAATTCTATTGGAAGGTTCTACACCATCATCCAAGTTACATCATTAAACATGATTAACAATCGAATAAAGAACCAAAGTGATATATGATGAATCGGTTTGTAGTCACTTACAACTACATCTAAGACAAGATTAGGATGTGTGGCGGTGTCGTAAAATAGGCCTGATTAGAAGAAAATAACCATGCTTCTACGTTTTATTATGATGATGAATATTGCAAATTACACAAATCGTCTCCGAAACTAGTGATGTGAAAACCATGTCACCTTGATGACGAAAACTACAAAATCACCAAGTAAAAAATATGGTTCTTGGCAAAATATTTCCATCTGTCTGAATCTAGTGTCATCTAACTTGACTTCTCACCTTTGGTTAGACATATATGGTTTAAGATTTGTCGTGTTGTTGTTCCTCGTTTTCCCTTCAATATGCTCATCGAAGAACTTCCACAAAATGTCCTGCAACAAACGAAAAGCAAAAGAAAAAAATGTCATATATCTACATTCTTTACATGTAACATACAAAGAGAGAGACAGATGGAAGAGATTACAATGTAGTGGTCGAGATAGCCAGAAAGAATCACTTGGAAGAAATACGGGAAATGTGGGGTTTGGGACATTTTCGATAGAGAATTTTTCAAATATTTTTAGAGAGGAAACGAAGATGAAGACAAAGATCAGAGATGAGAGAGATGGATGGGATATGAGAGTGTGTCATAATCGAAAAAAGGCAAAGGCTGGAATTCAAAAAGACATGATTCTGACATCAAAACAACGAAATGATAAAACGGCTTACGACCAACATTGAACACACGGTTTACACAACGTGTGCACAAATTTGGGTACAGGTTGTACACATGTGTGTACTACGTTCATGCTAAGTTCTACCACGAACGTTGTACACGTGTGTGGTTTAACTTGTGTGGTTCAACGTGTGTAGTACAACATGTGTGGGTCAATGTAGCTGGTACAACGTGTGTGGTTTAATGTGTATAGTTCAACATGTGTGGTACGACGTTTGCGGTATAACGCGTGGTTCAAGGTGTGTGGTTCAACGTGTGTGGTACAAAGTGTGTGGTTCAATGTGTGTGGTTCAACATGTGTGGTACAACGTGTGTGGTATAACGTGTGTGGTACAACGTGTGTGGTTCAATGTGTGTGGTACAATGTGTGTGGTTGAGCGTGTGTGGTATACTTGTGTGGTTTAACGTGCATGGTTCAACGTGTGTGGTACAATGTGTATGGTTCAACGTGTGTGGTACAACATGTGTGGTTCAACGTGTGTAGTACAACGTGTGTGGTTCAACGTGTGTAGTACAACGTGAGTTGTATAACGTTCGTGCTAAGTTCTACCACGAACGTAGTATAACATGTGGTACAAAATTTGTAGTACAACTTGTGTAAAAAGTTCGTGCTAAGTTCTACGATGAACGTAATACACGTGTGTGGTACAACATGTGGACAAATTTCATGCTAAGTTCTATGCCGAACGTAGTACATGTGTGTGTGTCACAACAACGTATTATCTGTACGTTGGAGAATTTTCGAGAATTTATCCATGACATTAAAGAGAGATGAGAAAGAGAGTTTTTTTTTAAATTCTAGAGACGATAAACCTGTACCACATGTTTTTATATAAAACAAAATAGAATTTTTGTAATATTTGTATATAGTACATGTATTGGACTTAATATTTTATAGTCTTTCCAAAAATAACAGTTTATTAAATAATTTAAACAAAGTTATTTTAGCAAAATAATATTTGACTGAGGTCATTTCAAATTGAACCATATCTTAACCATAGCTTATCTTTTAATAATCAATAGGGCTAGTTTTAGCAATGATGATACTATTGTTAAATGATTCAACATCAATGTTATGGATGAGTCTTCACCAAATCATCAAAATTCGATTGATCAAACTTTTCAAATTTCTCACAAATAACATGAAATATGACTCATTATAACTAAAAGCAATCTTTCACACAAAATATTTCAAACCTTTTGTCTTCTGGTTCTTCTAGTGGCTGGTTAGAGATTATATGTCTTAAACACATACAATATACCACATTTGGTAATTCTTGTTCAACCATATTTAACAACCCCTAACAGTGTTTTAAAGGAAATAATTTAATTAAAAAGTTTCAAAGCATAATAATATCAATAAAACATCTCATTCCCTTCATTATCTTGGACCATATGCAGTTGTACTGCAAACTAGGATTTGAACTTATAATTTCAAACTCATAATTATATTGATCTTGATAATATAATATAAATAAAAGTTAATTATTTGATAATTACCTGAATTGAGTGAAGAACCGTTTTGTACTGATAACGTGTTCTAATAATATTATTATAAATTGAAGAACATAATAGATGAGGAAATATAAATCAAACAAAGTAAACATATGAGATAATGATTTCTTATTAAAGTATTCTTCGCTATTGAATTGTGTGAATCTTAACATTACCGAATAATCATTTTAGGGATTAGAAAATCCATCCTTAATCCATTTAGAAAATTGTTTCTAAAGGACTTCTGGACATATTCTTTTCATTCATAATTGATTGATGGTAATTGATATTTGTGTACATGTCAAGACCATTTGTTGTGACAATGGAACAAAGTTTATGAGTATGGGTGATTATTTTCACATAGATTGTATTATTCACGAAAAATGTTGTGAGGATACTCCTCAACCAAATAAACGGATTGAGTGATAATATCATCATATCCTCAATGTTGCTTGAGCCCTCGTATTCCATGCGACACTTCCAATCGATTTCTAGAGAGAAAGTGTCATCAGGACGGTTCCACAAGGACAAAAACCATAAGAAGTGTTTGATGATTCGTCTCCTATGTTCCTTAAGATTCTTTAGAAGCTAGTGTTATGCTCATAATCATAGGAACAACATTGAAAAATCTGCCACTCGTGGTCATTGTGGCATCTTTTTTACCCCATGGACAAAAAGGTTAGAGACTTTATGATCTTGATTGTGGTTATTGGATTTTGTGTTCTATTTGTGATTCAAATAATGATATATATTTGTGTAAAAAATAAAGTACTATTCAGTTATTCCACTATGCACAATAAAATTATTATATATTGACATGTTTAAGTAAGACCACTTAAACATTGACATATGTAGATCACCTTCAAGTGATTTTCATGCTATACAATTATAATTTGATCTATTTCAATTTATTTATTTATAAAAAGAGATTGTTATGTTAAAACTAATGTACTGAATGTCACCTTAGTATTGTTGGTGTGGTTAATGGACGAGATTGTTTATGTCCTATGGTTATGATGACAACACGTTTTGAGCTTATAAGTTTAACACATACTAGAATACATATTTGATGAAATGGAAAGTTGTTAGGACTTTGGCACCACAATATATTATTTATATGGGTGGTGTTATTATTTATGCTAAATTAAATTGATCTATATAGGTTAAGGGCATAACTTTTATTATATTATTACGTAGAAATATTTCGTAATTTTAGAGTTAATAAGGGGTTAATGTGAAAAATGCTAAAAATTATAATTTATTAGAATTCAAAGAATAGAGAAATGGTGAAGAAGATCAATTTGTTTGCAATTTTAACAACCTAACAAACTCGATTTTTACTCCTAAACCTTCCTTTTGTAATTTGTTTGCGATGAGGAAGATACAAGCTTGTGTAGTTTAGAAAGCAAAACATTGAAAGGAGATGGTTGTAAAGACTTTGTAAATAAATCTGCAGTTGATAATTTGTGCCAACATGAAGTGTTTTGGTCAATCTAGCTTTGGTCTTTTTCATATACTACGCGTCAATCAATGTCAATATGGTTTGTCCTTTCATGAAAACTAAGATTTAAAAGTATATTAAAGCTAATTTATTATCACAATACAAATTTGTCGGACAAGTGATAGTACCACCAAAATCAGCAAGGATTAACCATATCATCTCACATGTAGCATTTTATTCTATTTCTATAGTATTGCATGATATTATTGGTTTTGACTTTGCTATTCAAAAGATCAATGTGCTCCCATTAAAAATGCTAAAACTAGAAATAGAGTTTCTTGAATGAGAATAAGCTCCCCCATTCTGAATATGCAAAAAACATTTAGTCTAATATATGATGGTATTGAATAAAATAGGCCTTGTCCTCGATTTGTTTTGCAATATTTAATGATCTTATCAACATGTTTCAAATGAATTATTATTGGTTTAGATAAAAATCTGCTAAGTTTATGTATAACCAAAGTTCTATATCGTCTTGTTATCGTTAAATATAATAGGCTTCCTATAAAAGATCAGTAACTTGAAATATTGATGTGTCAACTAGATGTGATCTAAAGCATATCAAGTTTTAATATTTGTATTTAGACTAGATATTTCGTAAAGATATAGATCATGTAGTACCTGGGTTGAACACAAGGATTAAGAGGAATTTAAAATATTGATTTCATAAAAACTACGGTCATGAACAACAAAAAGTGTAGGTATATCTAATGTATACATGTGAAATATATTACAATTACAAATATATACAAACTAGACCATACTTCTAGTTTTGAGAATTAATTTCACGTACATGAAATCATTAAAGATTTTGGAAATTTTAACTTTGTTCTTATCGGGGAATTCAATCATCTTAAATGAATACACTTTCTCTCGTAGTCTAGATCATGTTCTACAAAATAAAATCATTGACGTCTTCATCTAATGACGTACATACCGAATGTGCTTTGATAAACCTACTTGCTCTCGCGATATATATTTCTATCCAACACATAAATCATTGATGTCTATGACCTACATGTGAATGAATATTCCAAAACCAACTAACATACCTCTTGATATGATCATTCATGTTTATATAATGCATATGATCTAATATAATTTGACGTCTCCATCTGAATTATACCATGTGATAATCAATTCATGGGGTTCATTCAAGAATTCAAAGAATAAAATATGCATCAAACCGTAAAAAAGAACAACGAATCCATTCATGAAGCACGATGAGTTTAAATACATAAAACTCTAGCCTAAAACATAGAAGGAATCTATGGATCTACATATTGGGAAAGAACTACATCAAGAAACAAGTAAATTGAATTGTTTTGATAAGCTCAGTCTATCTCTCGATCAGTTACCGATATGACTTTGCCTTTAACTCGTCTATGTCGGTCCGATAGATTTTTCACTCTTTTGTACAATCTCGAGTCATTCTCTCGATTTTCAATTGTCCTCTATGTCTCTCCTCGACTCTTCTTCTATCTTTTATGTCTAGATTCATCCCCATTTATAAAAAAGCTTCCCATCACTTAAACAATTTAAAATTTGATTTATTTAGTGAATCTGATAAACTGCTCGGCCAAATTAGGCACTGCTTAGGCCAAGCAGTTTGTTGTTTCGTGATTTTCCCATGCAAATGGAAGCTAACTTTGACGTAGTCACATAATCGCTCGACTAAGTAGGTGTCTGCTCGGTTTGGGTAAATCTACTGGTGTAGAAGACATCTCCATTCGGTTGAGCACTCGATCGAGCTAATCTCTACTCGAGTTGAACGAATCCTCTAGAAAGATTTCGATGGATTATACCGATCGAGTGAATTACCGCCATGCGTGAGTGATTTTGGTGCTCGGGTCAAGTGTTTTCAATGTCCCTACCCATTTATGCTTGTTTTATACTAAATTTTGGCATGCTTCTCCATAATGTGCTCTTTACTCCTTATTATCCACAAGATGACAAATTGAACTACCCTAGACTTTTTCCTTGCTCGTCTTCGAGGAAACATAACCAATGAGTAGATCTGGAAGAAAGAACAAGGTAAACAGAGATCAACAAGGATTATAAGAATATTTATGCTCATTTATACTATATTTATCGTGAACGAAATTAAACTAATTTTGTATAAATTCCTCTCAATTGCGGAAAGATTTAAGCCGTGGAATTTATACTAACATTAGAAATATTTAGAGAACAAATTTAGAATCCTACCAAGCATATTTATCGAATATATTTATCATTGTCCTAAAAAGTAGTTTAGTCCAAATAGATAAGATAAGGCTCGGTGAAAGTGATAAAATAATTTTTTACAAATTTGCTTCTTTTTTAGACTTGATCTTTTTTTCATTCCCTTTATTGTTTTTACGAGAATGTGGACTTTTTGGCCTTTTGCTCTTTTCTTTTCTTTCTAAATATATGTATTATAATCATATGAATAGGGTTTTGGGTTTAAAATTTAAGGTTTAGGCTTTAGGGATAAGACACACATGTAATGATTACCGACACCCCCAGGCGAGATGCTTAGCTCTTGTTCAAGTGAAAGATTTATAAATATGAGGACAATGAACTCGAAGAAAAAGGAATCATCCTAATAATCTAAATAATGGAGAACAAATATTAGGAAAATATATAAGCTTGGAACTAAGATTTAAGAACGATCCTAAGATGAGCAAGTGTCCATCTACCCTACAATACAATCTGAATCATCTTCTCGGAATCCCGGAATGCTACCCAGAAAGGTGACCTTAACCCGAGGGAGCATGTGACTTTACAACTCGCGAATCAATCAGTAAGATATTGAAGAAAACTCTTTCTATGTGTCGGAGATGAGAAGATAGAATTCAACTTGTCCTGCTCCATGAACGGTATTTCCTTCAAGGAGTCATGCTTTAGAGTTGATTTTCTGGACGAGTTAGCGAATGACACGCTTGATCGAGTGAGTATTTCCGATCCTCTTGAGAGATGCCTAACACAAGTTTACAAGGATGCAAGAGTTAAACGAAGAAGCCAAGGTCTATGCTGAATTCATTAGTGCTATTGAAGCACTAAGGGACGCCCCATATGAGGAGATACCGTGCGAAACACATGCTGATTTCATAGTGGAGAAGGCAGCCAAACTCGAGCACAAACCTCTGCCTTCTTCTCTTTGATATGAGTATATTGGATGTAATGAGTACATATCCTGTTATTGTGAATGCTAACTTGAGTGCAGATGGGACGTGAAAATTACTGATTGCTTGAGGAAGCATAGGAGAGTGATTGGATACACCATCAAGGATATCAAGGAATTGAGCCCTTTATTGTGCGTGCACCGAATACTCATGGAGCATGGCCACAAACCGTCCACCGAAGCTCAAAGACGATTGAACAATAATTTGAAAGAGGTAGTGAAAAAGGAGATACTTAAACTTTTGGATGCAAGCTCAAAAACTTTTGAAAAATAATTTGAAAGAGGTAGCGAATGGGGAGCCCCATGCATGTAGTGCCCAAGAAAGGTGGAATGATGGTAGTACGCAATGAGAACAACAAGCTGATTCTGACAAGAACGGTCACGGGCTCGAGTATGTATATAGATTATCGGAAGCTCAACAAAGGCACAATGAAGGATCACTTTCATCTCCCGTTCATCGACCAAATGCTAGAATGCCTAGCAAACCACACCTACGTTTGCTACTTGGACGGGTACTTTGGTTTCTTTTAGATTCCCATTCATCCTCAAGACCAAGAAAAGACGACCTTCACGTGTCTTTATGGGACATTCACTTACCGTCGCATGCCTTTTGGCCTTTGCAATGCTCCGACTACTTTGCAACGTTGCATTATGGCAATCTTTTCCGATTTGATTAAGCACATTATGGAAGTTTTTATGGGCGATTTTTCCGTTTATGGATGTACATTTGATGATTGCCTTGTTAACCTTTCTAGAGTGTTGCAGCGATGTGAAGAGGTCAATCTCGTTCTTAATTGGGAGAAGTGTCATCTCATGTTGGGAGAAGGGATTGTTCTAGGTCATATGATCTCTTCGAGAGGCATAGAAGTTGACAAGGCCAAGATCGAGGTAATTGAAAAACTGTCTCCACCGGTTTCGGTTAAAGAGATTTATAGTTTTCTAGGGCATGTCGGCTTCTATCGGAGGTTCATCAAGGATTTCTCAAAGATCACAAAACCGTTGACGGAGTTGCTGGCCAAGGATTCTACATTCCAATTCTCCAAGGAATGTCACAACGCCTTCAACACGATCAAGGGAGCATTGGTTTCAGCGCCTATCATTCAACCGCATGATTGGAGTCTATCATTTGAGATCATGTGCGACGCTAGCGGCTATGCGGTTGGAGCTATTTTGGGACAACGAAGAGATAAGGTTTCTCATGTCATTTCCTATGGTAGTAAAACCCTAGATGACACTCAAATCAACTATGCCACAACCAGAAGGAGCTCCTTGTCATCGTCTTTGCCTTTGATAAGTTCAAATCATATCTAGTTGGTTCAAAGGTGATTGTCTGCACGCCATATGACACTCAAGTACCTCCTAGGGAAGAAGGATGCCAAACCGCGCCTTGTCCGATGGATCCTTCTTTTGCAAGAGTTTGATCTTAAGATTCGAGATATGAAGGGGTCAGAGGACACCATTGCAGATCACCTCTATCACATCATTGTGGAGGATGAGAGACCTATCAACGATTCCTTGAGAGACGACCATATATGCACAATTCCTTCTGGTAAACCGATCCTTGGTATGCTGATTTTATCAATTTTTTGTCAGCGGTTTACTACACCCCGAGCTTTCTTTTCATGGGTATAGGAAATTCTTTGCGGACGTCAAGCATTACTATTGGGACTATCCGATCCTCTACAGGAGATGCGCGGACGGGGTCATTAGGAGATACATTCCCGAAGAGGAGGTAGAGAGCATCCTTTTCCAGTATCATGGATTGGATAATGGAGGCCATTTTAACAAGTCTAAAACCACTTCGAAGGTGCTACAAGCAAGTTTTTATTTGTCGACCCTCTTCAAAGATGCACATAGGTATGTTTCCTCTTGTAATAGATGTAAAAGAACGAGAAATATAGGTAAGAAGAACGAGGTGCCACAGAACTACATCCATGAGGTAGAATTGTTTGACGTTTGGGGTGTAGATTTCATGGGACCTTTTCCCTCGTCATGTGGAAACCAATATATTTTGGTAGGTGTATATTACGTGCCAAACGAGTAGAAACCATAGCTGCGTCGACTAATGACTCTACGATAGTAATGAAATTCTTCAAGAAAATCATCTTTCCTCGTTTTGGTGTCCCTAGAGTACTCATTAGTGATGGAGGCTCACACTTCATTTCTAGACAATTCGAAGCCCTCCTTAGGAAGTATGGCGTGACGCATAGGGTAGCTACATCGTACCACCCCCAAACTAGTGGACAAGTTGAGGTTTCAAATAGGGAGACTAAGAGCATACTAGAGAAAATCGTGTCTAGGTCTCGTAGAGATTGGACGATGAGATTAGATGATGCGTTATGGGCCTATAGAACTGCATTTAAGACTCCCAGTGGCATGACTTTTTTTCAGCTTGTTTATGACAAGTCTTGCTACCTCCCCATCCAGCTAGAGTACCACGCCTATTGGGCGACAAAGCTCCTTAATTTTGATCTTAAGAGTGCAGGTGAGAAACGACTTTTCCAGGTGAACGAGCTATACAAGCTTCACCTTGATGCATACGAGAACTCTAAGATCTACAAGGAATGTGCTAAGAGATGGCACGATAAGAAGATCATGCCTCACGACTTTCAGCCAGGTGACTTAGTTCTACTTTTTAACTCTCGTCTTAAGCTTTTTCCAGACAAACTACAGTCCCGTTGGTCTGGTCCTTTTTAGGTACAAGAGGTATTCACGCATGGAGCAGTAGAATAATGGAGCAAGACAAGCGGAAAATTTAAAGCCAATGGGTAGTGCCTAAAGCTCTACCAAGCTGTATAACCTATCGAAAGCGGAAACTCCATTTCCCTATTTAATCCTTCCGTCATGAACACATGAGGCATGGAGACATCAAGCTTAACAACGTTAAACAAGCGCTTTCTTGGAGGCAACTCGACACTATGGTTCTTTTTTTTCATAGTTGATTATTTTCGGACTTGGGTTATTTATAAAAATAAAAAATAAAACAAAAATATAAAAAAAGAAGGACCTAAAAACCGTGACTTGACCTTTCTTATCCTCCATTGGAGCTTCACGTTGAGGACGTCGTTCAATTCAAGTCTGGGGGAGTAGCTAACATTTGTCGGGTGATTTCATTTCTTTTTTTTGTTTGATTTCGTAGTTCTTAGCTTAGTTTTAGTTTTCTTTTTTTTTTTTCATGAGTCAGGGTCGTCCCAGGCACTTATCTAGTGCCACGTTTTGAGATGAACCTTTAAACCTAGGATGCTTAAGAAGTTGGCCTTTTTATGATATCTTGCATGTTAGAGCGTATTAGTCGGTTGAAGAACGAATAGGTCGTAAGTCTTTAGGAATCCTAGTGTTACTTATGGGAGGTTTAAATGGGGTTGCTAAGCTAGTTTCTGGTTTATTCTCTCCATCCAAATGATTTTACTTCATGTAGACGATGCTTTACTTCTTTTTTCATGAGGATAATTTGATCATATGAAATGAGCTTATTTAGCATAATAAGAGCAAACACTAACACTGCGCTATCGATAGGAATAATGCCGCAAAGCATGATCTAAAATCGACATGAGTGCATCGACCTTGAAACTTTTTCGATGGTTTGGGTCTACGTGATGCGTTGGTGATCATCTTCTACGTCCTAAGGGCATGGCGCATAAAAATGCCATCTACTCCGTTGTACTCTTGAACGAGATGCAAGAGTATACCGTCATCGGTAGCCTGGGTCTAAGTAGAGGCTGGATCCCTTGAAATCCGACGTCCTAGAAGCCTAGTGTGTCCACATAACATAAAAAAATAAAGAAAAAAAAAGGGAATAAAGGAATAAAGAAGCTCGTAAATAATACAAGTATCCTTTTTTATTCTATGTTTAGCATTTGGTTGAAGTCTCGTTTGGTGGAGAGAGTTGTGGTTTCTTGTTTAGCTTGCCTTTGCTATGCTTTCCCATAGGTATCCATGGTCAACCTAAGATGTAGAATGAAAGATTACTAGGCCGAATTTACTCTTGACTTGTTAGTTGATCGATTAGGTTCGCTTTAGTGGTGGTTCTAAGGAAAAGGGGAATTCTCAATTTTTGTATCTCCCACGTCTTCCACGTTTATGTTTTCTTAGGGACAAGCAAACAGTCAAGTATGGGGGATTTTGATCATCTCGTTTTCATACACGATCCTCGCATGATTTTAGAGATGTTTATGACAATAGTTGCAATGTTTATGTGTGATTTTCTGTTCGTTTTACTTGTTTTCGTGTTTTCATGTTCTTAGAGGGTTTAATGCGTATTTGGTTTGTTTCGGAGCTAAAGAACATACACGAGACAAATAACGAGCATCAGAGATCACAACGGAGCAAATGAGATGAGAAATGGACAAGGAATGGACCAAACATAGGCACACATGACCGGGCTAAAGTGAGGAGCATAGCACGGCCGAGCAATTCATGATGCATGACCAGACTGAAGAACAAGAATCACATGCACGGTCGAGCATGATAGAGTGCATGGTCGGCACTCAATGGACCAGACAACCCCGAGAGTAATGCACGACCTGGGCACACATGGAGCACGATCGGGCATCTTGCGGCTCTTTATCATGATTTAATCCCCGAGAGTTATGCACGGCCCAAGTATGTACACAGCACGATCGGGCACTTGATGAAGCCGTTCTGCAAACAAGGAAATGATGCATGCCTAATCGGGCTGCACACCGTGCACGGTCGGGCATGACTTGGTAAACAATTGCACCCCCATTTTGAGTGAAATTAGCACGGGAGATTCAAAAATTTTGGAAGGTACAATATGTTACGAGATAGAACAGAGTTGATAATTGATTATTCATCCATTCATACACCATCCATCATAAGGAAGAGTCCTCTTGACAGGAGACACGCAAGGAGACGGAATATCAAATCGAGACGACACCTCGTTTGATTTCTATGCTCCTTAGACTTTCTATTTCATTTATATTTTATGATTCCGAACTCATGACTCAGTAGTTGTCTTGTTCTAGGAGAAAGGATTAGCCCATGGCTATCCCAGAACCTCTTTCGATTTATTCATGATTGCAATTTCCCGTTTTTTGTTAATATATTCTTTGTCTGAGTGTTGAATCGTCTTGTATTTACGAAGGCCAAGTAGATGCATGTATTAGGGATTAGGAGAAGGACTGAAAGGAGAATTCTAGTCTTAGATGATCAAGCTTATAACAATCGAGACTAGGTCACGAAAGTAGAGTAGCAACAATTGAGGGTTAATTAGATGAATCATAGATCGTATGGGTTTAGTTTGAGGTATCAGCCACGAAAGTAGGGAAAAACTAAATTGAATCACGTTCCTATACTTTGAGAGATGGTAGAAATTACATTAGGATCGTCTGCCTTAGATATCTTAATTGGGAATGCATGATTAGATATATCGATTGCTCGTTTTGGAAGCTTTACGGTGAAACCATATCCTAGAACGTTTTTCTCGTTGTCAAGAACTCATTAGTTTATTGCATTTTCATTATTGCATCTCACAACCAATATTTCATCATAGCGAGTTTGGTTCCTAGTTTGAGTTTAGTTCGTGTTGCATAGTCTCTGTGGGATCGACACCTAGAGTAATACACACGTGTCGTGCACTTGCGGGTAATTCAGGTTAATTTAGTTAACTTGAATCGCATCAGCTACACCTGAGACAAGAAAGGTCCCCCGACAAGGGAGTTCAAAGCTAATACCACTAGGAGATGGTCTATTTTACGTTCTAGAGTGGATCAACAACAATGCCTACCGCCTTGAACTACAAGGTGAGTATAAAGTGTCCATAACATTTAACATTGATGATCTATCCCCTTTAAATGTAGGTGATAATACATCGAGGATGAAACATTTCCAAGGGGGAGGAAATGATGGACATCGAACACAAACAAAAACCAAATGAGGATCACATATATAAGAAGCTAACTTAAGGAGTTGAGTGAACATGACCTTCCAATGGCTTACTCACACGTGGACGAGGAAGGAGCTTGCAGAAAAGGCAACTAAAATATTGAAGGAAACATGGGAGATTCTTGATCAAAAAGAGGATTCGAGCCCAATTCCACGGAATTTCGCGACGGTGTTCTACACTGAATTAATCATCAACCCACACACCTAGAATTGATAGACTCGCGTGATATGGATAATGAAAATCAGAAGATAAAGGTCTTTCTTTATCCTTCCCAATGGCCAGAAAAACTTCCCCAACTTCGAGGAAATCGTCCAAGCCAATCTTATCTCACTGGATCATCTATTTTCCGATTCAGAGATTTCCAAAATTTGCCCAACGGTTAGTAGATCAACCTATTATCCTTCCTTTATGTAAAGTCACACTGAATTTTTTTAGAATAAACTCGTTCTGTTTTCTTGATCGATCATCAAGAACATCGTGTCTTCAACTTGTTCCAAGAACAATAGAAGTCATACCCAACTTTATCAAGTGGCTTCCGCATATCTTGTGGTTTCCCTCATTCCACCCCAAAAATCCCCTTTATCCACCTTCTTCCACTCACAAAGCTAACTTTTCC
Source organism: Gynandropsis gynandra (assembly GCA_036759665.1). Taxonomy (NCBI): domain Eukaryota; kingdom Viridiplantae; phylum Streptophyta; class Magnoliopsida; order Brassicales; family Cleomaceae; genus Gynandropsis; species Gynandropsis gynandra. Next base: position 18,713,550 of record CM071869.1, on the reverse strand, counting down.
TAGTGAGGTCATAACCTCCACTATCAACGTCCATCATCCACCATTAACGAATGAACTCTCTTGAAGAGTGCACTTAGGCCAAACAAAAGATCCTCAATGTCAACTGCCATCATCCACCGTCAAATGAATATTTCTCAAAGAGTCCCCTTAGCCTAGTCAAGAGATCCTCCTTGACCCAACGAATCTTAGTCGAGCGATCAAATATACTAGATTCTCCGTATGTGTCCCGATATCCAACTCTTGAGGCTGTATCAATACACAAAGTAATAAGCAAGCCATGATCACTTACATGAGATTAAAGGTTTTATCTCGCCTTCATAGCTATGTAAAGTATTTTGAATGATTGTCTAGTATAGTTGAATTTGTTAATTCAAACTCGGGTTGATTTTATTGCTATATTTGCAATTTAATATGCAGATACCTTAGGGACATTCTAGAATCCTAAATCCATATTTCTCTAGGATTCATTCTCCTGTCATTGGAGTATTAGACCATTTTATCTTGTTCGAGTTACTTGTTCTTTTATAGTCAGTTCTTTTTCACTCAAACAAGAGATAGACATCTCGTCTGATGGGGGCGGCAATTATCATGTGTGAATGTTAGCTCAAGTTATCCTTATTTATTTATATTTTATTTCATTATAAACTCTTTATATGCAGAAGAAAAACATAAGAGATGAAAAAGGCAAAGAAGTCCATCTCTATTAAACAATAATAGATAAAAGAATGCAGAAATAAAAATGTCAAGTTTGAGAAAGAAAAAAAATCGAGGATTGTTTTCTATCAACTTAATTGAGCCTTACTTAACCAAGTGATGTGGTGGTAGATCTCATGTAATAAATTACCTTGACTAACGTTTCTGTAAGAATACGTATCATGTAGTACCATGGTTGAACACTGTAAACCGATGCAACTATAGAGTTATTTAACTAATGAATAGGACGAGTATAAAACAATCAGTGGAAGCGAAATAATGACTAAACTATTTAACGGGATAAATTCAATAAGCTAAACACCACGGGTTTTGAGAAGTGCACAATAATGCAATGAATTGCTATTAAAGATCATGGTTATAGATATTATCACAAATTTAGGAATTCAAGCACTATCCTAGGGACTAACTCTCTCGATTCCTAATCCCACTATGTAGCATGTGTACTACAAACTTCACAGTTGCACAATAAACATACTAAACACACTAAGATAGCTATCCTAATTCTTGGGTTCAATTAACTGACCGATCAAGGTTCAAAATCAATTTAAATCCCAAATCATGCCTAGGTTCCAAAATCTAATCTATCTCTCGATACAATCAGACTTTTAAAATCATTCATTCAAATGATCAGCAAGAATAAAAACATTAGAGGTAACCAATCAATATGAAAATGATCAAATATGATAACAAAGTGATGTGGTTAATCTCAAGTAATAAATACCTAGACTAACGTTTTCGTAAGAATACGGATCGTGTAGTACCAAGGTAGAACACTAGGGAATAGATGCAACTCTAAAGCTAATAAACTAATTCTAAGACGTCGAAGTTGAAGAGGACAACCTTCTGCTTAGAGCCAGGTTGTCGATTGGCACACTCATAAGGTCGTTTAACCTTAACGGAGTGAAGAGGTTGCGCCATTGCAAAATTTTTTTCTTTTGATTAAAATATTGCGATGACGCATTAACTCTAACCCTTAGGACGTAGAAAAACAGCCTCGACCCATCACGTAGACCCAAACCATCAATATCGATGCACTCATCTCATTGTAAGCCTAAAATAGTTAAAAAACCTATTCTATTGACATTAGAGTGTAAGCACGTGGAAATATACGATCTAATAAAATCAAAGAATGAACGGTATGCTCGGAGATATAAATACTTTGGATTGAAACCTAGGGGTCCGAATACAACTATAGACTATGGATTCATGCCTGCCTACTAACTAATCGATATCTAAAGGTGTTTTTCAGCAAGCCTAGACTTATGTTCCCGATTCGAAAAAGTTGCATAAAGATGGCTAAAGTTTGAAATTTTTCGCACTAGATATCCGTACGTCTAAACCTAACGAAACTAACGTAAAAGCTAAAATAAAATGAACAAATCAGCATCTAATCCTTATCACAATTACGACACTTCGAAGAGTAGCCCCCCCAGACTTGAACGAAACACCATCCCCGTGTTCAAAACCTAAGAGAAGGACTCACATGCAAAAACTCGGGGAAAAATAAAGTGGATAGGAATGTGTGCACCTGATGTGTGCTTGCTGTCCCGAGTTGACGCAGATGGGCATATGCATCTCTCTTTTGTTGTGGATTATATCGAAGTGGAAAAATCTGTAACAAAGAGTCACACAATCCGAAAGAGAGAGTACGATACATCGAAGTTTCTAGTAAAGTGCATGCGTGTGAAAGGAACAAGTCTATGAAAATAAATAAAATGAAATAAATAAAAGAATACGAGGCTCGGGTTGCCTGCCGAGAAGTGCTTGTTTAAGTTCATGAGCCTGACCAAGACGCTTCACGCATTAGGTGGATGTCCTCGTCGTCGTGTTTTAGCGTCTCCTATGTATGGGATGCTCGATTGGGTATAGCACACAAATCAGTTTGGCTCCTTACACAATCGGTCATGATCTCCCTAACCTCGATCATGTTATTTTCTAAGTTGGGGGCTTGGTCGTGCTGTCCAAATAGCTTGGGCGTGCTGTTCATAAGTCCGGTTGTGCACTCCATGAGACCGGCTGGGCCTTGATCTCTCGTTTCTTTCAAAGATTTAAGAATTTGTTGGTGCGTGAGCCCTTGTGGTAATGGTTTCATCTTCACCTTGTGCGCCTTATCAATGCTCCAAATTGTTGTTTGGAATTTGGTGTGGCTTTTCGGCGTTTCGAGAATGACTTTTTTGAATATCCTTGATCATGGCTAGGTTCCAAAGTCTAATGCCCTGGCGTAGATTTATTAGACTTCTAATACCATCCATTCGAGTGGCGTACAAGAATGAAAGCATTAAACACAACCAATCAATCTGAAAAACGATCAAGTATCGAATTCATTCATATCAAGTGGCGTACAAGTATGAAAGCATTAAGATCCACCATTCATTAAGCACGAGACTTCGTTACATACTGGCAATACTCTCTAACCCATGGCAATAGATATCCTTTGTTCCGTCCTTTCTTCCTTTTTCAATCTTCCCTAATGTCTCTGAATGATCTCCTCTCGAATCTGGTTCGAATCCCCTCTTTTCAGATCTGATTTCTCATTAATTTGGCCGTTCTAAAACTTAGGAGTTGGTTGAGAGAAATCAGGACCCGAGCGGGCAGAGCCTCTACCCGCTCGTGCAGGCCTTATGCCCGACCGTGTGCCCTCTTCTAGCCCGAGCGGCGAAACCTAATGCCCTGGCGTTGGTTTATTAGATTTCTAAGATCATTCAATCAAGTGGCGTACAGGTAGAGAAAGCATTAAGAACAACCATGAAATCTGAAAACATGTAGAAACCAAAGGAAAACTTACGGCGAATTTTGGCAACAATTAGCCCGAGCGGGCACTCCTTTTCCACCCGAGCGGGCACACCTTCCCGATCGTGTTCCTTGAGCGCCCGAGTCGTACAAAGCTACGGGGGTGTTTGGCCTTAATTCTTCAACTTGTGCCCGAGCGGGCACACCTTCCATACCCGAGCGTGTGGGTCTTGATTTGTTGTTTCCGCTCCTTTTGCTCGGTGTTTGAATGTTCACTTCAATCCATGGCCTTGCACAAGTTGAACTTTGTCATTCAACTACGTTTTCGGGGTTAAATCGCCATAATCTCTCGTGTTTCTCCTCATGTCTTCGTTTCCTATACAAAACATGAAATGTAGATGAAGTCCTCGAATAAACTCGATAAATGTGTGAAATCTAAGTAATCTACTCAAAACTAGACCTAAGAATCACGTAACGGATTGCGTGTTATCACATTTGTTCTCCTTCAATCTCGCAAAATAAAGTACCTCAGACAATAAAAACAAAAGAATCTGTTAGGCTCCGAGAGGTAAAAAAATTGACTAAAAAAGAAAGAAGACAAAAGAAAAAGAATACGAAAAACAAATAAAGACTCCAGAATGGACTATGTTCTAATTCAAAAGTATCCTAACTCTAAAGCCGGAATCGGTTCCTCGGTAACGGTGCCAAAAAAAATGGTGTGGTTAATCTCAAGTAATAATTACCTAGACTAATGTTTCTGCAAGAATACGGATCATGTAGTACCAAAGTCGAACACTAGGGAATCGATGCAACTCTAAATCTAGTAAACTAATGAATAAGATGGTTAATAAATTAATGATTGAATTCGAATTAAAGACTAACTAATCTAAACGGTTGTAAATTCAATAAACTAATCAATACATGTTTCGAGAGATGCACAATATTGCAATAAAGTGCTAACAAAGATCATGGTTATAGATATCATCACGTATTCGGGAAATTCAAGCTCTTTCCTAGGGAATGACTCTTCTGATGCCTAATTCCACTATCTAGTATGCATACTACCAATCTTCCAATTGCATAATCTGAAACACTAAATGCATTAAGATCGCTATCATAATTCCTGAGTTCAATCGACCAACTTGTCAAGGTTTTACATTGATTAAGACCCCAAATCATGGCTATGTTTCAAAATCTAATTCATCTTCCAATGCAATCAGACGTTTATAATCATTCATTCAAGCGGCCAACAAGAACAAAATCATTAAGAAAAGCCAATCAATCCTTAAATGATCAAATATCATAACCAAGCATTAAGCATAGGACTTCATTACATATCGGCAAAACTCTAACCCGTAGCTACTGAACTACTCGGACATGGACATAGAAAACAAAACACGAAAGAAAACTATTGTCAACATAGATAAAGAATGAGATTCCTCCCTATCCTAATACCGCATTCTTCAACATCTTCTCTGTGTTCCGAGTTCATTGCTCCATCTCCAGCCTTCCGGCGTGCTGCTCTCTCTCTTGCTGTCTACGTGTGTGTTGTGTGTGGGATTGACTGTTCTGTCCGAAACTGAGCTTGTCCTCTTGACCCTTTGTTCCTCTTTCCTCTTTTCTTTTTTTCCTTTTCTCCTTCTTTCTTCTTTGGCCGCGCACTTCCCTTTCTCCTCATAGCGGCTGAATTTTCCTTTTTTGTAACCGGCTGGAGTTTCCTTTCTTGTTCCAGCCAGCTGAAGTTTCCTTTTCTTTTCCTCATGGCTGGAGTTTCTATTTCTTGTGTGCAGCGGTTGCCTCTTCTGCTCCAGCAAGCTTGCAATTCATTCCAGCCATATCCTTCCAAGTGGCACTCCATCAAGTTTTCATTTTTTGTGTTTGGCGGCCTGCATGTTTCTATTTTTGTTCCAGCGGCCAGCATGTGTGTTCCAAGCATTAAGCACCAGCCTTCACTAAATATTGGTAAAACTCTAACCCGTGACAACGGATCTACTCGTAAATTGGATCAGAAAACAAAGAAAAACGAAATATATCTTAGGTATAGGTACAGAGAGAGATGTTTCTCTATTCTAATACCGTACCCTTCAATAGTTTCTCCATGTTCCGAGTTTGTCTCCTTGGCTCTAGCCATCCTCGGACTTCTACTCTCTCTCGATAAGAGGATACCAGCTGTCCGAATCTGAAGTCCCCCTTTGCCTCTATGGGTTAGTTTCATCTTCTCTCCCAAACAGCTTGCATGAGTTTCCTTTTCTCCCTTCTTTTCCTTTTCGGTCGACTTCCTTTTTTTTCTTTTCTCCATGTGTTTCCATTTTATGTTCCAGTGGTGTGGTTTTCATTTTGTTGTCTAGTTTCCATTTTCTGCAAGTAGCAGCTTGGTTTCCATTTCTCTTCTCCTGCAAAGTGCTGCATTTCCATTTCGTCATTTTAGGAATCTTGGACGCCGACCTTGCACAACATTGCAGCTCGGTCGTGCACTTCTAAACTGAGGGTAGTTTTGCTTAGTTTTACGGCATTTGCTCATGTTTGTGTCCCGATAGAAGAAGACTCAATTCTGCTTAATAACTCGATAAAGTCCAAATCATAATAAAACTAACTCTAGAAAGAGATAAAAATACTAGGACGAATTAGATGTTATCAAACTCCCCAGACTTGAACCTTTGCTCGTCCTTGAGCAAAAAGTAGAGTGAAGCACTAGAAAAGTCAAACAACAACTGGATACGAGCACAAGAAGTTCGAAAAAAATTAATCATTATGTACAACAATGCGTCACACGAATATAGCCTTAAGCAAACTTAGTTCAGACTTCTATCGACTAAAAGCCATGAGCCGTGCCATCCAACACGACACCCAGGTTCATTTCACTAACCCCTAGACAACATCAGAGCAATCTCCATACCAATTTACCCATGCATACGTGAGACACCTTTCTTAAAGATAATTATTTTCTTCTTGTTTTCTCTTTTTTTCTTCTTTGAACATTCGTGCTCAATTTGTACGACGTCGGAGTCAAAGAGGACAACTTTCTACTTTGACCCATGTTGTCGATTGACACACCCATAAGGTCTTATAACCTTAGAGGAGTGAACAGATTGCTTCATTGAAGAATTGTTTAGACCAAACTATTGAGATCATGCATCAAATCTAACTCGTAGGATGTAGCAACGCGTCTCAACCCACAACTTAGACCTAAACCATCGAGATCGATGCACTTAGTCAATGTAAGGTAGAAATAGCTAGAAGCTTATTCTATTGACAGTGGAGTGTAAGCGCGTGGAATCAACAAAATAGAAAAGTAAATAAAAAAGGTGTTTGACCTAGCAAAGACTAAATGGTGTACATGGAGATATAGATACTTGGGATTGAAATCTAGGGAATGAAATACAACTACAAACCATGGATTCATGCATAACTACTAGACTAGCCAATATAGTATCTAAAAGTCCTTTTCAGCAAACCTAGGTGATGTGGTTAATCTCAAGTAATAATTACCTAGACTAACGCTTCCACTAGAATATGTATCATGTAGTACCCGGGTCGAACACTACGGAATCGATGCAACTAATAAGCTAGTTAACTAATGAATAGGACACGTAAAATCAATAAGTGTTTGGAATGCAAATAAGTGTTTGGAATGCAAATAAAAATAAACTAACTAATTAACGAATAAAAATCAATTAACTAAACACCACAGGCTTCGAGAGATGCACGATGATGCAATGAAGTTCTAACAAGATCATGGTTAAAGATATCATTACATATTCGGGGAATTCAAGCTCTTTCCTAGTGAATGACTCTCTCGATTCCTAAGCCCACTACCTAGCATGCACACTACCAATCTCCCAACTGCGTAATCTCGCCTACTAGATGCATTAAGTTCGCTATCCTTATTCCTAAATCGAATTAGCCGATCAGCCAAGGTTCTAAATCAATTGAGACTTCAAATCATGGCTACGTTCCAAAATCTAATTCATCTCCCAATGGAATAAGATTTTGATAATCATTCATTCAAGCTACCAACAAGAATAAAAGCATTACAAACAACCAATCAATCCGAAAATGATCAAATATTATAACGAAGCATTAAGCATACAACTTCATTTTATATTGCACAATTATCTAACTTGTGGCTATGGATCTACTTGGACATGGACTTAGAAAACAAAACGCAAAAGAAATCTATATTCAACATACATAAATAACGAGATCCCTCTCTATTCTATTACCGAACTGATGATTCTCTTCTTTTCCCCGTTTCATCCTCTTTCCTCTTTCCTTTCTTTCCTTTTCTCCTTCTTTCCTCTTTGGTCGTGCATTTCCATTCTTGTTCGTGAGTTTCCATTTATATTTAACAGCCCGAGGTTTCCTTTTTGTTGCAGACGTGTGCGTGTTCCTTCATTCCTGACCAGGCGTAAGAGCAAGCTCGATCGGGCGCTTCCAGAAATGCATGATCGGTCGAGCTTCACAAACATTTGGGCCATGCTATATGTTCAGAAACTTTGTCTATTTGGTGAGCCCGATCGAACTAGGAATGATGCTCGGTCGGGCACTCCCTTTTCCTTGTATGCCCGATCGTGCAGTGCGTGATGTGATTGGTCGGGGCATGTTGTCTTCTTGGTGAGCCCGATCGTGCTATGCATGATGTTCTGTTATGCTCTCTTCACATGGTCGTGCAGATGGGTGTGATCGGCTGGGCACTTCACAGCTCGGTTGCAATTATGATTTTGAGGTAGTTTTAGGGCATTTGCTTGTGTTAGTGTCCGATATCGCCATTTCCTGTAAATACACGAAAAACGCTAATGCTTAATGCTCGTAAAATTTAAATGAATAATTAAACTAACTATGAAAATGAACCAAAATACTATAATAAAATAGATGTTATCAAACTCCCCCAGACTTGAACCTTGCTCGTCCCCGAGCTAGACTAGAACTAAGAATGAGAAGAGTTAGACAAAAACCCATACTAGCAAAAGCAATTCGAAAAATCAGCCATCATACACAACAACGCGTTACATGAACATAGATCTAAATGCGCCTAGTTCAGACCTTTATCTACCGAGAGCCACTAACCGTGCAATCCTACACATAAACCTAAGTTCATTTCACTAACCCCTAGACAACACCCAAGCGATCTCCATACCTATTCTAATACGTGTGATACCATTCTTAAGACAATCATTTTTCTTTTTTGGTTCTCTTTTTCTACTTTTCGGTTTCCACACATTTTTCTTTGAAAATTCACTCGGTTTCTAGGACGTCGGAGTTGAAGAGTACATAACTTCTACATAGACCCAGCTTGTCGATTGGCACACTCATAAGATTTTGTAACCTTAGCGGAGTGAAGAGGTTGTGTCATTGCATATTTTTTTCCTTTGATTAAACTAATGTGATTACGTATCGACTCTAATCCTTAGGACGTAGAAAAATAGCCTCGACCCACCACTTAGATCCGAACCATCAATATCGATACACTCAGGTCAATGTAAGGCTGAAACAGTTAAAGAACTTATTCTATTGATAGTGGAGTGTAAGCTCGTTGAAATATAGCGATCGAAACAAATCAACGAATGAACAATATGCTCGGAGATATAAATACGTGGGATTGAAACCTAGGGATGGAATACAACTATAGGATATGGGTTCATGCATTAGTACTAACTATGCGATATCTAAAGGTGTTGTTCAGCAAGCCTAGACTTTTGTTCCCGATTCGACAAAGTTGCATAAAGATGGCTAAAGTTCAAATTTTTCCGTACTAGATATTTGTACGTCTAGTCGTAATGAAATTAACATAAAAGCTAAACTAAAGTGAAAAAATCAACATCTAATCCAAATCACAATCATGACACTTCGAAGAGTACCCCTCCAAAATTGAACAGAATACTATCCCGTGTTCAAAACCTGAAAGAAGGACTCGCATGTAAAAACTCGGGAAAAAATAAAGAAGATAGGAACGTGTGAACCTAATGTGCGCTTGCTGTCTCGAGTTCATTCAGCTGGGTATATGCGTCTCTCCTTTGTTGTGGATGTTATCAAAGTGGAAAATCTAACAAAGAGTCACACGATTCGAAAGAGGGAGAACGATACATAAAAGTTGCTAGAAGAGTGCATGTGTGTGAAAGGAGGGAGAGATGAGTTCTGAAAAATAAAATGAAATAAATAAAAGGATACGGGGCTTGGGTTGCCTCTCGAGAAGCGCTTGTTTAAGGTCACGAGCCTGACCAAGATGTGCTACTCATTAGATGGATGTCCTCGACATCATCGTGTGCGTAATATTTCGCGTGCATAGGATGCTCGATTGGGTATAGCACATGGATCAGTTGTGCTGCTTGCACAATCAGTCATATCCTCCCTAAGCTCGATCGTATTGTTCCCAAAGTTAGGGGCCAGGTCGTGCTATCCCAATAGTTTGTTCGAGCTGTCCATAAGTCCGGTTGTGCACTCCTTGAAACCGGTTAGGCGTTCATCTCTTGTTTCCTTCAACGTCTCCAGAATTTGTTTATGCATGAGCCCTTGTGGTGAAGGCTTCATCTTCACCTTGGGTGCCTTATCGATGCTCCAATTGGGTGCTGGACGTTTGGTGTGGCTATTAGGCATCTAAGGAGTGGTTGAACTCACGTTGCATGTTGTTTGGATCACGCTAAGGTATGATCGAGTCGCGTCTAGCTCGACGTTTGAGATGTCTTTCATCTTATCTTCGTCCAGCAGCTTTGTGTAGTATGTTACATCATTTGGGTCTTTATATACTTCTCTTTCAGCTGCTAAGAGAGCCATCTCAAGGGAATCTATATTCCCGATCTCATCAAGAACTTCCTCAGCTAGTTTCTCTAGGACGTCGATGTAGAATACCGAATCCACCATACAAGGCTGTTTGACTGTGTCGTTCGGATTGAACACCATTTCATCATCTCCGAACTTTAGTGTTAATCTTCTTTCAGCACAGTGTATGATCGTCTTTTCCTTATTGAGAAACGGCCTACAGATAATAATTTAGATTTTCTTATCCTCCATATCCAAGACGACAAAGTCGACCGGGACGAAGCACTTCCCAACTTGTAATGGCACGCCTTCCAGCATGCCCTCGGGTATCCTAACACTTTGATCGGCCATGGTGAGTGCCGTTCGTGTAGGTTGAAGATCCATCATGTTCTAAGATCCAATTTTTTTGTATAACGACAATATAGCACGCTTACGCTTGCTCCGACATCGATTAGTGCATGGTTAATTTTATAATCACCTATTTTATAAGGGATCATGAATATACCTAGATCGGGCATCTTCTTGGGTAGGTTTAGTTGCAGCATCAAAATTTTCAGCATCACGGTTTCATCTCCACGTCTTGTTTGTTCGCAAGCACCTATTTCAAGAATTTAGCGTATAAAGGCATCTTCTTCAACGCTTCGTGGAATGGAATGGTGATATTCATATTCTTGAACATCTCCAAAAACTTAGCAAATTGAGCATCCTCGTTCTTTTTGCGTTGACATTGGAGAAACGGCAAAGGAGGAGGCCTCAGTTGGGGTTTAACGTATTTCGGCTCCTCTTCTTCCTTGGCTTCCTTCTTGTGCTCTTCAACGTTATTGCCCTTTTCCACCGTAGTACTAGACATTTCACCTTTTTCAAATGTTGAAGGAGTGGGTTGATCAATCATTTTCTTGCGTTGACACTGTGGAAACGGCAAAAGAGGCGGTCTTGGTTTGGGTTTTACGTATTTTGGCTCTTCTTCCTCCTCGGTTTTCTTCTTGTGCTCTTCAACGTTGGTGCCTTTTTCCACTACTGTCCTAGATGTTTCACCCCTTTCAAACATCAAAGGAGTGGGCTGATCCACCGTCTTACCACTCCTTAGATGTATAGCGTTGACGTGCTCACGAGGATTCGCTTCTAGCCTTCCTGATATAACTCCTTGTAGTTTAGAGGAGTTCGCAACAAGTTGTGCAACCTAATTGTCCAAGATCTTTAGGTTCGATTGAATCCCCACAACTTTCTTCTTTACGTCATCATGATCCGCTCTCATCCCTCTAAGTTCCACGTATTGATCTTTCTATCCTTGTAAGATTTGAGCGAGCATAGACTTCATATCGGCATTAGCTTCTTGTTGCAGAGGAGGGGGCGCATGTGGCTGATAATTCTGAGTTTGGGGCTGCTTCCTTGGCTGAAAGTTTTGATTTTTTGCATCACTCGTGGCTGAAAGTTATCCGATTGATTTTGTGCGTTCAACGCACCGTCGGAATTCCTATACGAGAAGTTTGAATGATCTCTCCATCTGGGGTTGTATGTGTTCCCTAGAGGCTGATTGTTTCCCACGTAGTTCACTTCCTCATACCTTTGAACTTCTTGTTCCCATGACTGCTCCGAGTAATGTGGACGATAGGATTTCGACAGAAGATTGTAAATCCCCACGACTTGATCCTTTACTTTGGTTAAACTGGCGTATAGAACATGTGAGTCTTTCATATGAGCATCCCTTGCTGGAGTGTTGCGTCTATATTCTCCAGCAGCATTGTTTCCTTCATCGGCCATTCGGTCTATCAAATCTTCACTTTGAGGTTACTCAAGGAACCTCCAGCAACGACTATGATTAGAATCCTCGTGTTATCCATGAGTCCTTGCAGAAAATTGTGTATTGGATAACTCTGATCCTTTCCATGATGTGGAGAAAGACGTTGATAACCTTTGAAATATTCTCATTCTTCTTATAAATTCTCAGCTGCTCCTTGCACGAACGTGTTAATCTAACTTTTACCGAACTGAGCTTTACTTTGAGGGAATAATCGCGTCATGAATTTCTCCTCTAGTTGTCCCCATGATCGTATAGAGTTCGCCGGTTGGGAATACAACCAGTCTAGCATGTTATCCTTCACTAAGAATGGGAAGGCAGTGAGCATGACGTCCTCATCCGAGAATCCTTCTTCGATTGTGATAGTTCTACAAAGCATCTTGAATTCCGTAAGATGTTGGTTCGGATCTTCGGTGGGTCTCCCTCTAAGCTCTGCGTTACTAAGCATTTGGATGAATGTTGGTTGTCATTCCATGATAGCGTCCCTCCTAGTGATGCAAGACAAGAGTTGCGTATGCCTAGGAACAATGTATGATCCATAGTTTAACGCGGCTGGAATTTGTGGCGCAATAAGACATGTTGTGTTTTGGTTTATACGTTCCGCCATCTGTTCGTCTTCGCCCTCGTCTGCAAGTTTTTGTTCTATTACCTCTTCGGGCTCGCTATCTAAATCCGCTGGTGTGTCGTGTATCGGTTGGCTTGCGCTAGCTTTCGTTTTCTTTCTCAACCCTCTAAATGTTTTATCGATTTCTAGATCGTAAACTAGATCATCACTACCAACAATTCTCAAGCACTAGTGATCTGCACACGAAAAGACAAACACACACAAAATCGTGTGAGCTCCGAAAGGTAAAGAAATTGACTAAAAAAAGAAAAGAAAACAAAAATACAAAAAAACAAATAAGACTCAAGAAGGGACTACATCCTAATCCAAAAGTATCCTAACTCTAAAACCGTAATCAATTCTGATAACACGTAATTCGTTATAGTTTTTATATCATTCTTAGGTCTAGTTTTGAGTAGATTACTTAGATATCATTCATTTATCGAGTTTATTCGAAGACTTTATCTACATTTCGTGTTTTGCATAGGAAACGAAGACATGGGAGAAACACGAGAGATTATGGCAATCTGACCCCGAAAACGTAGTTGAGTGACAAGATTCAACTTGTGCAAGGCCATGGACTGAAAGTGAACACTCAAACACCGAGCGAAAGGAGCAGAAACAACATTTCAAGACATGCCCGCTCGGGCATTGGAAGTGTACACGATCGGGCTAATTGTTGCCAATCACCCCCGTAGCTTTGCACGACTCGGGCACTCAAGGAACACGACCAAGATGGAGTGCCCGCTCGGGTGGAATTGGAGTCCCCGCTCGGGCAAATTGATGCCAAGAAATCACCGTAGGTTTGCACGACTCGGGCTCAAGAATCACACGATCGGGCATGGTGCCCGATCGGGCT
>CM071869.1:18660317-18683836 GCA_036759665.1 Gynandropsis gynandra | reverse complement strand
CTTGCCAAAACAGAAAACGCACCAAAACCCTAAATTTCCGGCCGTCGTCCTCCACACCTCCTAGCGGCCTGATCTCACCGCGTCCCGGGTCGCCGCTCGTATCTTGTCCCGCGCCGCGCTCCGTTGCTGCTCCATCGCCGGTTTCCTCCCCTACAAACCCTAGATCTATTGTTTTCAACCCTAGATCTAAATCCCCAAACCCTAATTTGTACCTCTCTTGCTCCACTTCCACCGCCTAGCCCGTTTTTCTCGCGTCCTGGATCACCCCTCCTCCTTCGTCACACACCGCGTCCGCTGGTTACCCCATCGCGGCCACCGATCCTCTATCAATCTACCCTAGATCTAATCTAAGATCTAACCCTAGATCCACAATACCAAACCCTAGATCTTGCATCTCTTGCTCACCGCCTTCAAAACCCTAACTCATGGCCGGCCAAACAAGTCATTCTATCGCCCGTGTCTCCGATGCGGCCCCGACCTTTGATCCACAACATCCGCTCAGCACTCTTCTCACCGTCAACATGGCCAACATCACCAAACTGACGCCGACCAACTTCCTCACGTGGAATGTTCAGATTCGTGCCCTTCTTGAAGGCCACAATCTTCAATGTTTCATTGAGGAAAACTCTGTTGTTCCTCCGGCAAAGATCACCATGATGGAGTGTCCGTCGACAACCCTAATTTTCAGCCATGGAAGCAACAAGCCCATCTCCTCTTCTCAGCCCTATTAGGAGCAATTTCGGCCTCTCTACAGCCCCTAATTGCACGCGCCCCGTCCACCTACGAGGCATGGAAGACGCTTGCCAACACTTATGGTAAAGTGTCTCGCGGCCACCTTCTATAACTTCGTGATAACATCAAGCGTTCATCAAAAGGATCCCAATCCATTGATGAATACCTACGTGCCATCACCACTACTGCTGATGAGCTTGCTCTATCGGGAAAGTCGCTTGATCACGAAGATGTACTCGATGCAATCCTAGACGGTCTTCCCGAAGAGTATAAGCCGATTGCGGACGTCATTCGTGCAAAGGATACCGCTGCATCCGTTGAAGAAGTTCACGAAAAACTTCTTAATCATCCTCTTTTGGCCGTTGCTCCCATCACGGCCAACCCCACGGCCACGCACTCATCCAATTGGTCTCGCTCGGATTCTCGCTCGTCCGGCCCTTCCAATTGGTCTCCTCTGGATTCTCACTCGTCCGGCTCATCCAATTGGTCTCGACGTCCTCGTCAACGTTCACCAACACGTTGTGGCTATCAAGGCAAATGTCAAGCGTGTGGTGTTCAAGGCCACAGCGTTCAATGCTACCCACACTTCCGTCTTGTCTCCTCCCCCGTTATTCTAGAAAACCCCCCGATGCAACCAATGGCAGCATTCCTCCTCACATTGGGAGCCACGACCGCAAGCTCACCATGCTGTTGTCTCACCCTATGATGCCAACTCGTGGATACTGGATAGTGGAGCATCTCATCACATCACATCGGATCTATCCAATCTTGCCATCCACTCCTCGTACCGCGGCAATGATGATGTTGTTGTCGGTGATGGAAATGGCTTATCCATCACACATACGGGTTCTATTTCTATACCCCTTGACACTAGGCCGTTAGCATTACGGAATGTTTTATGTGTGCCTAAGATCTGTAAGAACTTAATTTCGGTTAATCAACTTTGTAAGACTAATGATGTATCCGTTGAATTTACTCCTTGTGAATTTCAGGTGAAGGATCTCAGCACGGGGGCGTAACTTCTGAAAGGAAGCGCTAAAGATGGAGTTTATGAGTGGCCCACCCCATCTATTACCTCGTTTCCTCCTTTTGCATTTCATAGTGTCAAGCCCACTTCGTCCGAGTGGCATTCCCGTTTAGGTCATCCGTCGTCTTTGATTTTGAATAAAGTTGTCAAAACTTTCGATTTACCATTGTCTAAGGATTCTACTTATGTGTTTTGCAATGCGTGTTGTCGGAATAAAAGTCACAAACTACCTTTTTCCACTTCCACTCTTACCACTTCCCGACCACTTGAAGTGATCTTTTCCGATGTTTGCACATCTCCGATTTATTCCGTTGATGGTTTCAAATACTATGTCATTTTTGTAGATCACTTTACACGTTATTCTTGGTTGTATCCACTCAAAACCAAATCCCAAGTTCGTGACACATTCATTCAATCCAAAACACTCGTTGAAAACAAATTTGACAAACGCATTGCAACACTCTATTCGGATAACGGAGGTGAATTCATTGCCTTACGTTCTTTTCTATCCTCTCATGGAATTTCTCATTTTACATCTCCACCGCATACTCCTGAACACAATGGTATATCGGAAAGACGACATAGGCATGTTGTAGAAACTGGTCTATCCCTTCTCACGCATTCCTCTATGCCCTTAACCTATTGGTCGTATGCATTTTGTACAGCGGCTTATCTCATTAACCGCCTCCCGACACCGACCCTTGGTATGTCTTCCCCTTACGAGTGTCTCTTCCAACAACCACCAAACTATACTAAACTTCGTGTCTTTGGATGTCTATGTTACCCTTGGTTACGTCCCTATACAGCGAACAAATTAGAACCCAGATCCGATCCATGTGTCTTCCTTAGGTACTCATCCACTCAAAGTGCATACGTTTGTCTTATTCCGCTTAGGTCGCGCATATTTATATCCTGTCATGTCCACTTCATTGAGTCTACCTATCCCTTTGCCGAGCCTACTAAATTTTTCCCACAAACCACCAAATCAACCATGGTAGCCACCTCTTCAAATAGCGTCAACCCTGCACCATCCTTCTCGCCACCACTCATTGCTCCGTTACCGGTTCAGCCCCTAAGCTCGGATTCTTCACCGCTGCAATCCTCGGATATTGGCTCTCCGTCTTCGGCTCCTCCTCATGTTGAGCCCTCAACGTCGTCACAGTCTCCCGAGCTTATTATCTTGGACGTGCCACCGCAACGTCCTCGCACAAATTCGCATCCGATGGTTACTCGCTCAAAGAGTAACCGATCTGCTCTTGTCGCTCAGGTGGAAAGCGAACCGGCTAATATTACTCAAGCCTTGAAAGATCCAAGATGGCGTGATGCAATGGACTCTGAGTTACAGGCCTTACATCGCAACCAAACGTGGCAGCTTGTTCCCGCAGCACAAGCAAAGAATATTGTTGGTTGTAGATGGGTGTTTCGAATCAAACGCAAGCAAGACGGATCCGTGGAACGATTCAAAGCTCGACTTGTTGCAAAAGGGTTTCATCAAAGACCGGGTATTGATTATCATGAGACTTTCAGCCCGGTTGTCAAACCAACAACCATCCGTGTTATCTTGAGCATTGCGGTCTCCCGTGGATGGTCTCTCCGACAGCTTGATGTTAATAACGCCTTTCTTCAAGTCAGTCTCATGGAGGAGGTATACATGTCTCAACCCCCGGGTTTCATTGATCCTACTCATCCTACTCATGTGTGCAGACTTCAGCGAGCAATCTATGGTCTCAAGCAAGCTCCTAGAGCTTGGTATTCGGAACTTCGCACATTTCTTCTTGCTCGCGGCTTTAGCAACTCTTTGGCGGACAACTCTTTGTTCATTCTCAACACAACCGCGCTACAATTGTATGTGCTGGTTTATGTTGATGATATTGTTGTTACAGGCAATTGCTCATCAAAAGTCCAGCAATTCATTGATGCCCTAGCCGCTCGCTTCTCCATCAAGGATTTGGGTGACTTATCATACTTTCTCGGGGTAGAAGCAACGCGGATGTCTCGTGGCCTACATTTGACTCAACGGAAGTACATTCAAGATCTTGTGGTGTTAAGAAACGGTCTTCCGAGGATGATCCGAATTTTCTCATTTTCCTCCATGTCTACGACGATGAAATCAATCGGAACGAAGAACTTCCCGACTTGTAATGGTATGTCTTCCAACAATCCTTCAGGGATTCTCACGCTTCGATCAGCCATGGTAAGTGCCATTCATGTAGGTTGAAGATCCATCATGCCCCTAAGATCCAATTTCTCGTATAATGATAATGGTAGCACACTTACGTTTGCTCCAACATCGATTAGTGAATGGTTAATTTCATAATCACCTATTGCAAGGGATCATGAACATACCTAGATCGAGCATTTTATTTGGTAGATTTGGTTGCAGCATTGAGTATGTTACCATTACGGTTTCCATCTCCACGTCTCGTTTGTTCGCAAGCACCTCTTTCAAGAGCTTAGTGTGTGAAGACATCTTCTTCAATGCTTCCTGGAATGGAATGGTGATGTGAATCTTCTTTAACTTCTCAAAAAACTTAGTGAATTGGGCATCCTCAGTCTTTTTGTGTTGATGTTGGGGAAATGGCAAAGGAGGCGGTCTTGGATCGGGTTTTACGTATTTTGGCTCCTTCTCCTCCTCGGGTTTCTTCTTGTGCTTTTCAATGTTACTGCCCTTTTCCACTGCTATACTAGACGTTTCACCCTTTTCAAATGTTGAAGGAGTGGGCTGATCTACCTTTTTCTTGCATTGACATTGTAGAAACGGCAAAGGAGACGGCCTCGGGGCTGGTTTTATGTACTTTGGTTCCTCTTTGTCCTCGGGCTTCTCCTTAAGCATGTTGACAGCCTTTTCCGCTGCTATGATAGATGCTTCACCCCTTTCAAACATCAAAGGAGCGGGATGATCCACCGTCTCACTACTCCTTAGATAAATCGTGTTTACGTGCTCATGGGGATTCGCTTCGGGTCTCCCCGGTAGAACTCCTTGTGGACGTGCCGCCCCTTGTGCTAGTAGTGCAACTTGCATCTCCAAGTTTCTAGGGTGAGTTTGAAAGCCTGCTCTCTTGATCCGTGATGTGGTGAAATTCAAGCTAAATATTTCCTAGACCACTTCACCGCAAGTATAGGGTTCGTGTAGTACCAGGTCGAACTCTAGGGACTAATGCAGCCTTATCCTAAGAATATAACTAAATTAAGACGATGTGAAGTAGATGGTGGCGTGGCGCAAATATCTAAAAGACTAAACTAAATGGTAGCAACGATAGAAGGTTATGGAAGACTTGACGATGAACAACACTACGGGTGTCGGGTACTGGGAATCGCATGGATGTAACAACTAAAGATCATAAACCTATCGAATTATCTTGATAACGGGAAATTCATGCTCTAAGGTGAGGAGTGACTCTGCCGAGTCTAAACCTCCTAACCATACTACGTGCAACCCTACCTTCCAGCAGTGATTAACCCGTACTATGGCAGCGTTACGAGCGCAATCCTAATTCCTAAGTCGATTAACCGACCGGTCAGATTCTCATTAATCAAACTTAACCTACAACTCAACAGTTCCAGATTCATACTTTAACCTTCCAGCAAAATACGAATTCCTATGTTACTGAGCGGGCAGCACTAGTATAAGCGTTACGATGTTGATAATAGGACCGAATATCAAGACAAATAAGATAGATCTAAGCATTAACGCATAAATTTGTACATCCGTTACAAAATTGATATCCCTAACCCATAGTTGGGAATCTACGCACTCATGGAGTTTACTGACAACAAAGATGACATAACCCTAAACATGATAAACCCTAGGAAACTCGATGCTTTGATCTTCCCTATTACGTTACCGATGTGTGGATTGATGCTTCTCTCCTTTTCCAGCGCCTCCAGATCCTTTCTTGATGATTTCCAAGCCTTTGCTTGCCCTAGCCGTCGCCCCCTTGCGTCTGGATTTGTTTTGTTCGCTTAATTTGCTCGTTCCAACTCTAAATCAAGGTTGTTGCGAGAAAGGCGGCCCGCTCGGGTACACGTTTAACCCGGTCGTGCAGAGGCGCGCCCGATCGTGTAGAGTGTTGAGCCCGATCAGGCAATGCTTCCCGATCGAGTGGTTGAACAGCCCGAGTCGTGTAAACTCTTGGGGATTTTCACGACTAATTGCTGCCCGACCGGGTACCATGTTGCGCCCGATCAGGTGTGCTTACCCGATCATGTTGTCTTCGAGCCCGGGTCGTGCAGATTGTGTAATTAAACCCCGTAGCTTTTGCCCGAGCGGGTAGACCTCAGTGCCCGAGTGGGCACTCTTCAATTCATGATTTTGCTCTTTTCCGCTCGATGCTCGGGTGGTCCATTGAGTTCTGTGGCTTGATTTTGGCTCCGAGTGAACTGTATCTTCAATTTGAGTGGGTTGATTCAGGAATTCGCCTTTTTATGCTCGTTTAGGCCTTACCGTCTTAAAACCTGAAAACTAACAAAATGGGCGTATATAAAGAATAATCGTATCGAAAATGTAACTTATGCTATCAAATCTATGCGAAAATGATACTAATACCTAACCTAAAACTGATACACTTTACGTGTTATCAAACTCCCCCAGACCTGAACCTTTGTTTGTCCTCAAACAAAACTAAAGCCAAGTATAGGAAGAATCTAATAAGATACTAGCATGAAAATATTCGAAGGGTTAGTCATTCCGCAAATCAACGCGTCACATGAACAAAGGCCTAAGCGTCCGAGTATAGACTTATATCTACCGAAAGTTCCGAGCCATGCAATCCTACCAATAATCTAAGTCTATTTCACAACCCTAGATAACGTCGAAGCGATCTCCATACCAATTCCCCTGAGCTTTTGATATCATTAAACTCGTTTTTCTCGTTCTTATTCTTTTTTTATACTTAGATCCATGCTTTGTTCCTAGGATGTGGAAGTCGAAGAGGGATGGCTTTCTACTTAGATCCAGGTTGCCTATGGCACACTCATAAGGTCGTGTGACCTTAGCGGAGTGAAGAGGTGCGTTATTGAAGATTATTTTTTTCGCCTTTTATTTTTTTCTAGATTACGCATCACTCTAACCCTTAGGACGTAGAACAGCGCCTCAGCCCACCACTTAGACCTGAACCATCGATCATCGATGTACTCATGTCAATGCTAACTCGGAATAGTCAGAAACTTATCCTAGATGACGGCGGAGTATAAGTGTGTGGCATCTAATGACTCATGAACGGTATAGATATATCAACCAAGCAAAGGCTAGATGGTATACACGGAGATATGGCTACTTGGTACTGAAATCTAAGGGGTGAATTCAACTCTAGATCATGGCTTCAAGCACAACTACTCAACTAATCGGTATCCAAAAGACTTCTAAGCAAACCTAGACTATCGTTCACGATTCGACAAGGTCGCAAAGAATGACTAAAGCTCGAAAATTTGTACTACGTATCCATCAATTAATTCCTAATCCTAACCCTAATCCTAATCCTAATCGCAAATATGTCACTCATAAAAAAAATTCGTATCACTCAAAAGAGTTCCCCCCCCCCCAGACCTGAACGGAACACAGTCTCGGTGTTCGAGATCTGTGAGGGATACCCGCATGCAAAAATTCGAGAAAATATAAGAAAGAGTAAGAACGAGTACACCTGGTGTGTTTAGCTTTCTCGAATTTGCGATACATCCCAAATTGTGATACTCTCTTGCTCTAATGCGGGTGTTATCGTGAGGGACCTGAGATATAAGTCATGCAACGCAAAAGATAGAGAAGAGAATACTAAATCAATAAGTCTGAAAGAGCGTACATAAGCGCGAAAACTAAAAAGAAGAAATAAGAAAAAAAATAGTCCATAAAACAAGAAATAGAAAAAGAAAGAAAAAGGAAAAAGGAAGAAAAGTGGCCTAATACTATTCCTCTCCACCGCGAGTGGCCGGAGGGTCTGCTGGCTCCGCGGGTGCCCCTTCCCCAGGTGGGAAGTAGAAGGACTGCAGCCCGTATGGAATGTGCGGGCGGTATGGAATAGCGCCAGTATGGTAATCCTGAGGGATCGGCACGTACAGCTCCTGATAGTGCTGTATGCTGAGCTGCTGGAATCTACGAACGGACTCCATGAGGTAGTACGTGTGCTGAATCGACTGCTCCTGAAACTGCTGCTGCTCCGCATATCTCGCAGCCTCAATGTCATGCATCGCCGCCTCAAGGTCGTACCTCTGCTCTGCCATGTAAGATTGATATCTAGTCTCCTCTTTAACATACCTGAGAACGTCGGAGATACCTTCCATGGAAAGGAGTCAGAGCGATGATGAGGGTACTCTGGGCGGGCGCGAGAGTGTGTGGCGCGTCGGCTGCGCTGTCGAGACATTGACGGTCCCGGTGCAGCGGCTGGAGGTGGATCTACCTCACCTAGTACCGGGCCGATGTGTCCGATGGCTGGGTCAATCCTGAATCGAGAGCCCTCCTCGTCCAATCCTGGCATCTGAATCTCGTGTTGGTCGACTTCCAAGTTTCGACTGTGCTCATCCTTGTAACTCCATATGACTCTGTACCTCTCGATCGTTATCGCCCTTCGGTTGTGCAAGTTCTGAAGGTTCAGCTCGGGCTCCTCATTGATCTTGTCCTCTGTCAGGATGCCAAGGTTGATCCCGACTCTGCGTGCTATCATCGTGATAATCCCACCGCACATGATCTTCGTGTCCGTGAACATTTCTCGATGGCGATGTCGTGGAAATTCCGCATGACTAGCGACGCCAAGTCGACGTCTAGAATGTCCCACTCGTTAACGGCGAAGCCTGACTGTACCACCCGCCTAAGGTACGCCAACTCTATGTGGTTGACTCTGCCTTGTGCTCCTTTTCCTAGTATAGAAGAAACTAGGAAATAATGGAAGTACCTTAGAGCGGGGTGGCGTATGTGGCTGGCTTTGGACCTCGTCGAGTATTCACCACTTCACCGTA
The DNA here is from genome assembly GCA_036759665.1 of Gynandropsis gynandra. Lineage (NCBI taxonomy): Eukaryota > Viridiplantae > Streptophyta > Magnoliopsida > Brassicales > Cleomaceae > Gynandropsis > Gynandropsis gynandra. Next base: position 18,675,132 of record CM071869.1, on the reverse strand, counting down.
AGTATACGGTTCGTGTAGTACCTGGGTCGAACTCTAGGGAATAATACAGCCTTATCCTAAGAATATAACTAAACTAAGACGATGTGAAGTAGATGGTGGTGTGGTGCAAATATCTAAAAGACTAAACTAAATGGTAGCAACGATAGAAGGTTATGGAAGACTTGACGATGAAGAACTCTACGGGTGTCAGGATACCGGGAATCGCATGGATGTAACAACTAAAGATCATAAACCTATCGAATTATCTTGATAACGGGAAATTCATGCTCTAAGGTGAGGAGTGATTCTGCCGAGCCTAAACCTCCTAACCATACGTACGTGCAACCCTACCTTCCAGCAGTGATTAACCCGTACTATGGTAGCGTTACGAGCGCAATCCTAATTCCTAAGTCGATTAACCGACCGGTCAGATTCTCATTAATCGAACTTAACCTACAACTCAACGGTTGTGGATTCATACTTTAACCTTCCAACAAAATACGAATTCCTATGTTACTGAGCGGGCAGCACTAGTATAAGCGTTATGATGTTGATTATAGGACCTAATATCAAGGCAAATAAGATAGATCGAAGCATTAACGCATAAATTTGTACATCCGTTACAAAACTGATATCCCTAACCCATAGTTGGGAATCTACTCATTCATAGAGTTTACTGACAACGAAGATGACATAACCCTAAACATGATAAACCCTAGGAAACTCGATGCCTCCATCTTCCCTATTGCGTTATCGATGTGTGGATTGATGCTTCTCTCCTTTTCCAGCGTCTCCCGAGCCTTTCCTGATGATTTCCAAGCCTTTGCTTGCCCTAGCCGTCGCCCCCTTGCATCTTGATCTGTTCTGTTCACTTAATTTGCTCGTTCAAACTATAAATCAAGGTTGTTGCGAGAAAGGTGGCCCGCTCGGGTACACGTTTTACCCGGTCGTGGAGAGGCGCGCTCGATCGTGTAGAGTGTTAAGCCCGATCGGGCAATGCTTCCCGATCGCGTGGTTGAACAGCCCGAGTCGTGTAAACTCTCGGGGATTTTCAGGACTAATTGCTGCCCGACCGAGTACCATGTGGCGCCCGATCGGGTGTGCTTACCCGATCATGCCGTCTTCGTTCCCGAGTCGTGCAGATTGTGTAATTAAACCCCGTAGCTTTTGCCCGAGCGGGTAGACCTCAGTGCCCGAGCGGGCACTCTTCAATTCATGATTTTGCTCTTTTCCGCTCGATGCTCGGGTGTTCCATTGAGTTCTGTGGCTTAATTTTGGCTTCGAGTGACTTGTTTTAAATGTAATTCAATGGGTCTCATATTTATAATGATGACTAACAAACAATAGACAACTTAATAAAATAAGCTAAATTAAGAAAACTCGACAAAATCGCTTGGTCGAGCGCCGCATAAGTCTTAATTCTAAAATCTAAAAAAAATCAAGTATATTGGTCTAGAGAAAAAAACTCGGATCAAGCATTTTCTTGTCCTGGCCGAGCACAATTTTTCTTTAGTTGAGTATTATGTGATCCTTCTTTTTCTTGTTCCTATCAGCCTTCTCTCCTTGTAGGGACCTCTTGTAGTATTTATTGAGTGTTCCTCGACATTCTCGTAAAGTCATTATCCATTATTTCATGTCCAATTGTGCGAAGACATCACGAAGCTCCTTTTCCTTGCTCTTTGTTTTATGTCGTCGTGCAACTTGTGATGGATCCAAGATCTTGTCCTTACCAGACCGTCGCATGAGGCACAACTAACAAGCAAGAGATCAACTCGATGATGATATCGGCAAAATAAAGATGGAGATTCCTACATTCATTGGTTGGAGTGATCCAAAAGCTTATTTGGAGTGAAGACATAACACATTATTATTTTTTTCTACCATCAATACTCAAACTGAAGAAGGTAAAACTGGAACCGGTGAAATTCAACGACTATGCATTAGCGTGGTGGGATTAACTCACCCTTTCACGAAAGCATCTTGAAGATAGTGCTATCACCTCTTGGGATGAGATGTGTACTATCATGATGCGTCGAATTGTACATTCTCATCATCATCGAGAGGTTAATCAGCATATGAGATTATTGGTACAAGGTAGTATGAGTGGGGAATATTATTATTACAAAAAGATGGAATTTCGTAAGGTGTTAAGGGATGAGTTCACTATCATCCATCGAAAACTTTATCAGGAAGACGACACTGATCATGGAGTTCATCAAGCACAACTAAGGAAGAGTATCGCATGTCGTTATAGAAATCCACAACATGTGGATATGGACACAAAAGAGTACATAAAATTTCAGACACCATGACAGGTCCATCGAGTCAGGACTAGGGAAGATAATAATGTCAATCTAGAGATCCCAATTTTCATGGGATGAAGCAATATGGAAGGATACTGAGTGGGAAAGGAAATTTGACATGATAAGGCTTTCATCAGCAAAGTCCATCGAGTCAGGTCACACATTCACGTAGGTGGTAAGGAGAGAAACCAATAGTGACGTGGATTGAAATGTGTGTAGTGATGAGATGTTGCTTTGTACCTTTTCATTATCATAGAGAGGTGAATCAATGTCCACAATGATTTGTTCAAGGGAATCGAAGCATTGAGAACTCTTACAAAGATACATCCAAACCAAGAGGGAGTACCCGAGAAAAACATAAGGAGTATAATGACGTGAAATTTTTTTGGTAGAGTAACTTTGTAACCATGGATAACAAAGACACGAAGTTTGTTGTGTGGAATCTGAAAAATACAGTCGGAGAGAGATGACTTAAAAAAGAGTGGGGATGTGATTAATGAGATAAACCATTGTGGAAAAAATGTATAAGATAAAAAGGTCACAAGCATGGAGTCATGCATGAGAAAGAAGAGTCTGATTTCAACAAAGCGGCGATGTTTACATTCAAATATCGCATTGTGTTTGGGGTGTGAGGTGGGTTAGTAAAGTGAGAGATTATATAGGAGGTAAAATAATGAATGAAGAATGATATATCCGCCTCCATTATCGAAATACATGTACATAGTTTTGGTTTAGAATCTTTGTACTATGTTTTTGAAGTGTTCAAACATGGTGATGACACCAAATTTGTTAAGAAGAAAATCCACGTGTACCGAGTGTAATGGTCCAAAAAAATGGCATAGTATTTGTAGCCATCAAATAAATAATAGGTGAGGTCCAAACATTAGGAATGCCACACAGAAATAGTAATTTTTATTGCGGAAAATGCTATAGAAGAAGATGAGGGGGACTTAAGACTTGAATGTGTGGACCACTCATATAGACTATTTTAGTTTGTCAGTTCATGGGTTCTGCCTTCGTGTGTAGATCATTCACCTGAAATTCCAAAGGGAAATTCCATATAAACATCATTGGGCTTGCACAATTGGGTGGCTGAGAGTAAATTCTATTGCATGGACGTAATATGAAGATTATTTCAAATCGTAAGTGTAAGAGAAACTGATAAAAAAAAACTTGTACTAATGATGGGTATAATGGATTCATTCCCTAAAACAACTTTTTTACCTTCATAAGGACTAGGCGAAGAGAGGTTTTGGAGATCCGCTGCGATTTGATGTGATGCTCCATGATCAATAAGCAATGGTCTGGAGTCATATGGAGATGTGGTCGTGGGTACACTTGATGCATCCACACTTGACCCTACAAATACCATGAGTTAGATAAAGATGGATACTACGGTTGCGGAGATGGGTACCCATTGAGGGCACCTTTTCGCACTATAGCCTTAAGTACCACGTGCTTGGCGACGACGATCATAAGGCATTTGATGAGGATAAGAATCTACCCGAGATACAGACAACACAAGGACTAATCACAAGAGTTAAAGCTAAGAGCATACAGAACGTCTTTGCTCAAGTGGTAGCAGACGAACTTGCTAAGGCACCACAAGGGCATCAAGAGATATCAAGGGAAGTTTATGTGATGTACCTATGAGTGAATGAGGTCGAGAGAAACAAGAAGCTAAGAGACCCAAAGATGCTCGGCCCGAGAAAATTTCCACGCAAACCGATCGAACGCAATGTACATGAGAAGGCTGATGTGCTCGACCCAATCAAAGAATCGTTCGATTCAAACAAATCATCTGGAAAAATGGAGCATGCGAAAGGCTTGAACATTGTTATTTGGTTCCCATAAATAGGTTACTCATTTTAAGAAATTATTATCTAAGTTTTGATTAATAAAATCATCTTTTTATTTCCTAGTATATAGATTTAGCTGCCGAACTCTTGGAGAGATTCCCAGTTGTTCACCGACTTATCAACACAAGATCACAAGTGTTGTGGTATCGTTCTTTGTGTCTAAAGTTTTCTAGTCAAGTTGTACTCAAAGTTAAGGACGTCCTTGCTTTGAAAATACAATTTCTAGGTTCTACTATCGGGTTGTTGATAACGTTTATTTTGTTATATTATATTAATTCATTTTCATTGTTAGTTTAATCATTCATTTAGACTTTACCGAGCATTAAGCATCGTTTAGTCCTCTTTTAGCGTTTTCTCGTGTTATTGTGGAAATGAAATATCAGGGTACAAACATGAGGAAATGAAGCAAAAAACCACTCTCCTATCAACCATGCACGGTCAGCAACTAAGGATCATGAATCGAAGAAGAAAAATGGAGCAAGAACGGCTGGAACACATGCTGGCTGCTAGAACAAAAATAGAAACATGCTGGCTGCTGGAACAAAAATGGAAACATGCTGGCCGTCAAACACAAAAAAAGGAAACTTGTTGGAGTGCCACTTGGAAGGACACGGCTGGAATGAATTGGAAGCTTGCTAGAGCAGAAGATGCAACCGCTGCACACAAGAAAGAGAAACTCCAGCCGTGAGGAACAGAAAAGGAACCTTCAATTGGATTCTTGGGAACCATCACAAGTACGGCCGGCCTATATTTGAACGAGAATCCCGCTGGAACAAGAAAAGGAAACAAGACCGCTGGAGCTGAAGGAATTGGAAGGACGGCCAAAGAGAAAAATAAAGGGAAAAGGAAAGAAATGAAAGAGAAAATAGCACGAAGGGGTCAAGAGGACAAGAGGAATTTCGGACAGAAACACCACATACCACACGACACACACACGTAGAGAGAAGGGAGAGAGCAGCACGCCGGAAGGCCGAAGACGGGGCAACGAACTCGAAACATGGAGGAGCTGTTGAAGACTACGCTATTAGGATAGGGGAGGAATCTCATTCTTTATCTATGTTGAAAATAGTTTTCTTTTTTGTTTTGTTTTCTAAGTCCATGTCCGATTAGTTTAGTAGCTACGGGTTAGAGTTTTGCCGATATGTAATGATGTCCTATGCTTAATGCTCGATTATGATATTTGGTCGTTTAGGGATTTTTTGGTTGTTCTTAATGCTTTTGTTCTTGTTGGCCGTTTGAATGAATGATTATAAAAGTCTAATTGCATTGGAAGATGAATTAGATTTTGGAACATAGCCATGATTTAGGGTCTTAATCAATTTAGGACCTTGACTGGTCGATCGATTAAACTCGGAAATTAGGATAGCGATCTTAATGCATTTAGTTTGTGAGATTACACAATAAAAGAGCTTGAATTCCCCGAATACGTGATTATATCTATAACCATGATCTTTGTTAGTGCTTCATTGCATTATCGTGCATCTCTCGAAACCTGTAGTGATTAGTTTATTGAATAAACAACCATTCAGATTAGTTAGTCTTTACTTCGAATTCAATCAGTAATATGTTAATCGTCCTATTCATTAGTTTACTAGCTTTAGAGTTGCATCGATTCCCTAGTGTTCGATCCTGATACTACACAATCCGTATTCTTGTGGAAACGTTAGTCTAGGTAATTATTACTTGAGATTAACCACATCAGTTGCTATGAGGTTTTAATATGTTTCTACTCATCTAACAAAGAACACCAGTTTATGATCATATAAAGTGGTATCAAACCTCGTTCTTGCGTTAACCTATCCAATCTCGTTTTTGGTTCTGTCACTTTATTCAATATTAATTTAGTCTAGCTAGTTTTCTCGTTTTACAAACAAAAAGGAAAAAGGAAAAAACCACAAGAAAAGGAAAAAGAACAAAAAAGGAAACAAAGAATAAAAGGAAACCCACAAAATGGAAAACCACAAAAGAAAAAAAGGAAAAAACCATAAAACGTGAAAAGGAAGAAGAAAATAAAAGAAAAATGCACAAAAACAAAAAAGGGAATGATAGAAAGAAACATAGAAAGAGTATTTAGAATATAAATAGAGATGTTCTTTAATTAGAAATAATAATACTTTGAATTTGAAAACTTTACTTAAGTATCGACGTTATACACTTGTAGCGTCAAGATTTATTTGAACATCGAGAGTTCACCTCGAGACGTTTTAATGAGATTCCTTCATCGTATTTTTATTTTCTATTTTCTGTTTTAACTTTCATATGTCTAATTATGGGAATCAATGCTACCAACCACCGTACGGCGAGGGAGCTACACAGATGCATCCACCATGATAGCGGATGATGAACGAATTTAGACGCATGATGCAAGAATTCACCACTACATCAACGACATGGTCGGATGGAAGCAGCAACACGTGTAGAAGAACCACGGAGGAAACCAAAAGCATCTAGGGGTGTAAAATGAGCTGGCTCGGCTCAGCTCGGCTCAACTCGCCTTCAGCTCGCCAAAAAACGAGCTGGCTCAGCTCGGTTCGTTTTTTAAACGAGCTGGAAAATCCTAGCTCAGCTCGGCTCGCCTCTAGCCCAAAAAACGACGAGCTGGCTCGCGAGCCAAACTATTTAATTATTTTGAATTAGTTGTAATATCATATATGATAAACATATCAAACGAACCAAATAAAATATCGAAAATATGAAAACATTAATTCAAACATAATATTATAAAATATCATTGTACTAAATAAAAAATAACCTTTTCGAATAAAAAGTATAAAATATCATCGTACTTATTCGATCGCTCGTAATTTTACTAAATTGTTTCTTTATTTTGTTATATCAATTATTAGAAAAAGAAAAAATACATTATAATAGTGTATTATGTTTAAACAATATATTATGTTTTATTAAATGCAATATTATATATAATAATATACAAAAATGGAAAATATTTTATTTTTGTACATGATTTTTTTCAGCTAGCGAGCTAGCTCGTCTAAGCTCGGACTCGTTTTGGGCTCGGCTCGTGAGCTCGTTTTTTAAATGAGCTAGAAAATACCTAACTCGGCTCGCTTAAATATGGTTCGAGCTAGATCGCTTAAATATGGTCCGAGCTAGAGCTGGCTCGCGAGCCGACAGCTCATTTTACACCCCTAAAAGCATCTCATAATCCATATCCTCTAGATATGGATGACGACGAGTAGTTGAGATATTTTATGGGATCTCATGAGGAACCACCAATGCGGAGGAGATCAACTCGATGATGATATCAGTAGCTTCAGGATAAATATTCCTGCATTCATCGTGTGGAATAACCTAAATGTTATTTGGAATGGGAACAGAAGACAGAGATGGTTTCCAAGTGTCATCATTACTCTGAACTCCAGAAGGTAAAACTGACAGCAGCCAAGTTCAGCGACTACGCACTGGTGTGGTAGGGTCAATTCGAGCTTTCTCGAAAGCATCTTAGAAACTTGCAGTCACAACTTGGGATGAGATGCGTACAATCATGCAACGTCGATTTGTACCATATCACCATCATGGAGAAGTCAAACAACATTTAAGACGATTTGTGCAAGGTAATAAGAGTATGGAAGATTATTACAAAGAGATGGACTTCTTGTTGATTCAAACGAACATCGAGGAAGATCGGGAGGCAATAATGGATCGATATCTAAGCGGTCTCAATCGTGACATACAGGACTGCGTGGAAACTCACCATACGTAGACATGGACGAGTTTTTGCATCTAGCAGTAAAGATCGAGAAGCAACTAAAGAGGAAGAGAAAAATATTTTAAAGGTACAGTAACTCCTATATCACTTTGACAAACTGAGCACGCGACACAGAACTGGGTAGAAAGTGGAGGCTTAACGACCCAAACCAAAAGCTCGTACCAAGGCACCCCTAAAAAGGTCGGGGACACTTTGCTCGAGACTGTTCAAATAAAAAGGCCATGATCATATGAGTTGATGAAGGATACGAGATGGCTTCGAGAGATGAAGAGTCGCAAAATCAAAGGAATATATCAAATTCGGATGAAGAGTTCGAGAAGTATGAGACTGTAAAGGGTGAGTTATTAATAGAAAGTCAAGCATTAAATCTACAAGCTAAAGAGGAAACCATTGTACAAAAGGAAAACATCATCTATATGTGTGGGCTTGTCTAGAATAAGGTGTGTAGCATCATTGTGAATGTAGGCGGTTACACAAACGTGGCTAACGCGTTACTTGTGGATAACTTGGGAGTGAATACCACGAAATATCCTAAGCCCTCCAAGTTGCAGTGGTTAAACGATATTGGGGAAACCAAGGTTTATCCTCGGATGAAGGTTGAGTTTAGCATTGGAAAGTACAAAGATGAACCGTCGTGTGATGTGGTTCAATGCAAGCAGGTTACCTCTTGTTGGATCGACCATGGCAGTTCGCTACACAAATGCAACACGACGAGTTCAACCATAGATATTCCTTTCAAAGGATGATACGTTCACCTAGCTCTACTCACACTAAAACTGGAAAGAAAGAAATTCATATGAGTGGCCATGAAATAGTTCACAAAAAGAGTGAGGTCTTAAGAACCACAGAAACATACTTTTGAGAGACAACTCATGAGCACAACCATTCTTTTATCTCTTTAGCTCAGTCTTTTATCCCTAGGAAGTTTTCCTCCACTAGTAGGGTTTTCCGAAAAACTGCAATAGAAGTAGAAGGTCTTTCTGCAATATCTTGGACGGTCTAGAGGAGGAAAGGCTGAAGGCTCCATTTATTCTGGTGTAGATGGCTGATAGACCTATAGAACTCCTTATGAGCGCTCTTTCTATATATTATTATCTAAAAATTATAAGTAATTAATGACTGAATGAAACCAAACAATCGATATTTCATGATCAAGGTTGTAGTACTAATTATAGTAGCAGTTCTTTTATATCGTAACAATAATCAAAATATGGTCGAAAAAATCTTTATTTTACATAAATTCCATTGGACTCAGAAATCATACATCAAAAGAATTTTTTATATTCTAATATCAATAGGTTATTGTTCCTATATCTTCCCAAAAATAAAAAATTCTCTGAGAATCATTTCCGGATTCGAAAGAGAATACTTGAGCCTTCCCGATAACTAATAAATGTATCATGTATGAGAGCACAACCTTTCTTTTGATAAAATTAAACAAATTCAGAATTACTTTGACAATCAAAATAGCCTATGCTTGTAAAGTTTCGGAAACGTGTTCTCCGTAAAACACCCAACGGTTTTTCCCAATATATGGGATTACCCAACGAAAGATTAAAAATCGATATAGGAAACTTCAAAAATATTCTCGTAGGGCTAAAACAATTCAAAAATACCCTTGCCGAAAAAAATTAACTTCAAAAATACCCTTATAAATATTGATATTCTCAAAATATCCCTCCGACCTAGTGTGACCCAACGACCCAGTGCGACCTTGCGATCCTATGACCTAGTTCGACCCTGTGACCCCTATGACCCAATTCGACCCAGCGCGACCCAAAATCGCCGGAAATCGTTCCAAAATCGCCAGCAATCGTTCGAAAATCGCTAGAAATCATCGGATATCGCTCGAAATCGTCGAATATCGCTCGAAATTGCTCACAATTCGTCGGAAATCGCTAAAAATCACCGGAAATCATTAAAAATCGCTGAAAATTGCTCAAAATCACTGAAAAATGCTAAAAATCGCTGAAAGTGACAAACATCGTTGGAAATCGATCGAAAATTGTTGAAAACGCTTAAAATTACTGGAAATCGCTCGAAAATGGAAAAAAAAATCGCTAAAAATGGAAAGAAATCGCTCTCAACTTTGTTTTCCACCTCTCAAATTTATCTTTCCCTTCTCCATATGAGTTTTCACTGACAAAATATAAGAGCATATATATCTTTTCTCCAATTTTTCTTTTCTATTAGAATTACAAGGGTATTTTTAAAGTGTGTTAGTTCTACGAAAGTATATCTGATATTCTCCCGATCGATACACATGCATACACAAAAAATACAGACATATAGGCTCTTAAGACACAAAAACAGGAAGTAACAATTAACTTCTATGGACAAAGAGATCTGTTAAGATAGGATTTGACGTTCACTATAAATGTAATAACACAATCTAAACCTCTCAAGAATAAAAAAACAAATACACTCATCATGTGTTTCCTGTTGAGAGTTTGTTTTTCAGCTATAATAAACTCGGCGAACCTTTTTTTTCATATATAATATTGCGACTTTGGTTGATGATGAATCTTCATGAACAGTCCCCTCTTCAGTATCTACAAAGGAAAGCAAGAAAGCTGCAAAAGCCAAAAGCCAATGCCAAAGAAAACCGTCAAAAGGAGCTAAAAGTTTATTGATAAGAGCAATCGTTCAAAACCACAATGGAAGCCTCAGGAAACACATCTCAATTGCTGCATTCAATATCCAACATCTAGATCAAGACTACCATCAGTGACTCCAATTACGAGAAACTAGCAGGCATCATGATGATCACCTTTACTTGAACAATCAGGAACTATAGAAAGAGTAGCCGTCAAAGAATGAGAAAGAGTTTGTGGGATATATTGTCAAATATGGGCTAGGTCTAACTAATCCCAAAAGCTAGCTCAAGAGTTTAGAGTTGTCCAACACCATATATACAAGTCCCAAAGTTCATGTTCTAACCGATATGGGACAACTTATCATAACACTCCCCCTCACGCCCAGGCTCGATCCTGGAGCGCGGACATCACAATCGGGAGCTCAACATCGGTATATTCAAATCGGGACGAACCGGACTCTGATACCATGTCAAATATGGGCTGGGCCTAACTAATCCCAAAAGTTAGGTCAAGAGTTTAGGGTTACTCAAGAGTTTAGGGTTGCCCAACACCATATATACAAGTCCCAAAGTTCATGTCCTAGCCGACGTGGGACAACTTATCATAACATATATCAGCACTTCTGCAAAGAAAAATCCAAAATTTACTTTCCCCCAAAACAGAAAATCCTAAACCTAGATTTTGTGAGGATAGAGATCAAAGGAGAGGGGATAAAGAGAGAGGCAGAACCCATAGGGGCACGCACAAACATAGGGCTTTTTGGAGTTTAAAAAAATTATAGGGATAATTTGGTCAGTTATATATTTTGGATTTGAAATCCGAATGCAAACGCCAGGAACTTTGGCGTCCAATTTTTTTGAATTTTGAATCATGTGATTGGACTATCAATAAATTCTGCAAAATAAATGTTAAACACAAATGAGTCTAAAAACTCAGATTCTGAAAAAAGAACATGCATATAATTTGCTTGATTTGCCTCCTGAGGTGGTATGATTCAAACATATAAGCCTTTAAGCTGATATAGTACAACAACGGTCCTTCATGCCAGTATTCACACAGGCGATTAACAAAAAATAAACCCGTGGCTAAACATCATGGTTTAAATGCCATATTTATAACAAAGCATGACTCACATGGACCCTCGCTAACCAAATTCACTCAAATCAAATCAAATGAATTCATGCTCCCAAAAGACTAATTTAATCAGATAATATAACAAAAAAATATGCTGTCTTAGTTGTCACTCAACTCAATAATGTTTCCTTGCTATAGTACTCATCCTCTTAAAATGGTTCAAGAGCATTGTTTTATATATAAACCCCACTGAAACATGACAGTGTTGCAAACATGTACAGAAGAATTTGACACAGCATAATTTAACCCTAAACGATAGAGAGATGGTCATTGTGATGCATCAAACAGATTGTGTTTCCACGAAAAAAGACAAGTTCTCCATGAGATACAATTCTTACCTGTACCGGTTGGCTCCGCTGTTCCTCAAGAGCTTTTCCTTCTCGGATGGTGAATGACCGTTTGATTTCCTTCAAAAAGATCTAATAAAAAACTCTCCAGGTCATCTGGCGTGTACTTGATGTACTTTCCCGCATGCCTTCCACCTTCTAGCTGACTCTTATTCCTCCCATAGAAAGCTCGGTAAGCCGGGATCACTTTCTCTGATATAGATATCCTCAATTCTTCACGGAGTTGAGGATCTGGGACCTTCCAAGCAGTTTGAATCCTGTATAACTCTTCGAAGCTCACATTGAAAGCCTTGAATCTATCCTTCAAGGCCACTTTGGAGGCACTAGTTGAGATGTTGCTTCTCTGACCATATCTCGGGCTAGTACTTGAGCTCCCAGATTCTTCCCTCAAAGAAGATAGCACCCTGCTCCAGGATGCCCGGAGGTAACCAGTAGCATGCTGGCGTATCTGTCCGCGTCGTTTCTTAACCCAATCATCACCCAATAGCTTACCCAGCTCCGAATCCTTCACCTTCTGTACTATGTAGAGGATATTGTTCATCAAGAATATGTATTGCAATCCACCATCGTCATATAACTTAGATTTCTCTTCCAGATTCAGTTCTAGAGATGTAATCAACCTCAGCAGTCGCTTCGCAAGAGGTGACATGTCCTCTGGTAAATTATTAGCATCGTCCCCAGATAGGCCCTCTAATTCATTATCCTCATCATTCTCCAGAAGTGAATTCAGGGTCTCAGCATAATCCACAATCAACTTCACATAGTTCATCACATACCTTATCATCGGATGAACCTCACCATTTATAGTCGGCCTCCTCGAGGTCTCGTTGAGAACGTTATTTTCAAACTCAACAAAAGTGCCCCTCGCAGCATCACCTAATGCTGCCAAAACTCCCTTTGCTTCGTTACACACAAACACATCGGTAATCATCACCTGCAGGGCCTGCAACACATTTGCCAAGGCATCATACATATCCAAAATCCTAAACAGCTTCTCTGATGATCTTCTACCTATTGCCACAGCCTCTCCAAAATTCAACAACTGCATCACACAACTTTTGGTTGTCTCGTTGAAGCAGACTTCCTTACTTGGCTCCGAGCTACTAAAGATTTCATCGCACAGCCTTTTTTCTCCAGCAAGAAGAACTTTAACAGTAATCTTCACAGCTTGTATCCATTTCTTCATCTTCTCATCCAAAATTTTCCATTCAATCTTCTGTACTTCTTCGATGCTGAGCTTCTCCACTCCCAGAATCATCAAGCACTCGTCCAAGGCATCACGCCTCACGCTGCTATACACCTGAACACACTCCTTCTCGTAACCAGAACGGAACATCCGCTCCGCAATCTCCTTCAAGTCCGCAACTGCAGTCGGATTGATCAAATCCACCCACAGATCACCTCCTATGCTCCCTCCCCTTTCATGGAACAACCTCCTCCTACTCTCACCTCCTTCTCCATCAGCAACCTCCCCAAAATTCTCAAATTCCTCACCGATGTCACCATCTGCAAAGGACAGAGCAGTGCGTCGAATGGAGCCATAGAGCCGCTCGGCGTCGAGAGGTACGGTGTTGCGAATCAAGATATGTCGGAACTCGTCTTCCATTTGAGACATGGCAAGTTGTAACGCACTGTCGGCTCGGTCCACCAGTTCGGACTTGTTCTCCAGCGAAAAATCTTCGAGCAGAGACAGAATCTCATCGACCGCTGAGAGAAACTCTGTGGCTTCCTCCGGAGATTCCTCGAAGGACAGAGACAAAGAAGAGTTCCGGTGGTGATTTCCAGAAGATGACGAGTGCCGAGACGAATCGTTGCCGCAAGAGTCCCAGCGGTGGATGAGCATCTCCGCCGCCTCCAATCGAGCCAAAGCGGCATCGCACGCGTTCTTCTCGTCCTTCGTCATCACAGACTTGATGTTCGACAAACGGTTATCGAAGCTAGAGAAGATGAGCAGCATGTCTTCACGAACCTCTTTCGGAGTGTTCAGACTCTTCACGATCTGCTGGGCCGTCGCGAGGACACGGTCCTCAGCTCCAGCTTCACCTCCCGTCGTGGCGGAGCCTATGACCGCCGCCGCCGTCGTAGTCGTCGCTGCCATCTACTGGAGCTTCCCAAGCAAGCCTGATCGAGATGAAAAAAATAGATATGGAAACGAAATAACCGATTCCGCTGGATCAAAAAGATCAGAACAAAACCCAGTTGATAGATTAGGTATAGAGTTAATCGGTTTTGGATCGATTATCCTGGAAATTTGAGCTGGAAATAATTCTAGGGTTTGAGAGTAAGCGCGAGACAAGAAATGGAAGAGAACGAGATTAGGTGTTATTAATATTATTACTCACCTGAGCGAACAATTCTTGTGTTCGTGACCGTCGGAGTTGGACCAGTGGCAGAATGGTCATTTCCGTTTTATCTTTTTTTTTCCCTGCCTTGGTCTCTTTAGTGTACATTAACTTCAGTGTTGTCTTAAAATATTTTTATGCTTTACATTTTAAAAATCGATGTCAATACATTTCTACAAAATATTATTTATACAGTTTTTAAAGTATAATTTTTTATTACTTGGGCTTAAAAATAAAAAATTTAGTTGTTATTTGAATTCGAATATTATTATGTGACAGAACTTATTTTTTTTAAATATCCAACAGAAATATTTTATTATTTTATATTAAATCAATACTTAAAATTAGGGTTAGGCAAAATATTCCAAGTATTCGTATTCGAATCGAAAAATAAAATAAATACAAATACAAATATTAGAAATGAGATATTCGACAAATATAAATAGTATATTCAATTATCTGAACTATTCGTATCCGTGAATATTAAATAAAAATTTAGTTAATATATAGATACATATATATAT
>CM071869.1:18626647-18653413 GCA_036759665.1 Gynandropsis gynandra | reverse complement strand
GTATTTTTGTATTGCCCCGTATGCATATCAAATCTAATGATAATGTTCAAATTAATGAATTATATACAAAATGTAAGATAAATATATTTTAATTATCACAAATCCACGCAAAGCACGAATATCATCTGGTATATTTTAATTTGCAAGATTCAACCTTGGAGAATTCAGAAAATATTATTTCACTTATTCCAATGAAATTTTACAAATAAAAAAAGTTTGGGTATATTATCAATTTTATGTTTTGTTTAACTTATTATTTTTATATTAAATAATGAAAATTATTATATATTCATGTTTATACATCAAGCAAAAAAAACACTGGTCTTCATCAATGTGAACTCGAGAACATTTTCATCGGTGGAGCATAACTTTTTACAAAGAAAAAAACAGAATATTTAAATTTTCTTGATTTTTGGGCATACTCAATGAAAACGGGATCATGCGTTCACTCGCTCAAAACTTTTACATGTAACATTCGTAATATATAATTAAATTGGGAGAAAATCTTTTATTCTTCTGAATTATAATGTTTATATAAGATTTATAATATAGAGGACAAAAATGATCCCAACGACATTCAATTGAATAGCACTAATTCTGTTTATGTATTTTAAGTTCTTCAGCTAACTCTTGTTCCATGACCCAATTGAACAACTAACAGCCGAGTCAGTCAAGTTATATATATATCAATGAAATGAGTTGGGAGTTACTTAACAACATCAGCGGTTCACTAATCTGCATCTAATCTTGGCGACAATGGAACATCTGATGTATTGTCCTACGGATAAAATTAGGAAACAGGTTTAACAGAAAGCAAATAAACAATGACGGAACTGACTAATTGAAGTATATTTTCTCAATTTAAAGATTTATATTATGGATATTGATTAATTGAATGAGATCTTAAATGGGGGAAAACCGATTCGTGTTGTTGTTGGTAATATCATCATGAATCGTCAAATCATCGTGAAAAATTAAGGTGATAGTCTTTCTCCATCAAAATTTGGTTTTGATGTTGATTTATGGAGAAATTCGTAGGTTTAAAACGAGGCATGATAACAGTAGAAATTTAGAAAATTCATAAGGAAAAATTGAGACGTATAAGTGAAGTTGAACCAAAAAGTATAGAATCGTCGTATGATGGTTGATGGTATGTATACGAGTTGGTTTTGGTGAAATTAAAGTTGATGGTATTTATATGACGTAGAAATTTATTGAAAATTGATGCTCGACTAAGTGTCAGCTCGGATAACGACGATATTTTGGGTTTGTGCTAGAGTCAAGTGAACATTTTGTCTAGTGTACTCGATCGAGTGATTTTACACTTCAACCTTAGGAAGAAGATGTGTGCGAGCGTGTGGTGATAGCTGTCATGTGAGGAATATCTAATCGAAGATGGTCGTACTATGACACTTGGATCAAGGGTCAGCATTGTACCATGTTAGGGTTATAGTAACCTTTCGAGTGACGTATTAGTCAAATCAGTGGATGTGTCAGCGTCGTACCATGTTTGGATTGTGGTAATCTTTTGAGCGACAGAGTGTTGTATTATACTGATGAATGGGGTATGTTGTGACCTTGCGAGACATTTAGTGTGTCAGGGTCATTTGGAACTTGCGAGCGTATACTCAAGCTAGAGTCATGTGGACTCGGTAAGTTATGATCTGGTGTGGTACTAGTCTTAGACTTAGAATACTCAGTCGGGTTGGGTAGAGTTATTTGTGTGTCTGTAGTGTGATGTAAATGTTTATTTTATGTTACACAGTTGAGAGTGGAAACATACGTGATAGGGAGTGTGTGCATGTATTGATCCCATTGAGTATGTTTTTGTACTCACCCCTTCGTGGGTCATCATGGATGGACAGGTTATAGCAAGGAACATAAGCAATGAGGTTTAGCAACAACAAAATCCATAACATATCAATTGAAAAGGCGTGTAACAGGTCTCAATCAACTTTATTATGCATTTCGTATTACTAAATATTATGATTTTATATATTTTCTTCGGCTATATGGCTCAAATCATTTTTAATATCAAATAAAAGTACTTTTTTATTATATAAATTTGTTTGAGCGATGGCATGTGTAGCCACCTCTTGGAGGTGATGGTGGACACTCCTAGTCTCGAGGTTATTCCATGATGGGGGTGTTACAAATTGGTATCAGAGCATTGGTTGGTGTTTTAATGTTTTATCGCTTTCATGAGATTTCAAAGTGTTTTGCAAAATTGTTTTAATAAAGTTATTCTACTATAGCACGCATGTATTAAAGTGTCAAGTTAGGGTTCTAAGTTGTGGAAAACTAAGTGGCTAACCGTGTTTTGTGGATTGTATTGAGGATTATGGTTACTAGAATTTTTGTCATATAGCAAACAAAGACTCTTAGGTTGTTATGAAGTTCAGAGAATGGGATCTATAGAGATGTCATAAGAGAAGTCTTAAGAGAGCTACTAGTAAAAGGTTCACAACATGACCGAAAGGAGAATTTGAGGATACCATTAGCACCTTTGTAAACACTACTACAAACACGTCCGATTTCTCTTACGCTGGCATGTTCGATCTGGATCAGGCGGGCCATTAGCGGGTCATTATTGGGTTGCTAGTCAACTTGGTTTTTACCCACCGTTCGATGGAGCGGTTTTTCTTCCTTCGGTCGTATTTCCAACCGTTCGATTAAGCTTTTGGGTTACTGGTTTGGGCGACTCAATTTCTTCACCGACCACTGCTTCCTTTTCTGGGTCGTTCGATTTGTGGGTCAGGGTTTGTATGTTTGTTTTTTTTCGTTAGAAGTGCGATTAGAAGTAGGCAAACAGTAATGGATGGAGAAGTGAAATAGAGGTGCTTACCGTAGTGGTGATGAAGGAAGAGGAGAGGAGGTCGGCAAGAGACGAGAGGGAGACGAGAGGAAAACAGAAGAGAAAAAGGGCATCGAGAAGGAAAAGAGAAAAGAAGAAGGGCGTCGGGAAGGAGGTCGGCGGTGTCGAGACGAGGGGAGGTCGAGAGGGAGGTCGGTAAGAGGTGGTCGGCAAGAGACGAGAGGGAGATCGACAAACGGTGGTCGACAACGGCAAGAGACAGAGAGAGATGAGAGGAGAAGAAAGGAGATGAAAAGAGGTCCGCTAGGGTTTTTGGGTTTAGGTTAGAAGTTTGCATTTTTGGAATTAAGGTGTAAATATATGTCTAATTTACCCACCGTTTGGTTTAAGATAGTAATTTAGTAATAATAGTTATTATTTTTAACAAAATTAATTAGGGTCTTATTATGGAATTTAAATTTTTAATAATTTTTAAATTTTTATTATTTGAAATAGTGTAATATTTTCTCAAACTATTTCACAATTTTTGAAAATGTTAACTTTTTGAAGTTGTAATTATAAAGAAATTTAAAAAATTATTATCAATTTTTTAAAAAAATTAAAGTGATATTTATTTAGATTACTAAAAGGAAATTGAAACATATTTATTTAGATTATTCAATATTTATTATTAAAAACTTGATTTAAATTAAATTATTACAAAATGATATAATGAATCTGAACATAAAATTAGAAAATATTCTTATGCAATTTGCAAAACTAATTCTAATAATAACGAAGTATGTGAATTATTTAATATAGAATTTTTAAACAGTTTAAAATATCTAGTGATTTTTAATCATTGTCTAAAACTAAAACTAAAAGAAATAGTATCTATCATGATCTTGCAAAATACATATCAAATATTTGGATAATAGAAGATAAATTAATAACATGAATTTATGTAGGCAACAAAGTATTTATACTTCGATTTCCTTTAATCTTAACTAATACAAGTTTGTCATTTCATTTCAAACGAAAACAATTATCTGGTATGTAATGTTTTGCAATGAAAATTAGTAAAGATCAAAGACAAAACATTAATAGAGTGAATATATATACCAAAACTATTATTTAGTCACAAACAACTTTATATTATCGTTTCAAGATAAAAAAATAAAAAAAGACCGAAATTATTTATATTAGGTAATGTTGATAACAGTAAAACAAAAACGACAAATGTTACATAAAAAATATTTAACAATGTTTAAAAATTTTTGTAAAAATATATTTTAAAAAATATTTTATTATCCAATTATATCAAAATACAATCACATTATTAATAGTTATAACTATGGTGTTTTGCTCCAAGAATTTTTTAATATGAGAATACATTTGATTGAATTATTTATTTATTTAATTAAGTGGTGATATGCTAAATTGTGAACTATTGGATTTCCGTTAAAATCTATATTATATTTTTTTTGTACATCTGATATTGTCTTTAATTTTTTCTGCAATTTATTAGTTGTTTTGGACTGCAAGATATATTTGTTGTTTTATCTCGAACTATTATTTGATTTTAAATTTAATATTTATCGTACAAATTAAAATTTACAATATTAAATCTAGATAGTTCAACTTTTTAAAAGATTAAATAAAATTTATTATTAACTTTTTAAAACTTGTTTTCGAAAAACTGTTATTATATTCATATATTATTATTATTAAAATAATTTTTTAAAAATATTTATTATTATCAGAATTCAAAAAAGTATTAGACAGTTGGCAAATGGAAACACATCGCCAACGCCTAGGGAGCCCTATTAAATACATGTAAACAAATAATTATAATCAAAATACTTAATTTCGAATATTTATAAATACATGCAAAATGTTTAAAACACAAAAAAAAAACCGAAAAAATAACAAATATAAATAAATTCTCTAACTATCTAATTCTATTTCCCATATTCTTCATTAAAATGTTTTTCATCAGATTTAAAATTCTCACATGTTACCACATCTTGGTTTGATCTTTGAGATACATCCAAAATCTTGTTCGTTTTGTTTTTTCTTTTGAGCCACCAATCTCACATCAAATTGAATATAAATAAGATTGTTCAACCTTTTGATATCAAGTTGATTTCGTTTTTTTAGTAACTATATAAAAAGATAAATGACTATTTATTCATACAACTAGAATTGAAGATATATAAGCAATTGAAATTTTTGTTAATCATTTACTCCTTCAAAAGTATTCTAATATCGTTTACATCCTTATGAACTAGTTGTTAAAGAAAGAATTTGCATTGTCATTTTCTCAAATGAGACACACTCATTCTGTAAACATCTTACCAATCCACAACAATGAAAGCATTTTTTTATCATTTTCTCGCATCATTTATGCTCTAAGTTTGTACTTTTTTATCAACTTCCAAAGTACTATCAAACATCCATAGTATATGCTTTTCCAAAGCCACCTTATTTTTTTGTACTTTGGAAGTTTGATAATGATTATTGAACACTAAACATCAAACTCATTTGGAAAGAAAGCTTCCACACACTTAGAAGTATGATCTACAATATTGCCATCCGATTGGACTATTGAATCCTTATAAGTGTAGTAAGGATTCAAAGGATATGCTACCAAATGTAGTAGACTATCAAGCCGATATTTAATCATTTCGTCGAAAATGTTAGAAATCGATTATAGTTCTTCTCTATATTTCTATATGCCGCACATATCTTATTTTTTTGCTATTTGTAACTCTTCATGCGAAAATCCCATTGATGGTTTTACATCTCCATCAACTAATCGAAACACTCTACCAAAGACGCAAACACAATGTTACACCATGCTAAAACGAGAAACTCACCATTGTGGCATATGTTGTTTTTCCCTTAGTATGCTTTGACCATTTTCAATCTATCTATTCTTTGCCAGCAAACATCGTGTTCAATCCTTCTTGTTTAGCATCCAAACTTGTAAACATAGATAATTCGATGCAAATCTAATAACTCCAAGTCTCATAATATCTCTCTTATTAATATAAACCCACATTGTTGCTAAAGTATAGAGGCAGGCATATATAAAAATTATAAATTCCTTATCACTTTCTATTGTCTCCTTAAAATTATCTAACTTTGCAATTATCTCTAACATGAATTTTATTGTATAAGTTCACTATAAAAAAAACAATCGATTATCAAAAAACAGGGCAACAGATCCGTCTGTTGATACGAATTACAACGGTTTTACAACGGAATTAAGGAAATTATCAACGACACAATATTCGTTGTCGTCTATTGACATTGGCAACAGACGGTCAAAGATAATATCCTTTACGAACTTGTAAACAGATCAGCTGATAGTCCATTAATAAAGGGATAAAAAGCGCAACAGATGTCCATCGGCAATAGCAATGGTCATTCGTTGATGGTTACAACGGATGCTCATTGGAAAGTTTATAATTTAGAGGTTTCTGTTGGCGTAATCCAACATGTTTTTCAACGGTGATCCGTTGGTGCTTCCAACGGATGACCATTGGAAAATGCAATATTTATACATCTAATCGAATTGTTTACCCTCAATCCATCAACACGAAATATATTGTCAAACAATATTGTCTTTTTAAAATAGAGATATATACATATCGAGAGAGTGGATGAATAGAAAAAAAGATCCAGTAACCGAATAAGTTACATAAAATTTCTTACACGGATTGAAACAATTCATCAACTTTGCGTCGATGCAACCTTTGTGTCAAGAATGCAGGGAAATTTTATGTTCCTGCAAGCAATAACATGAAGTATAGAGGTCAAGAAATTGTTTGCAAACACCTTTATAAGATGGGTTTCGTAGAGAATTATGAAATTTGGTTATTTCACGGCGAAAATTATGGCGTTAGAGATAGTACTGTTTAAGAAGCACAAGAAATGGAAAGAAAAGATTTCTTATTGAAACGTCGACGACCAATCCATATGTGGAAATGGTGTTAGATGCTTTTTCTGGTATTGTTGCGCACCGCATTAAGAGATTCTGAACAATGAGGCACACCGATTTTTCAGCCTATGGATTCAGAAAAAAACCTATATATGAAGGTTTTTGTGAAGGTTAGTCTCGTTTATCTTTGTCATCAAGATTGATGGGTATAAAAACAGACTACAATGTAGTTAAAAATTGCATGGATTATTTTTTTCAAAACCATGCGTGAATATTTACTGAAAAATAATCAAGTTCCTGAGACATATTATGAAATAAATAATGTTCGAAAAGATTTAGAAATATCATATGAAAAAATTGATGTTTATAGAAATAGTTGCTTTTTTTTTTTGGGAAAAGATAAAGACTTGTTGGAAAGTAAATTTTGCGGTGCTAGCAAATTTCGTCCAAACAAACCATCTTCACAAAAATATGTACAGTACAAAAGATGTTCTATATGCCTATAGCAAAGAGGTTGAAAAGGTTATATGAATAAAAAACCGCCACGACAATGAGATGTCACGTAGAACACTCGACGAACAAAAGGACATCGGATGGTAAGACTTGGAATGATTTCAATAAAATATTTCTTGTGTTCGCATATGAAATGAGAAATGTTTATCTTTGTCTGTGCACCAATGGTTTTAATCCATATGGATAATCCGTAAGTTAATATTCTCGGTGGCTGGTGATTTTATCTCCGTATAATTTGTCTCCTGGTATGTGGCTGAAAAGATAAGTAATGTTTTTTACCTTGCTGATTCCAGGACTAGAACGTTCGAAGAAAAGTTTCGATGTTTTTGCAACCCTTAATTTATGAATTAAGAGATTTGTGGAATAATGAAATTCTTGTTTATAACGTGAGTACGAAGCAAAATTTCACATTGAAAGCGGTCTTGTTGTGAAAAATTAGTGACTTTACTACATATGAAATGTTATCTAGATGGAGCACGCATGAGAGATTGGCACGTCCATTTATTTGGAGGATACAGATTCTTTCAACTAGTGCATAGAAATAAATCATGTTGGTTTGATTGTCATAGAAAATTTCTTCTTCGTGGATATACATTTAGAAAAGATAAAAAGACATTTTTAAAAGAACCTAGCACAAAAAGAAGAGACACCGTGCATACAAACTGGAACGCAAATCCTTTACAAAAGATTAAACACGATGACATAAATGGTATAAACATAGTTTTTTTAACTACCATATTGGAAATCACTGAGTTGGAGTTAAGAGATGGAAGGGCACCTATCCCAATATTCATGTTATCTAGGCCAACGAAAACAACATTATCAAGGTGCTCAAAAGAACACGTTAAAATTTCCACATAGATATGCACCGAACATTTTCATTGTGTGATATTGTAGGTTCGAGGCTGATCATGTTCAAAAATCACGATTGTCACGTTTTCATGGAACGATTCATTCCAAACGCTTTTATTGAGCTATTACCATGAAACGTTCACGCATGATGTGCTATACGAAATTAACATATTTTTCAGAGATATATGTGCAAGAAATTTAAAAAAGGGGTAACTTGGAGTTATTGAAAAATAAAATCTCGGAAGTATTATGCTCTTTAGAAAGAGTTTTTCCACCTTCTTTCCTCGATGTGATGGAACATTTACCAACACATTTTCGAGACGAGGCAATACTTGGAGGCCTAGTTCAATTTCCATGGATGTATCCTTTCGAAAGGTTTTTCTTTCATCTAAAGAAAAGGTAAAAAAACAAAGCAGCGTTCAAGGATCTATTGTTAAACAATACTTTTTAGAAGAAATTACATATTTCAACATATTTTATTTCGAACTAAATATTCTGACGAAACAAATAAGATTAGAAAATAATCACACAAACTATCTATATCAATATAATCCTCAGTTTGGCGTATTTCCTTTACACCAATTAGACGTACATGAGGGAAATTAAAAGAATATTGAGTAACGCCATCGGCGTATAATCACGTCTACACATATATAATATTAAATTGTCAAGAGCTATGATGTGGTTAATCTCAAGTAATAATTTACCTAGACTAACGCTTCCGCAAGAATACGGATCGTATTGTACCAGGGTCGAACACGAGGAATCGATGCAACTCTAAAACTAGTAAACTATTGAATAAGACGTGTGAAATCGATAAGTGATGGGAATGCGAATGCAACTAAACTAACTAATTAACGAGATAAACTCAATGACTAAACACCATAGGTTTCGAGAGATGCACGATATTGCAACGAAGTTCTAACAAGATCATAGTTATAGATATCATTACTTATTCGGGAAATTAAAGCTCTTTTTTAGGGAATGACTCTCCCGATGCCTAAATCCACTATCTAGCATGCATACTACCAATCTCTCAATTGTGTAATCTCACCTACTAGATGCATTATGATCGCTATCCTAATTCCTAAGTTCAATCAATCGACCGACCAAGGTTCTAAATCAATTGAGACTTCATATCATGGCTACGTTCCAAAATCCAATTCATCTCCCAATGCAATTAGATTTTTATAGACATTCATTCAAGTGGCCAACAAAACCAAAAGCATTACGAACAACCAATCAATCCGAAACGATCAAATATTATAACCAAACATTAAGAACAAAACTTCATTACAAATCGGCAAAGCTCTCTAACCCATGGTTGTGGATCTACTCAGATATGAACTTGGCAAAAGAAACGCAAAATATAACTATATTCGACATGGATAAAGAATGAGATCCCTCCCTATTCTATTACCGACGTCTTCAATGGCTCATCCACGCTCCGGCTACTTCGCTCCATCCTTTTCTCTCTCTCTCTCTCTCTCTCTGTGTCTCTCCGTGTCTCCTGTCGTCTCTGGTTCGTCCTCTAGCCCTAGATGGCTTATTTTCTCTTTAATTGCCCGTTCAAACACTCAAATAAGTTAGTTCTGAGATTGGCGGCCCGTGCGGGTATGACATGCACCCGATCGTGCAAAATGCAAGCCCGATCATGTATACTTCTCAGCCCGAGCGGGCATGCTTACCCGACCGTGTGGTCTACAGCCCAAGTCGTGTTCTGTTTTGGGGATTTTCGGTCCTAATTGCAGCTCGAGCGAGTCCATTTCCCAGCCCGAGCGGGCATGGTCACACGACCATGTTCAAGTCATGCCCGAGTCGTGTTGTGTTTCGGGGATAATTTGCGCAACTTTTGCCCGAGCAGGCTTCTTCCATGCCCGAGCGTGTAGGTCTTCACTTGCTGTTTCCGCTCCTTTCGTTCGATGCTTGAGTGTTCGATTTGGATCCATGGCCTTGCACATGTTGTATCTTGTCATTCAATCACGTTTTCGGGACGGAATTATCGTAATCACTCGTGTTTCGCTTCATGTCTTCGTTTCCTATACAAAACACGAAATGATAGATGAAATCCTCGAATAAACTCAATAAGTCGGTAAAGTCCAAGAAATCTAATCAAAACTAAACCTAAGAATCATGTAAATACTACGACGGATTACATGTTATCAAGCTATTACCTTTGGAAGGTACAAAACCCTAAAAATCGATATTTTAAATATATATGGTAAGAAACATTTCATTACAGAAAATTTGATGAAGAGTAATGGGTACATATCCTCATCTAAACGCATATGAACTCACCAAAATGATAGTTCAACATTATGACTCATGGTTAAGAGATTATGTACGTACACATATTTTTGTATAAGTACGTAAAATAATTTATGTTATAATAGTTATTCATTTTTATCTTATATAGTTCAAAGTTTCAGATGAGAGACATCCGACGTGGTTAAGAGATTTGGCTAATGGTCTTGGAAGAAATGTATTGTGTTGGCTAATTATGTTTACTTGGGGTTACACATTCCATACTTACGAGCACGAAAATCATAGAAACATATACAATTACGTTGTTTGCGTTAATAATGAAATAGAAGATGATAACTTCTATAGCATTTTGTACAAAATCCTACAAATGGAATATCTCAGTCTTGCTGGATTGAAGGTTATACTTTTTAAATGTCAGTGGTTCAACCCAACCGTATGACCTGGCACCCAAAAAAGTCAATGGGGAGGAATTGACATCAACCCAACATGACAATATGGAAAGTATGATCCATTCATCATAATAGATCAAGCAGATCAAGTATGTTACGTGCACTATCCAAAAATATTGAAACATCGAAGAGATGAGTGGTGGGTCGTAGTTAAGAGTAAACAACGGGGAGTTATACACACATAAGAACGAACTTCTGTTACAAATGGATCACCCCGAGCCAATAGATTAATTGATACAGACAATCAGAAAGAGATCCTCGCAATAACTGATATATATATATGGAGAATACATCCGCGATGGTGAAGACGCTGAACCTCCTGAAAATGAAAATGAACACGGTGATGAATTCGATGCACAATTAAAGGAAAACCCGCCAATAGAAGAATCAACCGATGAAGAAATGTAAATTGCATAATTGTACTATTAAATTTTTGTATTTTTTTCCATCACATACGGAAACTCGTTGAATCTTTCAATATTGTCTGACACTTCAAAATATTTTTGATGTTTTTCACTTTGTAACGGGCATCCATTGAATCATGCCAACATATGCCCGTTGTAACAATATTACTACCCAACGGATTCCCGTCGTGAATGTGCAATGGATGCCCGTTGCGACGTTGCAATGGATGCCTGTTGGAAACCGTAATGATGCCTATGCTCGGCCTAGTACCCTCTGTTATTGGTTTCCAATGGACATCAATTGAAAATACCAACGAATGCCCGTTGGCGATAGGATGCAATGTCATTTATGTCATTTGTTGCCTCGGGAATACCCTTTTCTACGGACATCCATTGCAAACCTAGCAATCATGTCAATTAATTGCGTCCTTTGAGTTGACATATTTTCTAACGGGTATCCGTTGGCATTTCCAACGAATGTTGTTGTAAATTTCTGTATATATATCGCTGAACGGTTCTTATTTCAACACAATCAAAAAACAAAAACAAAAAATTCTCTAAAACAAATATCTATAAACACTAATACCAAATGACAGCTCGACAATTTATTGGGCAAGGTGGATTGTTGACGGGTTCTACAGGAGACCCGCCACAACCACCTCCGCCGCCATATCATCCCCCATCACCTATATCGGCTCCACCGATATTTGATGATGAAGATGATATGGTGAACATTTATGCCTTTATCGATACTTTCGATGAGCGTCCCACCATTCTGATTATCTATCTCGAACGTCCTGACGAGGTGTTATAGTAAGATATTATTGTCTTATACATATATTTATATTTGAATTAATTATAACAGTTGATTAATTATTTTGTTTACATGTGCAGGTTTGATGTGGATGATAGGTTGAAACACACAAACAACAACATCATCCAAAGCTCTTTATAAGACGGCTTTATTATTCCTGGTAAGTGACGCATGAAGTTATACGCCTTTGATGGTGGTGTACATTCATCGTAACTTTTTGAAAATAAAATTTAATTTAATATTGTTATCGAATTTGATTGATAAATGTATTGAATTTAATTTTTGTTTTTAAGCGCGCATATAGATGGCGTAAAAAAGACACATCACGTATCTATACAACATAGATGCACGATATATAGGCTCGGTTGTGCTTGATGATAAACAATGCCAAGCACAACTACTATAAGAAGAACGCCAAACCGACATGGAAAATGAACGTGGTCTTTAACCAAATTTTCCAACATTGGAAGTTAGAGGACTTCAAGGCTAAAAGAGAGAAGACCAAAAAATGTCGGTACGACGAAAAGGTTCTCGGGGATGGTCTGTATCGCCATATCTCGGGATCGAAGTCATTCGCGAAACGAAAGAAATAATTGGTAAGAAATATTTATATTTATATTTTCAATATATTTTAATTTAAATTGGTAGCTAATAATAATGTTACAGATGCAAAGAGTAGGAAGAAAACCGATTTTTCTTGAGCTGGTCGTTGAGACTCAAGCCAAGAAGAAGTTCATCCTCAGAGAAAAGGTCGATGAGCCGGAATTCGTTAACCCCCGGGTAAAGTAAATTCGTTAACCCCTGGGTAAAGTGACTCCAGTAAAGTAACATATCCGTTACTTGTCATAATCAAGTTATTGACTCCGATAAAACGCTTTCCAGAGGCGTTGGCGAGGACGAGGATGAAAATACGGTACCAGTTTAGATGAAATGTACTAATAACATTTCAGAATTTTGTATAAATTTTTTTATATAAAAAATCTTTTTTTATTTATCTTTTTATTTTTTTAAAATTCATTCTTTTTGTAACGGATGCCCGTTGACAATAGAACCAATTTGCAACGGGCATCCGTTGCAAATTACAAAATTTCCAGCAAAACATTTTCAACGAGCATATGTTGCTATTTCCCGCCAAAACAATCAATGAGCATCCATTGCAACGCACAAATTTTCCTCTTATTATTTTCCAACGGTCATCCGTTGTAAACTTTCAGCGTTCCAGCCAATTTGTTGGCAATGGGCATCCATTGCCGTTTTTAACGATTATCCGTTGCTCAAGGCAACGAACATATCCACTACAATCTCTTGATAATTGTCAACGGATATTATCCGTTGATACCCCGTTGAAAGTTGCAATGAATGGTGGTTTTCAACCATCAATTTTCAATGACTTATAATCTATTGAAAACAGTCATTTCCAACGGATATGGCTGTTGGAAATCGCACGTTTTTTTGCAGTGGTTGCACAAGATGTCCAAAAAATCTTTAGCAACATATTCTTTAATAACTTTGAAGCGACCATATTATTAGTGACATTATTCGTTGCCACTTGAACAACATTATCTACACCAACTTTTTAATGTGTTTTTTAACATATTAAAATATGAATTGTCCCATATGTGCCTCCCTTAAACAATTTTTAGAAGAATTGATTGACATGCATTTTCTGCAGTTGATGCACAAATTCATAATACTCCTTTTTCTATTTGTCCAAGCTTTAGTCATAATCGAGCATCCATTCAAACAACACTATTTTTCTTGTTTCTTCATTAGACATTTCATTCTTTCGAGTTCAGATTTCAATAATGGCTCTACTAATTGGTACTGACTTGGTGGTATAACACCGGGTCCATATAATCCAATCGTTTCAACCAACATCTTGAACTCATCATTATCAATCATATTAAAAGCAACATCATGAATATAAATCCATCTAGCAATATATTTATGAACTTTTTCAACCTCTTTTGACAAATGAATCGGGAATATTTTGTTATCTTAATGTTGATCCTAAACTTGTAAAAGATTTTAAATTAAATAAAGTATATCTATCTATAGGAACAAACACATGAAATTTGTTTTTTTTCTAACCCTTAAAATATCTAGCTTTTCTTCCTCATTTTGATAATCAATTGTTGCCATTTCTTTTATGTTTCTTTGATTGCTAGGCTACATTTCTTGTTGTTTTAGAAATGCATAAATATTTCTTGCATTTTTATTACATATTGTTTTAGTCTATAAACTCTACCAAAAATAATCTCTTCACACAATTTACAATGAATTTTGTCTAAACTATTCTGATTGTTCACAGACATTCCGAATTTTCATATAACATCATTTGTTTTTCTCTATATAGATTTGATATTGAATTGCAATGGTCAGCTAAAATGTGAAGTAGAAGAGAACATGTCATAACCTAACAATTGAAACATATCCAACAAAGACTTTAATAACCATATATGTTAATCTCTAACAATTTAACAAAACTCGCAAAATCTATCCAAATCTATGTGTTAATCTCTAACCATATACAAAGCTATGTTTTAATCAATAACAATCGTATAGATATAGTATATGTATGACATATTATATGTATATCACACAATGAGAGACGGGGAGAGAGAGCGAGACATTGAAGCTCGTGGTCCCTCGTCGCAACAGAGCTACAAGGGCGTAGACGACGACAGACAGGGGCGTAGATGGCGGCGAAGACAGGGGCGGAGACGACGGCAAAGACAAGGGCGTATACGGCGGCGAAGACAAGGGCATAGAGGGCGGCGAATCAAGGGCGAGAACTAGCGAGGGGGTTTCGGCGTCGATGAGAGTTGGTGAAGACGATTTCGGTGTCGACGAGAGCTATTTTGATCGTTTTGTTTTCTTTTTTCTATATGTCGTCAACCAAAATTGTCGTTTTAGTTTGGAAAAACAGTCTATTCCCTTTGAAAATCATGCTTTAGTCCTATTCCCCCTCGATTTTGACCCTCATCCTATTCCCCCCTCGATTTTCAGTTTTCATCCTATTCCCCCCTTGAAAATCATGTTTTAGTCCTATTCCACCCTCGATTTTGACCTCATCCTATTCCCCCCTCAATTATCAAAAACCTGCCTAAAACCCCTCCGATTTTGACCCAATTTTGATTTTAATTTTGATTTTAATTTTAATTTTAATTTTAGTTTTGATAAATCAAGTTAATTATTCAATTTAATCGGATAAATCAAGTTAATTATTCAATTTAATCGATTTATTTGATTTGATTCGAATAAAATTAAGTATCGGTTTTTTACTTAAACCAATTTTAACCCAAAATCAAATCCAATCTTGACTCAAGTAAAAATTGGTTAAAATTGGTTTCAAGTAAAAAAACCGTATTTAACCCAAAATCAATTCGGATTAAATCGAATCAAAATTGATATCATAATTTGGGTTAAAATTGGATCGGTTTTGGGTTAAAATTGAGTCAAAATTGGGGTCGACTTTAAGTTAAAATTAAGTAAAATTTTGGGTTAAAATTAATTACAATTAGATTAAAATTAAGTAAAATTGAGTCAAAATTGGGGTCGATTTGGGGTTACAATTATGGATTAAGTAAAAATCGTACTGAATTTTATCGGGTCAAAATTAAGTAAAAATTCGAAATAAATCGAGTCAAAATTGATATCTTAATTTGGGTCAAAATTGGATCGGTTTTGGATTAAAATTGAGTCAAAATTGGATTCGATTTTGGGTTAAAATTGGTTGCAAGTAAAACACCGTACTTAATTTTATTCGAAATCAAATCAAGTAAATCGATTAAATTGAATAATTAACTTGATTTACCAAATTAAAATTAAAATCAAAACTAAAATCAAAATTAAAATTAAAATCAAAGTTAAAATAAAAATTAATATTAAAATCAAAATCAAGATTAAATCAAAATTGGGTCAAAATTAAAATTAAAATTGGGTCACCAATAACACTTGTTTTCAATGAAATGATGTTCATGTCCTTGCCTTAAATGAACAAATAATATTTATTCTACTGCATCTTCATGGCAGTTCATCACAAAGAGCGTTTGCAACTACAATTTATTACATGAAACGAACAAATAATATTTATTCTATTCTAGTTCAATCAGACATTATTTTGTGTGCAAGAAGATTTGTGTAAAAAACTAAATCATGAAGCTAATGTGGTGGGCTCGCAGCTGTCCTGAATACAAGACAGGACGTCCCTGTAATCTCTGGAGATGGTAAAGGAATCGTAGACTTTCCCATCGCTACTCTTTTTATACTCAAAGAGAAGTGACGAGTGATTGAAAGCCGTCATCTTCACAAACCCATAGTCGTAGTCTCGAAAAAGACTCCATTTGGGCGTCAACGAGCTGAAGTCAGATAAGTGACTTCCTGCACCTCCTGCAACTACGTGAATGGTTCCTTTGAAGGGTCCTGAGTAGTGACTTTTCTCATTGTCCACGCATTGATTCTGCAAAAAAGAGAGGAAAATCAGGGCAAGTGTTTTGGTAGCTTTTGAACCATTCATTTACTTAAAGGGCAATGATACACTTAGACTGAAAAGGTAGGAGCTGTGGAAACCTGGTAAACAGGACACGTTCGCTCATAGTTGTGGACATGTCCATAGTATGCAATGTCTACTTTGTACTTCTGCCACAGTTTCTGCAGGCTCTCTCTTCCCATAGGCTCTTCAAAGGATCCTTGTTGGCCGTACCAAGCATTCGTAGAGTACCCAAGGACGCGGTGAGCAATGAAGATCAGCCAAGGCTGAGTCTTTCTGTCAACAGAAGCGAGACAACGCTCGATGAACTGGTATTGTTCTGAACCTTCTCTCCAGTCATGTTCAGTGTCTGCTACACAAAATCGGAACATCCCATAATCTGCAGAGTACCTGCATATTCACACATTTCAACCCAAACCTGGACGATTTTGTCTCTTAACTTGTGTGGAATATCAGATTAATAGGAAAATATGTCATAAGCTCTACCAGATCCCCTCCAGAGTCTTTACCGCCATAGAAAGATCCAGAGTCTGGCCAATCGCGCTCGTGATTGCCACTGAAGAGATACAGGAAGGGACTATGATAAACTTCGAACGCAGGGACAAATCGCATAACAGTTAGGAAAAGAAATAGCGAGAGTGATGTGGACTGACCTCGCGACCATATATGGGACAGTAGAAGCGATTGGCTCGATTTGTGCTGTGAACTGATCCCACTGTGATATGTACCCATTCGCGTAAGTGATATCTCCAATGTGGAAAACAATGTCGATGTCCTTCAAGTCTTTGATAATTTGGTCTGTAGTGTTGAGTGCACCGGGTTGGTAATCGTTGTACTCGTTGGAGCCATCCCTCTCACCCTGAAACATGTTTCAAAAACAGAATCGTTTATGATGATAACTCAAGACAGCACGAGAACAACAAAAAAGCTAAAGACATTAGACAGTACCTTCCCCATGTCACCGAATACTACAACACGTTGTAAAGAGTCTTGTCCTGGGTAAGGTGATGACAGGAAAGAGTAATTCTTGCTCCAAACCGTTGATCCATTGATCAAGGCATGACCTAACCTGTATGTATAACTGGACAAAGGAGATAATTCAGAGTCTACAATTAACTTCATAGGTTCATTACTCTTGCTTTAACAACATAAGATCGTTCGAGATGGCATACTTTCGGTTTGGCCAAAGATCTTTCAAGAAAGAGGTGTGGATAAAACCTGGATCGCGCCATCCAACCGTGCGAGCAGGACCACCTGCATCATTTCACATTGTTCTCATCAAAGACAAAACTTGAATTATGGTGTCTTGACCTTCTAGAACAGAGTGTAGCTTACAACTACTCATACAGACGAAGCTTGAATTATTAATTCATAATGGATTATTTTGTTCTTAGTATTAATATCTATCAGACTGAAAGGAAAGATCAATGATCTCTTGATCCTGTGAACAATCCGAACTGAACATACCACACATGCTGTTCTGCTTAAACGTCAAGGTTCCTGCGGGAGATCTTCTTCTTGGAAGTCCCTTAGCAATCCATTCGACGAATGGAACAGCCTCATTCGTGTCGTACCCACTCGTCCATGTTACAGTCAACTATCAAAGCTCAAAATAATAAGATTTGTAAGTTACGTTACCAGACAACAAACAGAGCAATGCTTTGAGAGGTCGAAACCTAACCCACGACATAAGATACTTAAAAGAAAGAGAAAATCTCCTCTCTATTGACTGAATATCTCTGATATGGTAAACATTTGATACAATCAGGGTTTTTGCAGAGAAATTGTAGTCGCATGTTAGATCTCAAAGATTGGATCTTTCTTAGGTCCTCAACGTACCCAAGAAAGAGGCAATATAGCACTTAGAAGGTATTATGTGTAGATGACAGTCACTGAAAACTTACTTCGTCCCAATTCTTCCCTAAAGCCAGACGGGGGTAAACAGGGGCTTTAGGGTTGGCAAACGACACTGGACTTGAAACCGCAACGAGCTTTGGCTGTTGTGTTGAAGCAGATCAATTAGTCCACTTGATATTTCAAATTAAACAGAAAATTGAAATCAACTAACATTTGACAACCCCCCTTTGAACAGGCCAAAGGAGAAATCTGCTCTTTGATTTATGAGTTGGAACTTCAAGATCACGTTTCCGGTCTTGGTATAGTCTGGATTGCTATTCACAAACATGTACTGCAATTGAAAAACAAAGTGTTATTCGGTTTTGTATTTTACATGAAGAACGCACCCTAGTTTGAAAATCAAGGTTGGAGATTCACAAACCTTGATGGGTGCAGAGCAAATGTAAGGAGCTTTATCTTTGTCATCTGTTGGAGCACAGGAAGATGAGCTGTAGAACACAGAGAGATTTTTTTTACACACAACACATTGTAAATATCAATGATAAATCGGTAGGCGAAATACACAAATCATAAGTAGAGCTAGACGAGATACTTGAATCTTGCTGGCGAGAAGACTCCGACCCAATCATCTGAAGATGGGTCAGGGTTTGAAATATCAACATTTACCCATTCCGTATCCTCACCCTAGAGTCATGCAAACCATTAGCATTGATCAATCTTTAATAGCAAAGTCACCATAGCATGGAAAATACAGAAGAGTGACATCGAATACAGTGGCTTACCCAACACACACAGACAAACACAAACATAATAAAGTTACACGAACAAGTCACTGGTCTCGAATTGAATGATACCATCAAATCTTTTAGATACTTGTTGTAAGGGCAATCATACACATTCTTAATCGAAAAAACCCGAGCAATCACACACAAGTTAGACCTTATTTACGAAAAGAAAATCAATTCATGACTCAGATACCAGTTTCCGTAAGCCCAATCCACTGACAAAACCCTGATTTCCCTCAATACAGAGGAAGTTTGATATCGGTGAACATCCAAGACAATAACTGAGGTGTTGGAGATGAGAAACAGATCAAGGTAAAACGTTGCTTTAAGGTTAAGTTACCTGGGAACCCAGAACACGAGGAGATGCATGGATTGCGGCGGAGCTATGAAGAGCTAAGGTCGTCTTATAGATATTAATCTGAGCAAGTGGCTGATCTCCATGCCCATTGGCCTGACCCCAACATATTGAGAGAAACCACAAAAGCTCCAATAAAACCCTAACCATCATATTCTGTCGAAAAGGTCGAGGCTTTTCCAATCAGAAGCAGAACCCAGACAGAGAGGGTTTTATAGGAGGAATATAGGAATCTTCCGAAATTTTATTCTTTTCTGTTCCTACTTTTCGGATTCGTGGAATTATCATTTATAAAGTCAATGCCACGGATTGAAATTCTGTTTGGGTTGAGAAAAAATCGGAGAAAATCTCTCCCTCCCTCTCTCCCCCTCAATAATTGAAGTCGCAGAGTGAGGAGAGTCAATAGAGTAATGCTTTCGGCTTTCGGCTTTTTGATCCAAAAAGGATTCTGTTTACGTATTTTATGTCGGTTATTTGAATTTCTGGATATCCACAAAAGTATTGGATTTTTACGACTTTTTGGATTTTATTCTCCGCTGAACATAAAAAAATAAGGATGATAATCTATTATATCATTAATAATTATGTTACAGTCCTCTATGCTTGTCTTGGTCAATTTGAGATCTCTTTGTGATAAATTCGGTGAATGGTTCGAGCTTCTGCAAGTCTACGATGATTTGTCGAAAACAAAAACAAAAAAAAGCAAAAAAAAAAAAAATACATACACCAACATGGACTACCAAGTTTATAGCAGTCAATACGAGTATTGTACGTCTCTTGACAGTTTTTTTTCGATCTCAGCAATCCAAGATTGATGATCTCTAGAAAATACAAGTTCCACCACGAAAAATTACAAAAATGAATTCAAGATCGCACCTCGACCTTCGCAAGAATCAGCCTTATAAGTTTAATACTCAACAGTTGGTTTGTCGCCTTAACCAAATTACCATGAAAACTTTACGAATTAGTTAAACAACGCGTATTGGACTTGAAACAGAGGGGAATTATTTCTGTTTTGCTCTGTGTTGATGAGGTTTTGTTTAAACCTCAGTCGATATTCTTCAACAAAATTCCATTTTCTTTTGTTGACTTTAAACTTCCTCTTTCTCTATAATAAGTGGTTGGCTTCTCCTGGATCCTGATTATTTTTCTCCATTCTTCTAGTAATGTAAGAGAGCAATGAGCTTGCCTAAGCTTTGGATTTGGGACAGTTTTTGTTCTGCATGGTTCTTTGTTATGGAAATCTTCTTGACTCTAATTCTTCTTTGTGCTACTATGTCACTCATGAAGTCAAGCCTTATGTCCATGTATTTTGTTCTTTAATAATATACACCATTCTTCGGTAAGTAGATTGCACTTGCGAATGTATATATGCCTTCTTGTCTCTCACAGTAATCCTTTTAGTCATAATCCTTCCTTGCAGCTTATGTCAATGCCATGTACTACGCGTCTATGGTTGAAGAGCAAATACATATTGTAGGTTGGAATTCCAACTAACCGTGTTTCCTCCCAACATGAAGACTAATCAAGTTATGTAAAGAAACACACGATTAGAGAAAAATTAGAAAAATGAGAGAATGCAAAAGAAAATAAAAGAATTACTAACTCGATTATGAATTTAGTATAACATATTATTTTTATCCATTATATGTATATATATAAGATATTTCTATTTTACAATATGATACAGATGATAATTGAAAATACTGATAAAGTAAACTAATTATAACAAGAAAATAATAAATACACATAATGCCCAAATGAAAAAAGAAAACTCTCTTGTTTCCATAAGGAGTGGAGGACACAAAGAATAAAGAAAAAAAAGCTTTCTTGTTTCGTTTTCTTGGTGGGCGGCTCACAAGAGAAGAATAAATACTCTAGCTCGAGTATGGTCTTACCACATGGAGAATTATCCAAA
This sequence comes from Gynandropsis gynandra, assembly GCA_036759665.1. Taxonomy (NCBI): domain Eukaryota; kingdom Viridiplantae; phylum Streptophyta; class Magnoliopsida; order Brassicales; family Cleomaceae; genus Gynandropsis; species Gynandropsis gynandra. Next base: position 18,631,969 of record CM071869.1, on the reverse strand, counting down.
CACTCTAAATGGTGTAGTGTGTAACACCTTACCAAGTAAAACCCTATGGGATAAAATCTTGGTGAAGTAAAAAAAATACACTCACGATTCATATGTTTGACGAGATTGTTCGAGATTGCAGTTTTGATAAAGATTTTCAAGACCGATTCGTTGATGTAAGTCTGAACATATCCAATCGTTGGTAGTTTTAGTGAAGACATAGGCCAGTTGATTCATCCTTATTCACGGCCCTTCCTAGGAAATTCAAAGCTGCCACACGCTGCATCTCTTTATCTGCACCATTATCGAGATATAATGCCCAAACCCACCTGAAGAGAATGCGCAATTGCCCAAACGGTTGCTGAACGAAGAAGAGAACGCCCAAACCTACCTAGATTTTGTTCACAGAAGAGACAGAAAGAAACAGGTGAAAATGTCGTTTATAATTTTCTGTTAAGTGTTTATTTTGTTTAAAAACTATTGTGCAGGGGTTAAAATACACATCTGAAAGTAGAAGTTTTATTTTGATTAAAATGTATTTGTGAGGGTTTTTGTTTGGGTTTACCCCTTTTCTCTAAGTCATTGGAACGTCAACCGATTCATCAATTTTCTGAAATTTCTTCCTCATTCCATTGTGGGTATTTCAGTTAAACATTTTTCTCCTCCCAATCAATCGTGAGTTTCAACCAACAATAACACAATTTAGGGTTTGACGCTGGTGGTCAAAGGACAAATCGATTGTGTCGGAAAGTAGATACCAATGACAAGAAAACCTGAAGACGGTGACTCTCTCTGGCGTGACAACGACGGAGAAGCTGAACGGAAACGAAAAGGCGGCATAGAGGTTGGCGGTGAAGATTCTAGAAGCCAAACAAAAGATGAGTTAGGGTTTACATAAGGAACTGAAGAAATTGAAGATACCTGCTGTCTGAAGAACCAGTGGCGAGTCGGGCTGAGCAGAAACATCTGGAGCGGGCCGGGTTTAGGTTGGACTCAGAGCTGAAGGAAAGGGAGCAAGTGAATTGGGACTGGATATTGATATCGGAAGCCCATAGAGAAGAAGCTCAATAAAAAGTCATGCATTTTATGCATCTTCTCAGTAACAAACTCCAGCATAATGCAGCAGATTCCAAACGGCCATATGATCAAAAGTATGACAAAAACAGAATAAAAATTAGTTAAACAAAAGGCCAAAACTTGGGCAGATATGGAATATAATATGTTTAAAGGGTGTATTCAGCTATATATATATATATAATCAAAAACCCTGATATGAATGAGAGAATATTATTATCCTAAATCACAATCCTCCACTATTTTTCTTTTTTGACATTTCCAGCTAACAATACCAACACTGATCTCAACACAACAACATTTTTCTTTGTTCATTTCTTTTGCACAAACACTAAAATGGAAAGATGAGAAGATAGAGAAAACCTTAAATTTTTTTCTCTAAGAAATAAAAACAACAATAAAACCTGTACGCGGTGGAGGATAGGTGAGGAATTTTCCAATACCCTCATCCAAACCTTAGCCTTTACCTCTTTTTCATCATTCATTATTGCCTTTCCGCATGAACATCTGGGTTTTCCTATGTCGCAACACGATCGTCATGTTTTGGAAATTGATTTTGGATCGATCGATTGAAGCTGGAGAGGCCAAAGGTGGTGGCTCAACCGTCTGCAGCCTCGACATGAGACAATGGGTCAGCCATGGCTCCGACGACCATAATATATGATGAAGTATATGTGTTCTGACAAATCTACTGAACCAAGGGTAAGGGCAGTGAGGAGTTTCGACAAGCATGACGAGGTTATGTAATGCGACATCATTAGCTACTCTTCAAGAGATCAGTGCTCTCCCAGGTTCATATGCCACTCTCTCACTTTCTCAATCCCACGAATCCTCAAGTAAGTATATTTTCATTTTCCCAAAATTTCCCTCACTCGCTCAATTCCAGGGATCGGTGCTCTCACGGGTTCTCTGAACATGATGGTGTACGAAACACCGAAGAATCATCGGGACCATGAGGTTCCATGGGTGGCTACAATAGTGGCATAGTTACATATGTCTTATCATGATGTGTATGATATAATGGTGAAGGTAAATGTCTTTGATATTGGATGTTTAGTATTGTAGACATTGGGTTAAGCTTTGAATATGGCGACACGTCGTTCAATTTGCAGAGAAGGTCATCGCCTTCGTTGAAGGGGTCCACTTCACTGTGAACATAGCCATGCCTAATGGATTTCTGTTCACAATCGATGGGGAATCAATGATTTTCAGGAGGTCAGTACAACATGCATTGACCATAGGTCTTCCTCATTCAGAGTTATGGCTGAAGAGAGGACGTCAAGGTTTCGTTTTGCTTGCTACAAGATAAAGGATGAATTCTAAATTGGTGACCGAGTACTTGATGGAACCAACTTCGTAAAACAAATATGACAAATGAATCGTATTCACAATTTGCGTAGGAGGACAGAGGAGGCTTCTATTAGGATTTAAATTGTTCCATGATGGCTTTCCATTTGTGAGCTAGCTTTGAGTTTTCCTTGTCTACACTTCATTTATTCTCAATTGATTGTGAGTGATAACACCTGATTCATCATATTATTTTTATGATTTTTAGATTTAGTTTTGATTACGAATTCTAGACTTTACCGCTATATTGAGCATAATTTATGGCTTCTTCTATCGTTTCGTGTATTATGCAGGAAAAGACGACATCGCAAGCAAATACACTTAATTGCGGTAAATCCACCTGAAAAGTGAACAAAGTGCGAAGGGTGCAGGACCAAAAAACATCATGCTACATCTACGAGCTGAACTAAAATCCAATGCACGGTCGAGCTGAATATGTGCACGATCAAGCTGATGAATCCAATGCACGACCGGTCATCCTTTGCAGCACGACCGGGCAGAAGAACAACACAAGCATGGCCGAGCAACCTCACAAGCATGACTGGGCTGCTGATGAATCCATGCAGCATGATCGGGCTTCACTCAATGCACGACCGAGGAGAAATCAACCAAGTAGCATGGTCGAGTGATAACACTGAAAGTGTATCATTATTAGGATAGGTTTTTATATCATTTTCGCATGATTCCTACATCGATTCTTACTTATCCGATTCTATTTTGAGCTTCACACACCCGTTTTATTGGTTTTCAGGTTTCTAGGCGACAAGGCCTAAATGAGCTCAATATGAAGGATTCCTGTCAAAAACCACAAGATTTGAAGGAAAATCTACTCAGAGCCGAGACCGAGCTCCAGAACCCAAAGGAACACCCGAGCAACGAGCGGAAAAGAGGAATATCAAGATCACAAGGGTGCCCGGTCGGGCACTACTCTCCACCCGCTCGGGTAAAGCCTACGGGGTTTATCCATGCAAAAATACACGACCGGGCACATGAACAAGGAGATCGGGTGATCACTACCCGATCGGGCGTGTTCTGAATACCCGCTCTGGCAATCAGCCATCCATTCTGCCCCGTAAAGTTTACGCGACTCGGGCTCCTCAACCACACGATCGGGTGACTACTACCCGATCGGGCGCAACGTTCAACACGGTCGGGCAAGCCTTTACCCGACCGGGCAACACCACTGCCCGAGCGGGCCGCGTAATCCGTAACAACCTAGATCTAAGTTTCAAACGAGCAAATAAAAGGAAAGGAATAGATCTAGGGCAAAGGGGGCGACGAACAGGGAAAGAAAACACTGGAGAACATCTGGGAAAGCTCGGGAAGCATCAGAGAAGAAGAGAAGCACCAATCCGTACACCGGTAACGCATTAGGGAAGGTCGAGGCATCGAGTTCCTTAGGGTTTTATCATGTATTGGGTTGTGTTATCTTCTGTTTTCATGTATTCCATGAGTGAGTAGAGTCCCTACTGCGGGTAGGGTTATCGGATTTGTATGTATGAACGATGATCTTCTTTAATGCTTAGTTTTATGATTTTTACTCTTGATTTACGGTTCTATGCTTAGCAATATCAATCATATGTTAGTGCTGACCGCTCAACAACAATGGATATCGAACCTTGCTGGAAGGTTAAGGAACGAATCCGGTCCGCTAAGTAGTAGATTAAGCCTTGGCTAATGAGAATCTGACCGGTCGGTTAGCCAACTTAGGGATAGTGATTGCGGTCTTAATGCTGCCATGGTACGTGTTAATCGGCTGTCGGAAGGCAGGGTTGCATGTATCCATGGTTAGGAGGTTTAGGCTCGGAAGAATCACTCCTCAACCGTAGAGCATGAATTTCCCGTTGTCAAGAGTAGGTTGTAGATCTATGATCTTTAGTCGTTCGTGTATGCAATATCCGGTATCCCGTACACCCGTAGTATTCATCATATCTAGTTCATCTTTACCCTCGTTTCGTTGTCTCCATTAGGATAGATTTAAGACCATTAGAACCATATCCCCTCCTATCACCCTTCTTCCTAGTTTAGTTTTGTTCTTAGTTTAGCTGCACTTAGTCCCTAAAGATCGACCCTGGTACTACACGATCCGTATACTTGCGGTGAAGTGGTCTAGGAATTTATAACTCGTGTTTCCACACGTCAAGTTTTTGGCGCCGTTGCCGGGGACTAAAAACGGCTTAGACTAGGAACAGCTAGATTAGGATCTAGTCATTTCCGGAGTCTTATTTGTTTCTTGCATTTTTGTTTTAGTTTTCTTATAGAGTCGAAAAAAAAAATGAAAAAAATATATATATCTTTACCTCACAGAGCTTAATCGAGTTTGATGTCCTTTGTCTTGCGAGGTAAAATGGACGACTTCAACTCTTCGGACGCCAACATAGCTGAATTGAGACACCAAATTTCCGAGGTTCGCCGTATGCTCTCCGATTTGTACCACCCGCAATACTTTGAACGATCAGGGGAACCAACCGCTAGGGGGTATGAAGATGAGATCTACGATAGCTACGCTCAACCTTACGGGGATACCTACAATCATAAATGGAGGGACCAAGCCTATATCCCGTATAGGAACACCGAGAGTATGATGGATGCACAACCATCGTTTGGGAATTTCCAGCCATGGACGGAACCCCAAACTCAGAGCTATCAATCTTATGTGCCTCAACCATACCCAACTCAATCCATAGCAGCCCTAGAATATCCCGCCACATACAACTACCTCCGTGAGATGCTTGAGAATAGAGACTATTTATGCATGGGAGTGGAGGCGGAACTAGAGAGCGCCAATGAGAAAATAAGCGATTTATTTGGATCATTGGACGTGCAAGCTTTGGAGTTTGCACAAGGGGCATTGCAACCGCAAGAGGTTGTATCGGAAAGTTCGGAATATCATCCTCGTGAATATGTCAGCGAAGTCTACCT
>CM071869.1:18613036-18623042 GCA_036759665.1 Gynandropsis gynandra | reverse complement strand
GTCATCTAGGATAAGTTTTACGCTTTTCCGAGTTAAGAATGACATGAGTACATCGATATTCGATGGTTCGGGTCTATGTGGTGGGTAGAGAAGCTATTCTACGTCCTAAGGGTTAGACTGTTGCGTAATCAAGAAAAAAGAAAAGAATAAAGATTCAAAAACGCAACTCTTCACTCCTCTAAGGTCGCGCAACCTTAGGTAGTGAAGTAGACTTAGATTTTAGGAAAGATTTCATGGCTCAGCACTTTCGGTAGATATAGGGCTATACTCGGTACGCTTAGGCTTTTATCCATGTGACGCGCTGAAATGCAAAAGTGGCTAATACTTCGGAAATTTTGAGCTAGTATCCATCGTTATTAGATTCGTCTAGGGCTAGACTCTAGTTTTGTTTGAGGACAAACAAAGGTTTAGGTCTGGGGGAGTTTGATAACATTGAAAGTGTATCATTATTAGGATAGGTTTTTACATCATTTTCGCATGATTCTTACATCGTCTACATACTAATTCGATTCTATTTTGAGCTTCACACACCCGTTTTATTGGTTTTCAGGTTTCTAGGCGACAAGGCCTAAATGAGATCAATATGAAGGATTCCTGTCAAAAACCACAAGATTTGAAGGAAAATCTACTCAGAGCCGAGACCGAGCTCCAGAACCCAAAGGAACACCCGAGCAACGAGCGGAAAAGAGGAATATCAAGATCACAAGGGTGCCCGGTCGGGCACTATTCTCCACCCGCTCGGGTAACACCTACGGGGTTTATCCATGCAAGAATACACGACCGGGCGACGAACAAGGAGATCGGGTGATCTCTACCCGATCGGGCGAATTCTGAATACCCGCTCGGGCACTTAGCCATCCATTTTGCCCCGTAAGTTTACACGACTCGGGCCCTTCAACAACACGATCGGGTGATCACTACCCGATCGGGCGCAACGTTCAACACGGTCGGGCAAGCCTTTACCCGACCGGGCAACACCACTGCCCGAGCGGGCCGCGTAATCCGTAACAACCTAGATCTAAGTTTCAAACGAGCAAATAAAAGCAGGGCCATGTTGACAGTGAGAAGGGTGCTGAGCGGATATTGTGGATCGAAAGTCAGGGCCGCATCGGAGACACGGGCGGTAGGATGACTTGTTTGGCCGGCCATGAGTTAGGGTTTGAAGACGGTGAGCAAGAGGGGCACGGATTAGGGGTTGGTGATGTAGATCTAGGGTTAGAACAGTAGATCTAGGGTTAGGAATGCGGATCTAGGGTTTGGAACGGATGAGAACCGCGCTGCACCAGCAACGGGGCGCGGCGCGGGACAGGCAGCGAGCGGCGACCCGGGACGCGATAAAAGCGGGCCGGCGGGAGGAGGGGAGGACGACGGCCTGAAATTTAGGGTTTTGGTGCATTTTGTGTGTTGGTAAGTGACGTACGACGACTGGGTAGCGAGGAGAGGGGTGAATGGCCGGAGGAGAGGAAGAGGGTGATCGGCGGCCGCAAGAAAGAGGGGGGATCGGCGGCGGCGGTGGTTGGAGAGGGGAGGAGAGGCCGGCCGAGTTTTTAGGGAAGTTTGTTGTGTCGTTAGACTTTGTGCTCTGATACCATGATAATATGAAATCAGATTAATTGATTCAAATGAGCCAAAACGGCTAAATATACAAAGTTAGACCTAATTACAATAATCATAGATCTAATTATAAAAAGACTTATATACCCCTATACATGTATCCTTTACAGTAACATTGCATCACGTTCTTTCAATTCCATTTCCAAATCAAAATTTATTGTCGAACCTTCATCATAACGTAATAACAAGGGTTCCTCACGTCCATAGACCACTTGGAATGGAGTAGCATTAAGAGAAGTATGTAAATACGTATTATACAAAAATTCCGCCCATACTAAGTATTTAGCCCAAGATTTCGGATGTGCACTCACATAACAACGTAAATACGTCTCCAAACACCTATTAAGCACCTCGGTTTGGCCGCCCTTTATAGAATGGAAGGTCGTGCTAAACTTCAATTGTGTGCCCGCAAGACGAACAAATTCCTTTCAAAACTGGCTAATGAAGACCTTATCTCTTTCCGAAACATTAGATTTAGGAAACCCATGTAATCTTACTATCTTTTAAATAAAATGTCTAGCAACTTCATATGATGTATAAGGGTGAGTCAATGTGATAAATGAGCAAATTTGCTCAATCGGTCTACTACCGCCCAAATCACGTTTACTCCTTGTGACTTTGATAACCCTTTGATAAAATCCATCGACAAATCTTCCCAAATCCTTGCTGGAAAATTAAAGGCTGAAGTAAACCTGCCAGAGACAAAGTCGAATACTTTTGTGTTTGTCAAATTCCACACTTAGCCACATACCCCTGAATATCCGTCTCATCCCAATCCAGAAAAATATTGCTTGGATTCACTTAAGAGTCTTAAGAACCCATGCATGTCCACCTATCAGGCTATCATGAAATTCGTGAAGAATTGAGGGTATAAACATCAATCGTTTGGGAATAACCAAGCAATCATTGAACAAAAATTTTCCTTTAAGCAATCTATACCCCAAAAGAGCCCCTAAATTGTCTTGTAGTTGCTGTTTTATTGGACCCAAAGTCGGATTCTTATCGACGACATTCGCTAACTCTTCTAGCTGTGCAGATTGTGGAATCAAAATTGCTGAATACAAACAAATATCTGATAAGCTTAGCTGCTCTAGAATACTGGATAATCCATCCCCTACTTGATTCTCCTTACCAGGTTTGTATATTATATCAAAATCAAAGCCCAAAAACTTAATTAACCACTTTCGATACTCATGGTTAACCTCACGTTGTTCTAACAAAATTTGAAACTTCTCTGGTTAGTACAAACCAAAAACTTTCCGCCCTTCAAGTAATGACGCCATTTTAGAATAGAACAAACAATGACCATCAATTCCCTCTCGTAGACGGATTCCATACGCTCTGAGTTTGATAACGTTAAAGGAAATGATGTGTTTCCTTTATTCTAAAATGAGCAAACAGCAGCGCCATCCTTCACAAATCTATGTTTCACATTCTCATGTATAGAACGGAAAGGTAAAGTAAGTCCGTTACCAAATGCACAATGTATTCCCCAACTCAATGGTGCGGAAGAACCTGCAATAGGATTTGCAGCCAGCCGTATAGCTAAGGAAATAACTGCTTCTAAACAAACTAGTCGGAAAATGCGAACCATTTATTGAATTTCAGGTTTCAATCTATTGTTGAGCACATTTTCTTAAACACTATCCGGAATTCCCTGCAATTGCGACATCAACTCCTCGAATTCCATTAAATAATCCATAAATGAACCTGTTTGTCTCAACGAAAACAATCTGGTGCCATCATCATACGAACCATGGCTAAACCATTTTAACAGTCTCCCACAAAAGCCATTCCAAGAGTGAAACCGGATGTTGAAACCAGTTCAAGACCTTGTCGCCGACGGCCATTGCCGGTTGATGACAGGAAACTCAAGCAATATAATTTCCTAGACCACTTCACCGCAAGTATACGGATCGTGTAGTACCAGGGTCGATCTCTAGGGACTAAAGCAGCCAAAAACTAAGAATATAACTAAACTAAGACAAAGGGAAGTAGATGAAGGCGTGGTGCGAAATATCTAAAGAACTAAGCTGTGCGAAATATCTAAAGAACTAAGCTAAGTGGTGGAAACGATGGTAGGTTGAGGAAAACTTAAGTATGGCGAACACTACGGGTGTCGGGATACCAGAATCGTATGGATGTAACAACTAAAGATCATAAACCTATCGAATTATCTTGGTAATGCGAAATTCATGCTCTAAGGTGAGGAGTGATTCTTCCGAGCCTAAACCTCCTAACCATGAATACGTGCAACCCTACCTTCCAACAGTGATTAACCCGTACTATGGCAGCTTTACGAATGCAATCCTAATTGTGTGATTGAACGGCCCGAGTCGTGTAAACTCTCGGGGATTTTTAGGAACAATTAATGCCCAAGCGGGTACCTTGATTGTGCCCGATCGGGTATGGCTACCCAATCATGTTTCCTTCGTGCCCGGGTCGTGTAAGGTGTGCAATTAAACCCCGTAGGTTTTACCCGAGCGGGTAGACCTCAGTGCCCGAGCGGGCACTCTTCTGCTCTTGATTTTGCTCTTTTCCACTTGTTACTCGGGTGTTCCTTTGAGTCCAGAGGCTTGATCATGGCTCCGAGTGAATTATACCTTCAAATGCGTGGTTTTACTCAGGAATTCGTCTTTTTATGCTCGTTTAGGCCTTGTCGCCTTAAAACCTGAAAACCAACAAAACGGGCGTATGTAACGAAGATTCGGATCGGAAATGTAAATCTAACTATGAAATATATGCGAAAATGACACTAAAACCTAACCTAAAATCGATACACTTTACGTGTTATCAAACTCCCCCAGACCTAAACCTTTGTTTGTCCTTAAACAAAACTAAAGTACAAGAAAAATCTAATAACGATGGATACTAGCATAAAAATATCGAAGGGTTAGTCATTCCGCAAATCAACCCATCACATGAACAAAGGTCTAAACGTACCGACTATAGCCTTATATCTACCGAAAGTGCCGAGCCATGAAATTCTACCAAAAATCTAAGTCTAGTTCACAACCCTAGACAACGTCCAAGCAATCTCCATACCAATTCCCTAAGCTTTTGATATCATTAAAATCGCTTTTTCTCGTTCTTATCCTTTTCTTTTCTCTTTTAGGTACTTAGATCTACGCTTTGTTCCTAGGACGTCGAAGTCGAAGAGGGATGGCTTTCTACTTAGACCCAGGCTGCCTATGGCACACTCATAAGGTCGCGTGACCTTAGCGGAGTGAAGAGGTGCGTTATTGAAGATCTTATTTTTTCGGTTTTTATTTTTATGATTATGCAACACTCTAACCCTTAGGACGTAGAAAAGCGCCTCTACCCACCACTTAGACCCGAACCATCGATCATCGATGTACTCATGTCAATCCTAACTCGGAATAGTGAAAAACTTATCCTAGATGACAGCGGAGTATAAGCGTGTGGAATCTAATAACTCATGAACGCTAAAAATACCAACTAAGCAAAGGCTAGACGGTATACACGGAGATATGACTACTTGGTACCGAAACCTAAGGAGTGAATTCAACTATCGATCAAGGCTTCAAACACAACTACTCGACTAATCGATATCAAAAGGCTCCTAAGCAAACCTAGACTATTGTCCACGATTCGACAATGTCGCAAAAATGACTAAAGCTCGAAAAATTTTTCACTAAGTATCCATCTTATTCCTAAACATAATCCTAAGCCTAAGTGCAAGTATGTCGCTCTAATGTCAAATCCGTATCACTAAACGAAGAGTACCCCCCCAGACCTGAACAGAACACAGTCCTGGTGTTTGAGACCTATGAGGGATCCCCGCATGCTAAAAATTCGAGAAAATATAAAAAAGATAACGAGTACACTTGGTGTGTGTGTGTGTGGCTTTCTCGAATTGTGATACATCCGGATTGTGTGACACATCCGCACTGTGCCCGTGCGGGCCTCATGAAATCGCTTGATCGTGCCTTATTGAAGTTGACCTAGCCCGCGCGGGTGATATCGTCTGCCCGACCGGGCGGTTTCTGCAAAACTGAAAAAGAAAGCAAGGAAAACCGTGCAGCAAAAATCATAAGTCTACTAAAACCCTAAGTCCTAAAAAGAAAATTGTCCATGTCTAAAAAGAAAATTGTCCATGTCTAAAAAGAAGTTCGAAAACAGAAATGAAATGAAGATAATGAAAAAGGATATGTGGCTCGAGTTGCCTCCCGAGAAGCGCTTGTTTTCGGTCTTTAGCTCGACCCTAGCGTCTTCATACGCATGTAATGTCGGAAAGAGGCAAGTTGCATGTTCTGTCCTCCATTCTATCAGCATAATATGCCTTCACTCTTTGCACATTCGCCAATAATGTTCCCCAATCCCGTTGTCTAACTCCACGGCTCCATGCGGTGAAACTCCTTTTACCGTGAAAGGTCCCGACCATCGCGACTTGAGCTCTCCTGGGAATAACTTCAAGCGGGAATTGAATAGAAGCACCTGATCACCAGCTTTGAACAAGCGTTGGAGAATGCGCTTGTCATGCCACATCTTTGAACGCACTTTGTAAATCTTTGCGTTCTCGTAGGAATTTTGTCACATCTCCTCTAAATGGTGAATTTGGAGAACCCGCTTCTCCTCAGCCGTTTTGAGGTCGTAATTCAGCATTTTTATGGCCCAATATGCTTTGTGTTCCAGTTCGACGGGGAGGTGGCATGCTTTTCCATATACGAGCTGAAACGGTGTCATACCAATCGGAGTCTTGAAAGCCGTTCTAAAAGCCCAAATTGCATCATCTAGCTTTAGAGCCCAATCTCGTTGGGATTTTGAGACGGTCTTTTCCAGGATGGACTTGATTTCTCGATTGGATACTTCTACTTGTCCACTTGTCTAAGGGTGATAGGGTGTGGCGATCTTGTGCTTCACTCCGTATTTTGCCAATAGTGTCTCGATCACCCGATTGATGAAGTGCTTTCCTCCATCACTAATATCGCCATTAACATCAGAAAAGATGGAAGTCATGCATCTTTGAAACGTGGCGGGTGCATTGCATAAGCCAAATGGCATCCGACGGTAAGCAAACGTCCCATGTGGGCAAGTGAATGTCGTCTTCTCTTGGTCATTTGGGTGGATCGGGATCTGGAAGAACCCTGAATAGCCATCAAGAAAACAAAAATAGGAGTGAAGCGCTAACCTCTCAAGCATTTAATCAATAAAAGGTAAAGGGAAATGATCCTTCTTGGTATGCTTGTTCAGTTTGCGATAATCTATGCACATCCCCCATCCTATGTCCGTCCGCATAGGAATGAGCTCGTTGTTTTGGTTTGGGACCACGGTGATGCCTCCCTTCTTTGGTACCACTTGTACCGGGCTGACCCAAGTGCTGTCGGAAATGGGGTATATGATACCAGCATCTAGAAGCTTCTGCACTTCTTTCTTGACGAACTCTGCCATGTTGGGGTTGAGTCGGCGTTGATACTCTATGGATGATTTCGACTCATCTTCTAAGTGGATACGGTGTGTACAAATCAGAGGGTCGATACCCCTGATGTCCTCCAGTGTATATCCGATGGCGGCTCGATATCTCTTGAGTGCGCATAGGAGTTTGTCGACTTGTATCCTATCAAGCGCGTCATTGATAATCACGGGGTATGTAGAATTGGGACCAAGAAACTCATACGTGAGCCCCTGCGAGAGGAGCTTAAGCTCAACCTTGGGTGCTTTCTCGGCACTTCTGTCGGGGTCTGTGCAAAAGTGGGCGATGCAAAGCATAGGAGATGTAGAGCAAGGTGGAAGAGGAACTGCCCGATCGGGTTCATCAGCTAACCCGGTCGGGTTACGAATAGTGTCTTTTACCCCCGTAGGACCTACCCGAGTGGGGCTGTGAGTATGCCCGAGCGGGTTCTTGTCCATCTGCTCTGCCCGATCGGGCTCTATGACCAACCCGCTTGGGGTACAATTTGTGCCATTTATCCCGTGAATAGTACACGAGCCGGGCTGTGGTCGCCCGGGCGGGTGTCTATCTAATCCCTCTGCCCGATCGGGCTCACGCACCCACCCGGTCGGGTGGTTAATTGAGGAATTTACCCCCTAAGGCATTACCCTAGTCGGGCTATGAGGCTGCCCGACCGGGTCTCCTAAAAATGGCCTTGCCCGCGCGGGTGGAGTGTGTTGCCCGCTTGGGTCACTTCTCTGCTGAGGGAATTTCGGCTTCTCCTTGAGCTACGTGAGTGTGTCCGATTTTGCTGCTGACTGAAACTGACTCCCGGTGCACTCGGATAATGGTATCTCCTCAGGATGGATTTCTCGATGTATATGTTCAATCTCCTTCGTGATGCATCCGTCGTGGTAACGTTCATTACGGGTTCGGTCATGTATAACTTCTTCAACGCCTCGTCGAGTTTAAACTCGATGGACTCGTCCCCGAACTTCATCACTAGCCTTCCTTCCGCGCAATAGATGACCATCTTTGTCGTGTTGAGGAATGGTCGTCCCAATATGACAATGATCTTCGGATTGATCTCCATATCCACAACAACGAAATCCGCGGGGAACCCGAATTCTCCCACTTGAACGGCAACGTTCGTCAATATACCCACTGGACTCCATACGGATTGATCAGCCAATGTGATTTGCATCCGAGTGGGTTGAAGATCTCCTACTCTATTGAGCTTCTCAACAAGGGATAGTAGTAGCAAGCTCACACTCGCTCTGATGTCAATTAGCGCATACTCAATCTCGTAATCGTAAATCTTGCAAGGAATGACGAAGTTACCTGGATCGGGCATCTTCTCGACCATGGTAGGAGGCTGTATAAGTGAGTTCGTTACCATTACCATCTCATTGTCCATGGTTCTCTTCCTTATTATGATATCCTCTAGGAACTTCGCATATGATGGGATCTTTGTGAGCGCGTTGTAGAATGGGATAGTGACTTGTAGCTTCCTCAAGAGTTCTATGAATTGAGAGAATTGGGCATCGTCACTTTGCTTCCTTTGAATTTGACACTGCGGAAAGGGCAATGGTGGTACCCTCGGGGGAGGTGCTACAAAGGGTAACTCCCTCTCCTCTTCCTCGGTCGCCTTCTCTTCCACGGCTGGAGCGATGGGTTGTTCGACCTTATCGCTCAAAGGCTCTTCTCTTGCAGCCATGGGAGGAATTGGTTGCCCTACTGTGTTCCCGCTCCTTAGGAATATGGCATTTACTTGCTCGCGGGGGTTCGTCTCGGGTTTCCCGGGAAGCTATCCGGGTTGTCGGTTTGAACCTTGGGCTAGTTGCGCCACTTGCGTCTCGAGGAGTCTCAAATGCGTCTGAAATCCGTCTACTCTCTTCTTCATATCCTCTTGCTCAGCTCTAATCCCTCCAAGCGCGCTTTTCTGCTCTTGGTGCATCAATTGGAGCATCGGAAGAATTTCGGAATCACCCGAAGATTGTGCGCGAGGATGATATCTGTAGTCTTGGCCACTTCCTCTCGGTTAAAAACCTTGATTCTAGATTCTCGCCATTATCCGCGGTTGGAGGTCTTGCGGATTTGCTACATTGCTTGTGTTGCCATATGAGAGGTTGGGATGGCTCTTGATATATGATGTGCGTAGACTCAAGTAATAAATTACCTAGACTAACGCTTCCGCAAGAATACGGATAATTCTTTTGGTAGCCTCGATTGGAAACGTAGTTCATTTCCTCCATCCCTTGGCCTACGGATGCATCATGTCGGTCCACATGAAGTCCACCTATCATCCGATGAATCTCGCCAACTTGCTGCTTCAAATCCGTTAATTCCAGGTTCGCGATGCCAAGCTCGTTCACTGCAGCTTTAGATGGGTAATCGCGATTGTATTCCCCTACCTTCTTGCCTCCTTCCCTCGCCATGCTCTTGATCAAGTTCTCGAGCTGATTGAACGTAAGGTTGCTGAGGGAACCACCACCTGCTGCCACGATCATGAACCAGGTGGTTTCTTGGAGACCTTGGATAAAACTCGTGTTGAGATACTTCTTATCCATTCCGTGGTGTGGGCATATCCGCTGGTAGTTCTTAAATCGCTCCCATGCGGCGTGTAACGTCTCGCCTCTTTCTTGAAAGAAAGAATTAATACGACTCTTGGCGAGAAGCGTTCTATGATCCGGGAAGAATTGTTGCATGAACCGTTGCTCCAAATCATCCCAGGACGTGATTGATGCAGTCGACAAGTTGAACAGCCAACGTTACGTGATCATCTCGTTTTCGTACGTATTTCTTGCATGGTTTAGAAGACGTTTTCGGTATATATATGATGTTTCACGTATGATTCCGTATCCGTTTTACTTGCTTTCGTGCTTTTCATGTTCTTACAGGTTCTTTCGCGTATTTGGATCATTTTGGAGCTAAAGGAGCATGCACGGAGCTAAGGAGCACTTCGGGGATCATCACGGGACAAACGGGACGAGATTGAGC
>CM071869.1:18575232-18592807 GCA_036759665.1 Gynandropsis gynandra | reverse complement strand
GATTACCCATCCAAAGCGGCAGTAAATGAGTTAGGCGTAGCCAACCTGGAATTAACGGATTTGAAGCAGCAAGTTGGCGAAATATACACGATGATAGCTGGCCTTCATGTGGACCGCAAGATGTATCCGTAGGCCAAGGGATCGAGGAAGTGAACTACATCAAATATCGGGCCTACTAGCAAAATTACATCAAGAGCCATCCCAACCTCTCTTATGGCAACACGAGCAATGTAGCAAACCTGCAGGATTTCCAACCGCAGATGATGGCAAGAAACCAAAACCAAGGTTTCCAGCCGAGAGGGAGTGGCCAAGACTACGGCTATCAGCCTCGCGCACAATCTTTAGGTGACTCTGATATTCTTTCTATGCTCCAATTGATGTATCAAGAGCATAAAAGTGCGCTTGGAGGGATTAAGGATGAGCAAGAGGACATGAGGACAAGAATGGACGGGTTCCAGACGCACTTGAGGCTCCACGAAATGCAAGTGGCATAACTAACCCAAGGATCGAGCCGACAACCAGGACAGCTTCCCAGGAAACCCGAGGCGAACCCCATGAGCAAGTAAACGCCAATTTCCTAAGGAGCGGAAACACTGTAGAGCCACCCATACCTTCCACAGCTGCAAGAGGAGAGCCTTTGAGTGATAAGATCGAACAACCCATCACTCCAGACGTGGAAGAGAAGGCGACCGAGGAAGAAGAAAGGGAGTTGCCCTACGTAGCACCTCCCCCGAGGGTATCACCATTACCCCACATCCCCCAAGGGTACCACCCTTACCCTTTCCGCAGCGCCAAAGGAAGCAGAGCGACGATGCTCAATTCGCCCAATTCGTGGAACTCCTGAGGAAGCTGCAAGTCACCATCCCGTTCTAAGATGCGCTCATGAAGATCCCATCCTATGCTAAATTCCTCAAAGACATCATAATGAGGAAGAGGACCGTAGACAATGAGATGGTGATGGTCACAAACTCACTCATACAGCCCCCTTACATGGCCGAGAAGATGCCCGATCCAGGTAACTTCGTCATTCCCTGCAAGATCTACGATTATGAGATTGAGCATGCACTAATCGATATCGGAGCGAGTGTAAGTTTGCTACCATTATCTCTTGTTGAAAAGCTCAATCGAGTAGGAGATCTTCAGCCCAGGCACATGCAAATCACTTTAGCTGATGAATCCGTACGGAGTCCCGTGGGTATATTGACAAATGTAGCTGTACAAGTGGGAGAATTTTGGTTCCCCGCAGACTTTGTCGTTGTGGACATGGAGATCAATCCGAAGATCCCCGTCATTTTGGGAAGACCATTCCTCAACACGGCTGGGAAGAACATTCCTTAACACGGCAAAAATGGTCATCTATTACGCTGAAGGTAGGCTGGTAATGAAATTTGGAGACGAGTCTATCGAGTTCAAGCTCGACGATGCACTGAAGAAGCCTTATACGACTGAACCCGTAATGCATGTTACAACGATGGATGCACCAACGGAGAAAATTGAACGTGAACATCGCGACGTCCATCCCGTGGAGATACCACTATCCGAGTGCACCGGGAGCCAATTTCAATCGCCAGAAAGGTTGGATGCATGCACGCAATTCAGGGAGAACCCAAATATCCCTCAGCCGAGAAGTAACCCGCGTGTGCACACACCCTTACCCGCGCGGGCAGCACCAGATTTAGGAGACTCGGTCGGGCGGCCACACAGCCCGACTCGGATAGTACTCACGGGGGTAAGTGGTGAAATTTGCCACCCGAACGGGTGGGTATATGAGCCCGATCGGGCAGTGCAATTGGATAAGAACCCGCCCGGGCGACCTTACACCCTGACTCGTGCACCACCCATGGGGTAAGTTACACGTTAGACTACCCGATCGGGGAAATGAACGAGCCAGATCGGGCACCTGATTTGAACCGAAATCCGTATGGGTTAACCGATATTTCAACGCGAGCTGCGGTTCTACGGCCACATACATCATCTTCCACACCCTCGATGACCCGCATACACACTTATCCCACCTGAAATACCGAGGAGACGCTCAACCAAAACCGAGTCCGAAGGAGATACCATGGATCGTAGGATTGGACGAGAAGAACCGAGAATCTCAAGTGAAAAACGCTCTAGGGTTCGAGCCATGTCATGCTGATCAGTTAGAAGACGAAAGAGGCATACCTCCTTTTTCCGACATCACACGCGTATGAAGACGTTAGGGTCAAGCTAAAGACCGTAAACAAGCGCTTCTCGGGAGGCAACCCGAGCCCCATATCCTTTTTCCTCATCTTCATTTTATTTCCATTTTCGAACTCCTTTTTAAGACATGGACAATTTTTTTAGGACTTAGGATTTAAGTAGCCTTATGATTTTTGCTGCATGGTTTTCCTCGTATTTTTTTCAGCTTTGCAGCAAATGCCCGATCGGGCAGACGATATCACCCGTGCGGGTTAGGTCAAGTTCAACGACGCCCGATCGGGCGATTTCATGACCCACGCGGGCACAGTGCGGATGTGTCACAAATTCAGATGTATCACAAATTCGAGAAAGCAAAATACACCAGGTGTACTCGTTCTTATTTCTTATATTTTCTCGAGTTTTTGGCATGTGGGTATCCCTCATAGATCTCGAACACCGAGACTGTGTTCCGTTCAGGTCTAGGGGGGTACTCTTTTGAGTGATATGATTTTTTTTATTATGAGTGACATATTTGCGATTAGGGTTAGGATTAGGAATAATAGATGGATACCTAGTACGAATTTTCGAGTTTAGTCATTTTTTGCGACCTTGTCGAATCGTGAATAATAGTCTAGGTTTGCTTAGAAGCCTTCTGGATACTGATTAGTCGAGTAGTTGTGCTAGAAGCCATGATCTATAGTTGAATTCACCTTGTAGGTTTAAGTACCAAGTATCCATATCTCCGTGTATACCGTTTCTCCCTTGCTTGTTTGATATATCTTTACCATTCATGAGTCATTAGATGCCACACGCTTATACTACGCTGTCATCTTGGAAAAGTTTTTTACTATTTCAGATTAGCATTGACATGAGTACATCGAGATCGATGGTTCGGGTCTAAGTGGTGGGTTGAAGCGCTATTCTACGTCCTAAGGGTTAGAGAGATGCGTAATTTATCGAAAAAATAAAAATAAAAAATGTTCTTCAATAACGCACCTCTTCACTCCGCTAAGGTTACACGACCTTATGAGTGTGTCATAGGCAGCCTGGGTCTAAGTAGAAAGCCATCCCTCTTCGACTTCGACGTCCTAGGAACCAAGCGTGGATCTAAGTATTGAAAAAAAAAGAACGAGAAAACGTGTTCAATGATATCTTAAGCTTAGGGGAATTGGTATAGAGATTGCTTGGACGCTATCTAGGGTTGTGAAATAGACTTAGATTATTGGTAGGATCGCATTGCTCGGAACTTTCGGTTGATATAAGTCTAAACTCGGTACGCTTAGACTTTCTTTCATGTACGTGCTGATTTGCAGAATGACTAACTCTTCGAACTTTCCGTGCTAGAATCCATCATTATTAGACTCTTCTTATACTTGGCTTTAATTTGTTTGAGGACAGACAAAGGTTCAGGTCTGGGGGAGTTTGATAACACGTAGAGTGTATCACTTTTAGGCTAGGTATTCGCATCGTTTTTGGATAGATTTCATAGCACCAGTTACAATTCCGATACAATTATTCTTTATATACGCCCTTTTTGTTGGTTTTCAGGTTTTAAGGGGACAAGGCCTCAACGAGCGTTAAAAGGCAAATTCTTGAATCAAACCGCATATATTGAAGATACAAATCACTCGTAGCCAAATTCAAGCCACATAATTTAATGAAACACCCGAGCATCGAAAGGAAAAGAGCAAAAGCATGGATTGAAGAGTGCCCGCTCGGGCACTGAGGCTACCCGCTCGGGCAAAAGCTACGGGGATAATTACAACAATCTACACGACCCGGACACGAAGATAACATGATCGGGTGACAATGCCCACTCGGGCTGCAACAAGGTACCTTCTCGGGCTGAAATTAGAGATGAAAATCTCCGAGAGTTTACACGACTCGGGCTAGTAGACCACGCGGTCGGGTAGCAATGCCCGATCGGGCTGGAGACTTTACACGATCAGGCTGACCTATGCATGACCGGGTGAAATGTGTACCCGAGCGGGCCGCCTTTCTTGCAACAACCTAGTTTTAGAGTTTGAACGAGCAAAAGAAAAGAAGAGATCAGTTCTAGAGACGAGGGGGCGACGGCTAGGGCAAGGAGAGGCTTGGAAATCATCAGGAAAGCCTCGGGAGATGCTGGAGAAGGAGAGAAGCATCAATCCGGACATCGGTAACACAATAGAGAAGATCAAGGCATCATATTTCCTAGGTTTTATCATGTTTAGGGTTGTGTTATCTCCATTGACAGTAAACTCTATGAGTGAGTAGAGTCCCAACTATGGGTTAGGGATATCGGTTTTGTAATGGATGTACAAGTTATGCGTTAATGCTTAGATCTATCGTACTTTTCTTGATACTCGGTTCTATAATCAACATCGTTAACGTTCATACTAGTGCTGCTCGCTCAGTAACATAGGAATTCGTGTTTTGCTGGAAGGTTAAAACATGAATCTGGAACTGTTTATTGTAGGTTAAGTTCGATTAATGAGAATCTGACCGGTCGGTTAATCGGCTTAGGAATTACGATTGCGCGCTTAACACTGCCGTAGTCACGAGTTAATCGCTGTTGGAAGGTAGGATTGCACGTAATTATGGTTAGGAGGTTTAGGCTCGGCAGAATCACTCATCCTCTTAGAACATGAATTCCTCGTTATGAGGATAATTCGATAGGTTTATGATCCTTCGTTGTTACATCCTTGCGATTCTCGGTATCTCGAAACCCGTAGTGTTCTTAATCGTCAAGTTTTCCGTATTCTTCCATCGCTGTCCTCATTTAGTTTAGTGTTTTAAACATTTACGTCACGTCATCATCTATTTCACCCCGTCTTAGTTTAGTTATATTTTTAGAACAGACTGCATTAGTCCCTAGAGTTCGACCCTGGTACTACACGAACCGTATACTTGCGGTAGAGTGGTCTAGGAAATATTATTGCTTGAATTTCCGATCATCAAGTCGCACGGTCGCACTGGGTTATAGAGTCTCATCGAGTCTTAGGGTCAAATTGGGTTATAGAGTCTCATCGAGACGCACAGTCGTATTGGGTCATTTTGAATTTGAAATACATGGTCGCAATGGGTCATAGAATGTACCCTCTTTTTATGTTTTTGTTACAAGTATAATGGATTCGATGGATGAGAAAATCACACTAATTTATTTTTTGTATGATGGTAAATGGGAAAAAACCTAAATGGAGAATCTGAATAGGTTGGTAGAATTTTGGAAAACCAGCAACTTATTGATGAGTTATGCACAAAGATGATGGTGGAAAAATATACAACAAAGCTGAAGTTAAGCTATTTGCCCAAAATTTGTGAAAATAGGAAGCAGACATATATAATGAATTACAAGCATCTTATTTGTCAAGTGTGAAGTGTGAATTAACCCATTGTTGTTTGTGGAGAGAGAATCAAAAAGTGTGAAGTGTGAAATGGAAATCGAGAGGGAAGTTGAACCTCTAATTCCTGCTTTTGGAAGCATTGCTAGAGAAGGTGAGGATGAAGGTTTTGTAGATTAAGATGACTATGTTATTTTAGGTTCAAATAGCAAACGTAGAGTTGGGAGTAATCTGATGGAAACAATACATATTTTGGATTCGGATAATTTTGATAGTGAACATGCCAGCGGTTTAAGAGAAAATGGTGGGTGTGCCATGAATGTGTTGGTGATGAAGGTGTTTGTGATAGTAATAAAGTTGATTCTAATGTGCCAATATAGCATAAAGATGGTGATGGTGAAAAAAAATTGGAAATGATAGTTCACGAGAAGGCTGGTAGTGAAAATAATATATTCGAGTTCTAAGATGGATTGCATCTTAAAGTTGTGCAAGAGTTTGATAGCAAGAAGGATGTACAAGCATTTGTAAGGAAGGGTTCAATTGAAGCTTGTTTTAGATATAGAACATTGAGTTCTGATTCAAAGCTGTGGGAAAAACAATTCAAGTTTGTCGGAAGTGGTTGTAAATGGAATTTACGCGTGGAAGCAATCCCAAATTTCCAACGGTTTAATGTGAGTTAATGTGAGAACACACTATCCCATTCATAATTAATCACCTGTATCTAAATCAAAAGAAGCTACAAAGGATACAAAACAATTGGTCAAAGATTATTTGAATGAGGAATATGTCGGAAAATATGAAACACCTCCACCAAAAGAATTGATGGCTCGTGTAAAAGCAAAGTACAATGCTAATATATCGTATTTGATGGCATTAAGAGGCTAATGCAGTGCTCAAAAGGAGATTCATGGTGATGACTTTGAACATTATAGGAGGCTTCCAGGGTGGTTGCATATGTTTTCAAATAGAAAACCCGGATCTGTCGCAAATCTTCAGTTGGACAGAAATGGGAAAAGCTTAAATAACTTTTTTTGGATGTCGGAGCGGCTATAAGAGGATGGAAATACATGTGTAAAGTTGTTTCTGGGGATGCAACATTTCTGACAGGAGTGTACAAGGGAATATTGATTTTTGCAACCCCGCAAGATGGTGAACATCACCAATATCGTCTTGCATGGGGAATAGTCGACAGAGAGAAGAACGAATCATGGATATGGTTTATATCAAGGTTGAAAGAGGTGATACCGAATGGACGTGATGTCGTTGTGATATGTGATCACCGTAATAGCTTGATAAAAGCAGTCGAACAAGTGTACAAACAAGCTGATCATGGTTTTTGTGCACGTCATATATCGCAAAATATAAAGAGATGCGTCAATAAAGAGCAAGGTAGAAAGACTTCAAAGGGTGATATTGTTGCGCAAATGTTCTCCAAATGTGCAACAGCATACAGAGTGAACAAATTTGAAGTGCTATTGAATGATTTGAAGGCCAATTACAAATATGATCTTTGTGACTTTTGTGACCTTTGTGACTTTTGCGCAAGTATCCTAATGTTACATAGTATTTGGAGAAAGAGGAACTTGATCTTGTTAAGTGGGCAAGATGCAAATTTAAGGGTGACAAGTACAACTTATTAACCATTAATGGGTCCTAGTCAATAAATTCAATGTTGAAGAAGTAAAAAACATTTTGGATCCTAGGGGTTTTAGATATTTTTTTGGGAAAGACAGTGGAATGGTTCAATAGGTATAGGTTAGAAGCAACTACTGGTGATGATTCTCAAAAGTTAACACCTTACGTTGAGAAAGCGTTACATGAATGGTTTGGACATGCATCTAAATATGAGGTTATTGAATTGAACAAGATGAGTGATGAGTATGAGGTGAGAAATGAGATGGAAAGAAGATTTGTAGTGAGTCTTCAAAAAAGAATCTGCGACTGCAAAATGTTTGATGTGGATAAGTATCCATGTAGTCACACAATTGCAGCTGCACATAAGGTTGGTAAAGGTGACAAGATACCAGCACTATGTTCAACATACTACCTTCGGGAGACATTGCGTTTGGCTTACCAAAAAACCGTGTATCTGGTTTCTGATTGCAGTGATTGAAACATTCCTCCACAGTATTCTGAAGTTATGGTTCTACCTCCTATGCTGGCTAAAAAGGCAAAGTGGGAGTCCTAAAGAGAATCGTTATCCTAGACCCGTTAAGGCTCGGAGAAATACCCCATCTTCGTCGAGACAAACCCCCATCTTTGTTCACACAAACACGTTCAAATGCCAGCATCACTGACAGTGTTTGGAACATGAGAACCGAGACAACGCCAATTTAAAAAAAAAGAAAGGTTTGTTAGTGTATATTATTATATTATTTGTATTATTAGTTTGTAATATTATATTATTTGTATTATTTGGACTAAATCTTGGTGATTTTCATCATTATAATTCGATAGTCTTTAATTTCACATCTATTTTTCCTCATTGATGTTTAAGCAGTATTGTGACCTTTGTGACTCAAATCGACCCATGCAAACCCTATGACCCATATGACCCTTGCGACTATTGCGACCGTTGCGACCCTTGCGGCCATTGTGACCCTTGCGACCAATGTGACCTTGCGACCCATGGGACCCATGGGACCCATGTGACTCATGTGACCCTTGCGACTAGTCGTTTCAATGTCAAACTCTTGGTTTTCCAATGTCAGCTATGCCTTTTTTGAGATGTGATTGAATCGGGAGAATCCCATCTCTCTCCTCTCTTTGCCTAAGTGTCTAACCTTAAATTCTCTGAAAAATCTTTGTTACCTTTGTGACCTTTGTGACCTTTTTCACGAAGGTCATATGGTGGACGCAGGGTATCATGTTGTCTATCTGTTACTCAAGGTCTTGGTAATCGTCTGATTCGGTCTCTATGCAGAAACACACAAGTCCTTACAACGTGATGGAGGATATTGTGTTGTATCTGCATTACACAAGGTCTTGGTAATCGACGAACCCAGACATCGTGCTGTATCCACGGTACTTAAGGTCATGGTCGGAGTTCAACTTGGAGATGGCGTTGAGTCACACACGACTCTGTTTACGGGGGAGGGCACTGATGTGTCGCTAAACTCAACAAATTTGACCTTTGTGACCTTTAAGTCCTTATGTAACCTTTTTCTTTCCTTTTTTGTAACATTTTTTTAACTTTTGCATCCTTCTTTTTCTTTCATTTTTTGTAACCTTTGTGACCTTTTTCAATCATTATAAATAAATCCATATTTAAATGTTGAACCACTTTTTCTACGGTTTCTTGAACCACCTTTCTGCGGGTTCTTGTTCCACCTTTTCTGTGGGTTCTTGAACCACTTCTTCTGCGGGTTCTTCACCCACATCTTCTGCATCAACAACTTTCCTTGGCCCTCGCCCTCTCCCTCACGCCATTTTTGCTCTTTTTCGTCAGTGGAGGTTCAACATATGGTTACTATCTTGCCTTCCACGGTCTTAAAATTTGTTTAATTACCGTAGAACTATCAGACTCATTCGATAAAGGTCAAACATCTGCATGAAAATTATTTCATTAGACTCATCCTTTGTGACCCATAGGACATATGCGACCCATATGACCCTTTGAAATATGCACCCATGGGACATATTCGACCCTTGCGACATATGCGACCCCTGCGACCATGGCGACCCATGCAACCAATAGGACATAGCGACCCATGTGACCAAAGCGACCCATGCGTCCAACTCGATCTTTTGTGACCTCTGTGACCAATGTGACCTTTGTGACTCAAATGAACTTTTACTCAATATTACTTACTTGGTGGTACTTTGATTTTTTTGATAAGAACTTTTGGAGTTCCCTCTGCACCAACATCAACGCCGAACTCTTCGATAGGACCCACTAGAGAATCCTCGGCAGGAACCTCCTTAGGAACACGAACGACAACATCTCCATAAAAATTACTTAATTCATTACACTCATCCTTTGTTCCATTGATGCAACCCATGTGATATCTGCTACACATGCGACCCATGGGATATATGCGATCCTTGCGACCTTTGTGATCAATGCAACCTTTTGTGACATAATATTGCTTACTTGGTGGTACTTCGATTTCTTTGACAGGAACTTCTAAAGTTCCCTCATCACCAACATCAGCGGCAACCTTTTCGACAAGACCTACTAGAGTATCGTCGGCAAGAACCTCCTCAGCGGCGACCTCTTCGACAGGACCGACTAGAGTATCCTCGACATGAACCTTCTCAGCGGCGACCTCTTCGACACCACTAGATTATCCTTGGCAGGAACCTCCTTGGGAACACCAATCTGTATAAAAATTACTTCATTCATTAGACTCATCATTTGTTACATTAATGCAACCAGTGGGACATATGCGACCCATGCGACCGTTGCGAACCATGGGACATATACGACCCATGCAACCCATGCGACTCTGCGATTTATGAGACGCTTGCGACCCAAGCGACCCATACGACCCATGCGGACACTGTGACCCATGCCGACTCATGCAACCTTTTGACTGAAATGACCTTTTCGAGTCAATATTACTTACTTGGTGGAACTTCCACAAGAGCAACCACAAGAATAACCTGTTTGGAAATGTATTCAATTAGAGAAATATTGGCAGAAAATGTAAGATTTTTAACTAATCTTGAAATGTTTGCCAAATCCTCTTCTGAGCCATCTCTAGAGTCATTTTAGAGCCTTTGACTCTACTGGCTCTTCGCTTGTGTCTTCTCTTAACATTGGATATGGACGTCGAAGGAATTCAAAATAATCATCACTCACAATGCCAGAAGATTGGTGTTCGGTGCTCGCATCTTTCTCGGAAAACGTTGATTTTTTTTATCAGCACCTTTGGGATTTGCCGCCTTTGATTTTGGATTAGGCAAATGAAACCCGACATCCTTTAAAAGGTCACTTTCGGTGTTGATGATTCTTTTCTCTTACTTCTTTATTTCCTTTATTAATTTCTGCTCCAATATCTGAGGGACTACAACTTCTTCTCCCTCATCATCACCTACTCCTTCAATTTCAACTTTAGCATCACCTTCTCTTCTTCATCAGCTTCAGCAACACTTACCCATCCTTCCTTTTCCTCAGCTTCAGATATGGGTGGAACATCTACAACCTCTATTGCATTTTCACTTGATGTGGTTAATCTCAAGTAATAATTTACCTAGACTAATGCTTCCGCAAGCATACAGATCGTATAGTACCAGGGTCGAACACAAGGAATTGATACAACTCTAAAGCTAGTAAACTAATGAATAAGACGTGTAAAATCAATAAGTGATGGGAATGCAAATAAAGATAAACTAACTAACTAACTATCGGATTAAACTCAATGAACTAAACACCACAGGTTTCGAGAGATGCACGATGATGCAACGAAGTTCTAACAAGATCATTGGTCTTAGATATTATCACGAGTTCAGGGAATTCAAGCTCTAATATAGGAACTGACTGGCATTGACTTGTGCTCTACCTAACGTGTGTACTACCAATCTTTCGATTGCGTAATCTCGCCCAATAGATGCATTAAGACCACTATCCTAATCCTTAGATTCAATCAACCGACCTGGCATTGATTCTAAATTGATTAAATCCTAAATCATGGCTAAGTTCCAAAGTCTAATCCCCTGGTATAGATTCATTAGACTTCTACAATCATTCATTCAAGTGGCATGCAAGAACGAAAGCATTAAGAACAACTAATCATTCTGAAAAACGATCAAATACCAAAACCATTCATTCAAGTGGCATTCAAGAATGAAAGCATTAAGAATCACCAAGCATTAAGAACAAGACTTGTTTACATATCGGCAAAACTCTCTAACCTATGGCTATGGACCTACTCTGACATGAACTTAGAATACGAAACACAAAGGATAACCATATTCAATGTGGATAAAGAACGATATTCCTCCCTATTCTATTACCGATGTCTTCAATAGCTCCTCTGGAATCCGGATTCGTCACTCCGTCCTTCACCCTCGTGTGCGTTCTGCTCTCCCCGTCTCTGCTCTCTCCCTCTATGTATGTTCTCTGTCGCCTCCCTCGTTTCCCCGTCTAAATCACGATTGAATATCCTTCTTTCCTCTTCTTCTTTCTTCCTTTTTATTCTTTTTCCTCTTTTGGCGAGTGTTTCCATTCTTTCCCGTGAGTTTTCCTGTTATTTCCCGTCGACCAAATCTTTCCTTTTCTTCATGGCGGCGTGCAGGTTTAATGTGCCCGACCAGGCACAAGAGTGAGCTCGGTCGGGCGCTTCAGCTGATCCAAGCTCGGTCGGGCTTCATGCATGCCTGGGCCGTGCTCCACATTCGGCATTGTTGTCTGTTTCATGAGCCTGGTCGGGCTAAGAGGGAAGCACGGTCGGGCATGTCATTGCATGGTCGGGTTGTGGGTTGCTGCACGGTCGGGCTGGTGCCCTTTTGATGAGCCCGCTCGGGCTAATGGTTCTACACGATCGGGCTACAAGTTATCTTCAGCAGCACGGGCGAACTGAATTGGCTGCACGGTCGGGCTGTTCACCTCCCTTGTGTGCCCGGTCGTGCAAGTAAATGTGGTGTAATGCAATTGCTCGTATTCGCTCGTGTTTGCTCGTGTTCGTGTTCGATGTAATCTTTTCCTGCAAATACACGAAAAAGGGATGAAAGAGGACTAAGTGATGCTTAATGCTTGGTGAACTAACTACGAAAATAAATTAAAATACTATGAAAAAATAGACGTTATCATCACCCACGCTCTTCTTCCTCTTAGTCCCTTTTCCTTGCCCTTTCTGTTTATCACCAAGAGCTGCTTTTCGCGTAAGTAGTTCTTGCTTACGGATGTCCTCCCAACAAATGCCTTTCGGATTTCTATGTAGATGTTTTATCCATATCTGAACATTGGAAACGTCCCATAATCCTCTAGATTAAAAAGTATAGCTTCCTCTTTGTGTTTAGCACGAAGAATACTTCAAATATCCTCTACAAACAAAAAATAACCATTATGACCCTTTGTGACCCTTGTTACCTTGTGACCCTTGTGTAATTGTTACCTTAGAGATTCTGATATGCCTCATCACGTCTACATACTTCGTGTTAAAATTAGATTTAACCCTCTTCTTGCACATCCTTGAGCATGATGGATCAACATCCATAACATCAACATACCATCCGTTTCCACCCAAACTAAAGATGGTTTCTAATGGAAGTAACTTAAAAATTAAAACAAAATGATAAGAACGCAAAAAGTACGAAAGCATTCATGTTATTCGAATAATATATAAAACTTACCAATAGTGGGTTTATGAAACCGTCACAATGCCATTTTGGTTTTGGTGATTCCCCGCTGACGTGCTTGTGGCAAGTATCCACAAGCTTCTCGAATGTGTAAAGCCCCCATGGAAATCTTTCACAAAATTCCAAGTTATCAACCATGTCAATGAGATCATGGGTGATAAAGTTTTCTGCTCAAGGCTTGTGATCCACAACTTGCGCCAACAACATCAAAATTGCCAATCTCGTCCGGTCGGCAAAATTCTTCGCCTTCACAAGCTTTTCACCGACTTGTGCGGCGGTCACGTTTCACGGTCGAAACTCTTCAGCCTGAATGTATCACTCTTTTTTGACTCCAATCCTCTAGGATAGGGTCTACAGTTGAATCCAGTAATTAATGAATGCTCCACTATAGAGTATCAGATGGGAACACCATTTACGACGAAACACAACTCTTTCTTGTCCCGTACAATCATAGAGTGATTTAGTTAGACATACATTTCAACCTTCGACAATGTGGAATCACATTGGAATTGGAATAAGTGCCTAAATTGTGACTCCTTCGTGAAGTAATGCAACTCATATTCATCTAAGATGCCCCTAAACTTCTTAATTGTCTCGTGAGGATAACTCTTGATGGTGATCTTTGGCATTCTGTCCATGTGCTCAAAATGACCAATTAAGAATACATTAGACTTCTACCAACTCAAGTGACCAATGCGACTCAAGCGACCCATGCGACTTAAGCGACCCTTGCGACTGAAGCGATCCTTGCGACTCAAGCGGCACTTACGACTCAATAGACCCTTGTGACTTAAGCGGCCCATTGCACTCAAGTGACCTAAGCGACTCAAGCGACCCTTGCGACGCAATCAGACTCAAGTGATCCTTGCGACTCAATCAGACTCAAGTAACCCTTGCGACTCAAGCGACCCTTGAGACCCAATGAGTTGCTTGAGTCGAAGAGGTTAATGAGTCTCAAGCGACTCAGTAAAACTCTTGACCCTCTTCGACTCAAGCGACACAATGAGACTCAAGCAACCATTGACTTAAGCGACCCTTGCAACTTATGCGACCCTTGCGACTCAATGAGACTCGATCAACCCTTGCGACTCAAGTGACTTATTGAGACTCAACCAACTCACTGAGACTCAACTGACTCATTGAGACTCACACCTATTTTAAATCAACATACAATTTTGATTTCAACAACATGCAATGTAAAACCCTAGAAATCTATCTGCTTACACTTACAGACGCCATTAAGGATTGACTCATGCTCTCTTGTTCACTACTAATTCTTGCCATTTCTTTCTCACTTCAAAATTTCCTTAGTCTCCACTTGAATTTTCCTTCTTTCCAACTTCAAATCGATCCCGCACAAGTTCGGTATTCCCTCATATTCCTTACTCTCAACTTTGAAACAGTTTTTCCTTTCAAAAAACTACAAGAACGTGTGTTTTTCACGTGAAAAAATTAAGGATCAATTTGTCTTTTTGCTAGTTTTTTCTATGTAATAATTATTTTCACGAGGGTAGACGTGAAGTACTTCAGTCCTACGAGGGTATCTCTAATATTCTCCTTATCCTTTTTGATGTGCAAACTCTCTCATAAACAATTATGTCATTGGAACTTTTATCTCTTCCCCTATCGTTCGTTCACATGTTAAAGATGAGATGTAATGTGGTAACTTTATTCCTCATTGGGGTGAAGAAACATGCTTTAGGACTTCTCAATATTTCTTTATGTAAGGATACCCAAAAGAGGGTAAAGCGATGTAACTATTTTTATTCATAGTCGCATAACACATCTCTTCTTATATATATACACGTACATATATGTATAATATATATATAAATATTTATAGTTTTTAAAAATAAATAAAATTTTTAAAAATTGTTTACTAAAAAAGTGGTAATTAAAAATATTTAAAAATTTATCTTTATTTATTTTAAGTATATATTTATTTTATAAAAATCTTTAACAAGAATTAGAATGGTTTTACAATTTCAGTAAAATTTTCAACCCACAAAATAAATTAAAAAATAGAACATTTCAAAGTTTCATTCGACCTTTTAGAATTTATTTGTGATTATTATACTTAATTAGATAGATGAAAATTCTTGATCAAAATGAGGACTATACACAAGAATCAACATTAACAAATGTTGTTATTGTAGAAATTTTCAAAGACGTACACTTCAATTTACATTATTCATCATCTTTATTAACGATCTTATTCCATTTATGGAATACTATATGCCTTTTTATCTACACATTATTAAATTATTAGATATATATTTAGTTAATACAACATGATGAGGGTTCGAAAAATTAAATGATTTTGTCAATGTCATAATATAACTTTTTGTAACGGTAAATTCTAAATTCTTTAGGTTTTTATTAATAATTATAATTTAATTACGCACATTTAATTAATTTTTTAAATTTTTCTTAACTTGCAGTGTTTTAGGATGTTTTTCAATTGAGTACATCATTCCAAGAACAATTCTTGTTCATCAAAATGTTTGAAAGAAGTTGTACGGTAATATTTTTAAATCAAAAGCTACATAAGAAATTTGAACTTATTCTCTTTTTTTAAATATTTTTAACAATTTGCACGCAAAATCAACTAATCCTTAAAAGTTGCAAGGAAAGATATGACACATTATTTCCGATGATTACTCTAGTAATTCTAATTTATGGATTATAAACAACATTATTATTTTTTATATAAAATATTTTTACATATTGCTATATTTTCGAAAAGCGTATATTCATATTATATTGTATCAATTGGTAAATATTCAATTTAATATCAATATCATGATATAACAAATAATACGATCATTCGCGCATCCCCGAAATCATATTTTGAATCTTTCTACGGTGTGCTCTGTTTACTATTCTTTAAAAGTCAACAATCAATTGCTTCACTAGGAGCTGATAGAATGCCTAAAGCGGGAAAAGACTTCTAATTGAGATCGAGAGTCCAGTTTTCAGTCAAGTCACTGAAAGTTAATGCGCTTTGGGACATTAGGAAGCGATTGAACGAAGCTGTCGAAATGCTTTTGATGAAAAGCCATAGGAAAGAAGGAAACTCTCTTTAGAGACGGGTATAGTGGGAACTCTAAACATAAGGAGAAGGTGGGGCCTAGCAACTCGCTTTTATAACCTAGATCAAGGTACGAGGAGCGAATAGGTTCAATATCTGTACCTAATTTATATAAACAATGAGTTTTTTTCTCTTTTAGTCAAATCATCTCATCGGAGAGAGAAAATTTTTATATTAAAAAATACAAACATATTTATTTAATACTTATTAATATTGTTATATTCATAGACATTGTTAAAATAATAAATAATATATATATTTAAAGAAGTCGGAAAATAATTTTTACCTTAAAAAACTTTTTAAATCTAAATTTCTTAACTCAAAATTATTTAATCTAAAATAATTAAATTGAATAATAATAATAATAATAATAATAATAATAATAATAATAATACACAAAAGTTTTTAATATCATATATATATAAAGAGGTTTTTTCTCGATACTCATGAAATGCTTTTATATATATATATTTTTTCTCGATACTCATGAAATGCTTTTATAGTAGAAACTACATACATATTTATTTAATACTTAATATTGTTATATTCATATACATTGTTAAATCTTTTAGTAAAATCACCTCATCGGAGAGTGAAAATTTTTATATTACAAAATACATACATATTTATTTAATATTTATTAATATTTTTATATTGATAGACATTGTTAAAATAATAAATAATATATATATTTAAAGAAGTCGGAATATAATTTTTATTTTAAAAAACTTTTTAAATCTAATTTTCTTAACTCAAATTATTTAATACATATTTATTTAATACTTAATATTGTTATATTCATATACATGGGGATTATCAAAAATATTCCTATAGGACTAAAGTGTTTCAAAAATATCCTTGGCTGAAAAAAAAAGTTTCAACTTCAATCTACCCTTAAAATATTGATAATCCCATGTTACCCTTGACGACAATTTTTCTCTCTCCTCTAGAGCACCTCTAATTCTCGCGCGAAAATTACTGTTCCCCCACACCACAACAGATTCGGCGAGAGTAGCTTGCAATCGGCATCAGATTCGCTGCCAATAGGTTGAAATCCTTTGTTGTCAACAAAGAAGCTTGCAATTAAGCACGTTCCGCAGAAAAACCAGGTGTGTATAGTGAGTTTTTCGTGTTTCTCTTGGGTCTATTGCAATGTCAAAGGTGACAGAGTGGCTCACAGAGTCGTACGGTCGCACTGGGTCACAGTCTCATCGAGGGGTCAAAGGGATCAAAGGGCGTCGCAGGGGTCCAAGGGTAAATGGGTCGAAAAGGGTGAAAGGGTCGCAGGGGTCCAAGGGTAAATGGGTCGCAAAGGGTCAAAGGGTCGCAGGGGTCCAAGGGTAAATGGGTCGCAAAGGGTCAAAGGGTCGCAGGGGTGCAAGGGTCGGATGGGAAAGGGGTCGCAAAGGGTTCAAAGGGTCGCAGAGGTAAAAGGGTCGTAGGGGTCCAAGGGTCGCAGAGGTAAAGGGGTCGCAGGGGAAAAGGGGCGCAAGGGTCGCAAGGGTCGCAACGGTCGCAACGGTCGCAGGGGTCCAAGGGTCGCAGAGGTAAAGGGTCGCAGGGGTCCAAGGGGCGGAAGGGGCGCAAGGGTCGCAAGGGGAAAGGGGTCGCAAAGGGTCAAAGGGTCGCAGGGGTGCAAGGGTCGGATGGGAAAGGGGTCGCAAAGGGTTCAAAGGGTCGCAGAGGTAAAGGG
>CM071869.1:18541682-18563747 GCA_036759665.1 Gynandropsis gynandra | reverse complement strand
GGCTCGTGAACTAGCGCTCATTTTACACGCCTATGAGTTGGGTACCATGATTTTTTAGGGCACCCAAATCTGAATGTGAACAGATAATGTATTTTGTACCTAAACTCGAACCCATGAGACATGAGTACCCAAGGCTTTGATACACTAATAATAAACTAGGTATCCGTGAGTATCCGAACCCAAATTTAAAGTAAATCAATTTATTGCCATTTTTAGTCTCGTTGTTACAATCAAGTTATTGGTTATTTTAGAAGACAAGAAAATTCCTAAATGGCGTATTTATGCTTCTTATCTGTTGTTTGTTCTTTTAGTATTTTCTTATTTGCTTCATCATTTCTTTCGAAGTCATGTTTGTTTAGTTCGTTTCTGGAGCTTAACATAGGTGAAATCTGTAGCTTTTAAATTAAATAAGGGTTACCTTTTTTAATATGTTTTTGGAGTGAATATCTACAATTTATTCGGTGAAGGCATAACGACTTCAAAAGTACAGGCGGTCAGAGAAACAGAGAGGGCCTCCAATGCAAACATGGTCGGCGAAGCAAAGATCCTCGGCAAAGTAGAGACAATTTTTGAAGTAGAGATCCTTAGTGAAGCATAGATGACATTTGAAGTAGAAATGACTTGAGAGGTAAAGAGACCGATGAAGCAGAGAGGGTATCCGAAGCAAACATGGTCGGCGAAGTAGAGATCCTTGAA
Source organism: Gynandropsis gynandra (assembly GCA_036759665.1). Classification (NCBI taxonomy): domain Eukaryota; kingdom Viridiplantae; phylum Streptophyta; class Magnoliopsida; order Brassicales; family Cleomaceae; genus Gynandropsis; species Gynandropsis gynandra. Next base: position 18,563,051 of record CM071869.1, on the reverse strand, counting down.
AAAGCAGATATGAGTTTCAAATTATAGACGAACTCCTAGGTAGGGATGTCCACCAATGTAGAGTTCCTCGACGAAGAGAAGGCCGGTGAAATAGTGACATCTGTAAACGTAGAGATTACTAACGAAAGGAGAAAATATTTGTCCACGCATAATTTACATTGCTTGGGAAAATGCGTATTGCTTAAGTGTACCATTTGAGAGCACAATATTGAAAGACAAACTTTTTTCACTCCTTGCTCGCTTGTCTAGCATATTGCTCTATTCACCTCAATATGTTTGCACTTGCCTTCTCCTAGAACTATCACACGAACTTGGCTATATTCTTACAATCCAAGTTAGTAAACTCTGATACGGTATATAAACCATATCCAACGGTGTCAGTTAACCAAATGCATATACGATTCAAATGGTGAAAATTGTGGAGCACTATGAACTCACCATGCGATAGTCACTCTCCCCACATCTTAAGATCACTCTTAAGTAATGAACGTAATAAGATCGACAAGGTCCTATTGACCACTTCTATGAATATCGATTTATGGGTAACAGGTAGTTGAAAACAATATTTTAGTTCCTTACTTAGCTCACAACGTTTGCCCAAGATAGCTTAAGAACTTAGTATCTATATCTCACACTAGGTGCATTTGACAATCCAAAAGGCATAACTAACCACTCATACAATTCATGTTTAGCTTTAAATGATGTTTTCCATTCGTCACCTTCTTTCATCCTAATTTGATGATATCCACTCTTAAGGCCAGTTTTAGAAAATATCCTACTTCCATGCAACTCATCTAGCATATCATCTAGCCTAGGAATAGGATGTCGATACTTTACCATAATGTTGTTGATTGCACGACAATAATATTTCCTAGACCACTTCACCGCAAGTATACGGTTCGTGTAGTATCAGGGTTGAACTCTAGGGACTAATGCAGCATTTTCCTAAGAATATCACTAAACTAAGACGGTGAGAAATAGATGATGGCGTGGTGTAAATGTCTAGAACACTAAACTAAATGGTGGCAGCGAAAGAAGGATTCGGAAGACTTGACGATGAAGAACACTACGGGTGTCGGGATACCGGGAATCGCAAGGATGTAATAACTAAAGATCATAAACCTATCCAATTATCTTGATAACGGAAAATTCATGCTCTAAGATGAGGAGTGATTCTGCCGAGCCTAAACCTCCTAACCATAGTTACGTGCAATCCTACCTTCCAGCAGTGATTAACTCGTGACTACGGCAGCGTTATGCGTGCAATCCTAATTCCTAAGCCGAATAACCGACCGGTCAGATTCTCATTAATTGAACTTAACCTACAATTCAACAGTTCCGGATTCATACTTTAACCTTCCAGCAAAATACGAATTCCTATGTTACTGAGTGGACAGCTCTAGTATAAGCGTTTACGATGTTGATTATAGAACCGAATATCAAGACAAATACGATAGATCTAAGCATTAACGCATAACTCGTACATCCGTTACAAATCCGATATCCCTAACCCATAGTTGAGAATCTACTCACTCATGGAGTTTACTGACAATGAAGATAACATAACCCTAAACATGATAAAACCTAGGAAATCCGATGCCTCGATCTTCCCTATTGTGTTACAGATGTATGGATTGATGCTTCTCTCCTTCTCCAGCGTCTCCCGAGCCTTTCCTGATGATTTCCAAGCCTTTCCTTGCCCTAGTCGTCGCCCCCTTGTGTCTGGATCTGATCTTCTCTATTATTTTGCTCATTCATACTCTAAAAGTAGGTTGGTGCGAGAAAGGTGGCCCGCTCGGGTACACGTTTTACCCGGTCGTGCAGAGGGCAGCCCGATCTTGTTTACTCTCCTAGCCCGCTCGGGTAATGCTTCCCGATTGCGTGGTCTAACAGCCTGAGTCGTGTAAACTCTCGGGGATTTTCAGGACTAATTGCCGCCCGAGCGGGTACCGTGTTGTCGCCCGAGCGGGCATGATCACCCGATCATGTTGTCTTCGTGCCCGGGTCGTGTAGATGGTTGTAATTAACCCCGTAGCTTTTGCCCGAGCGGGTAGCCTTCAGTGCCCGAGCGGGCACTCTTAATTTCATGCTTTAGCTCTTTTCCGCTCGATGCTCGGGTGTTCCTTTAAGTTTTGTGGCTTGAATTTGGCTCCGAGTGAATTGTATCTTCAATTTGTGTGGTTTGATTCAGGAATTTGCCTTTTAACGCCCGTTTCGGCCTTGTCGCCTTGAAACCTGAAAACCAATAAAAAGGGCGTATATAAAGAACAATCGTATCGAAATTGTAATTCGTGCTATCAAATCTATGCGAAAATGATAGGAATACCTAACCTAAAACTGATACACTTTACGTGTTATCAATGACCTCGGGTGTTTTTGGACCTTCAACCCAAGCTTTCGGACCATGGTAGCGCTTGCAACGTCGTGCAACTTCCTCCGTCGATGATTACGCTATAAAATTTTCCGTGAGCAAGGCAATGGGTGTGGAATAAATTTTCTCGCTATTCTTGTTTTTCGCCTTAGGCTGCACGCTCCATGAACGTCGCGCCACCATCAACTCTCCTTTGGCCGGTTCTTCCTCATGTGTCTTGTCCTAGTTTTCAGGCACTTCGTCCTCGGATTCGAACTCGCTGTCGTCACGAATGATCATGAAAATCTTGTTCGTGCATTCACTTGCATAGTGTCCTCTCCTGTAACACTTGAAATACTTCACGTCCCGAGCCCTTGAAGTAGTTGCCTCAACCTTTCCTTTGTCCCGCGACGCCGCTGGACCTATTTTGATTGCGTCTTAGTTTGCTGGAACTGCTTTGGGCGCGTCTCGACTTGCTGGAACCGTGCTGTCTTTCCATGGATAGCTCAGTTTATCATCTCGTTGATGGCCGTATTTTCCAGCCCCATAGCTAGAATGTGAACTCCTTCGCTGATGGAGTTGTTGCTCGATTAGATCGCCTTGTGGAGCATCTCCTCTACCTCTATGTAGTGTTGCATGTCTAGATGGTCTTGGATTTCTAGATTTAAACCTCTGAAGACTCGAGACATCAATGCATCTCTATCCTCCGAAATGTCAGTCCTCAACATGAGCAACTCCATCTCTTGATAATATTCCTCCACGGATCGATTTCCTACTGTAAGCTTTCTTAATCGCCGATCCACTTCTCGGTGGTGATGACTCGGCACGAACCTCTTGCGCATGATGGCCTTCATTGCAAGCCAAGTCGCTACTGGTTCTTCACCATTTTGTCGCCTAGAAGTCACGATTTGATCAGACAACCTCAAGGCGTAGTCGTAAAACTCCGTGGCCAGAACCCTTACCTTCTTGGCCTCCGTGTAGTGTTGACAACGAAACACGAGTTCAACCTAGGCGTCCGAGTCAGCCTTGCCATGTAACAAAGGGATTTTCAGTTTGAGACCAGCGAGGTCGTCCCTCGGGTCATCTTGTCGTTCCCTCATCACACGCTGCTATTGGTTACTAGTTCGAGATGAGGATGAACTGCCTCGCTCGTAGTAGTTGCTGTCCTCCTCATGCTGGTTCCTTTCCCGTTGCTGGAACACATGAATGTCTCTTGGTCGGGTCGGATGATCATGTCGAAAACTCTTGCATTAACTCCTCGATTTTGTTGGTGAGACTTTGCTCCAATCGAGCCGCGACAGCCTTGATTAATCTCTCGTTCACTCGGCTGGTTTTGGCTCCTTTATCTCCCATGGCGCTTTGAGGATTAAAACTACCTACTCTCAGTCCCCTGCACACTAGCACACCAGACAAGACACAAGCGGAAACAACGAAAAGAAATAGAGACGTATGAGTAACAAGACTCGTAACACCAAATACACGTACTAACAAATAGATATTGCTCGCGTTCAACCCTAGCTACGGTCTACACAACCAAAGCCGAGAATGAACTAACCTTTTTGCTAGAACGAGCTCTGATGCTGCTTGACGCGATCCCAGTGGAATGACGCTCTAGACATATGTTAGATTGATAGGCCTTGATGCAGCCGAGTCGCTCGACTCTTCGCACAAGGCGGGTGGAGCGATTGGTCACACGAGAGTTGCGAAATGGCTGTCGATTCACCGGCCCGTGTTCGAAGGATATTACGCACCAACGAAGAACAAACGAACGTTGGATATTACTCACCAACGGTTTTGCTTGATATAAAACACCAACAAAGATGATTTAACAAAGGAAAATCAAGGATTCAATTCAAAAATTTAAGGTTGTTCTACAAGGTGTTCATGGCCGGCCATAAGTAATCAAAACGGCCATGTAAGACCATAAATGCAACATTAATGCTAAGTCATCATGCAAGGCCTTACATTAATATTCTAGAAAATAGCTAAAAACATAAATAAGACAAGTCGTAAGATGTGCCTTCGTGATGCGAACTTGTCTTGAAACCTCGGGACAATAATTAGGTCGAAGAAAGTGAATCGCAGCCTCGTTAAAAACCTGTCGTTGGAAAACCCCGTGGGACAAAACCAACGAAGGGAAAAGAGTACACGCGAAGAACTTACCCTAATTATCAACCGTTGCGAGTTGTGCTTTGGCTTGACGAATGATATGGATATTGAAAATTTCATGTGAACTCAAATGCTTGTCTTGAACTTGGATGATCGTGAGGATCCCGATGATCGCCTCCTTGAGCTTCAACGCTTTAGCTCGGGTCACGAGACTAGCTGGTTGGGTGAAAGTGTCCTCCTCTCTAGCCCTAGCTCGGGTCACACGACCAACGTCCTTCCTTTGGGTCGTGTCCGCCTTTTATTTGATTCGGGTCGTCTCTTCCACGGCACGGGTCGCCTCTTCTGTGTCGTGGGTCGCAACTCATGTAGCGTGGATCGTGTCCTCCTCAGTGATGCAAGTCGTATCCTCCTCAGCCATGTGAGTCGCGTCCTCCTCTGCATTACAGGGCGCATCCTTGACGTCGTCCGGGATCATATCAATATATTTCTAAGAAATGGAAAAAATCATAACCACTCTAAAAAGTACAATTAGTCCTCCCCCATGGGTTCCCAAAGAAGTAAGTCCCTTATTGTTTAATCAAGAATGCACAACTTAGTCTAATAAAATAAGTAATCTTTGAATTAATAATACTTACGTATGTTGATTTCCTTACATGATTTGAATATATTTACAAAATGATGATCCGACTCATAAAACTCCTTTATATGCTTAAAACCGAGCAATTTGGCATGCCTATTGTTATGTTGTTACTTGCCTTTGATATGCTTGAGTGATTAATCCTCGATGTGAATCACAAACTCTTTTAGCCACAAGTAGTGTTGCAACATCTAAAGTGCCTCACAAAAGCATATAGCGTCTTATCTTATGCACGATAGCTCAAATGTTCTCCATTTAGTTTCTAGTTGAAGTATGTGATGGTTTCATTGATAAATGCCTTGAGTGTTGGAAAATCAGGATGCGTATGAGGTGCATGTTTTATTCGATCTCTCGAATTGAATTCTTCTGGTCGTGCAAGATATCTTGACTGGTCTAGAGACACTCTTTGTTCAAGTGAGACAAGTACAAAGGGGTGGAGTCATTTATATAGGAGAAGATCTACTTCATACAAAGGAAAATACTCAAATCAAGGCTTGCGATTAATCTACTAGCCGTTTGGAGTATTTCCTAGTCGTTGTTGATCGTTGTAAAAAATAAAGAGGATTTCGAGGGATATTGATTGGCTTGTATGTCTTCCAGGCCTCCTTCACTATCTGTAACGCCTCTTACCGCAAGCTTTTGGCTCGTCTGCATGTGAATAGGCCTTAGGAAAATTTAGTCCTTTATGTTTCTTGGTTTAGCTCCTCATCTTGGTGACTCTCTTTTGGTGCGGCTTCGTGGCTAATTTCCTCATCGTTTGTCCTTCTGCATCAGTACGACTTTAATCCCTATATTTGAAGCATCACATTCCATTTAAAAGGTTTTACTGAAATTAGATAACGATAATAGTGGAGTTTTTTTAGTTTATCCTTGATTGTTTGTAACACATTCTCTTGAGCTTCATCGTAATGGAACACAATATTTTCTTGATCACCTCGATCAAAGGTGTATTGCAGGTACTAAATATGAAGAACACGAACTTGTTGGTACATAAAATACATTTCTTAAGATTATAATAGAGTATCTCATATCATCACACGTCTAGAGCCGTTCTCATATGCCCTACATGCTCTTTTATTATCTTTCCATATACTAAGATATCATCAGTTTATACCCCAACAAATTTTTCTTGAATTTCCAATGAAATGATTCATTAGCTTCACAAATGTACCAGGGGAATTTGTTAATTAAATTGGTCATGACAAAAAATTCGCAAAATCCTAGTTTTATTTTAAAAACCATTTTCCATTCATCACCCCTTTAATATCAATTTTATGGTACCTAGTCTTTAAATCTTTTTTAGAAAATATAGAGGAACTATTTAATTAATCAAACATATCATCTATACGAGGAATAAGGTGACGACTGATCATGTTGTTTTCACTTTATTATATATTGCATATCTCTATTGAGTTTTTATTTTTTAGTCTCTTTAGTTCTTTTTTTTACGCTGTTATATCATTTTAGGATCTTAAAGGCAATAGATCAAAGAAGCACACTGTGGAGAAATAAGGCAAGAATTCATCAGAAAATGTGCATAACGATGAGAAAGAAATCACTCAAACTGAGTTCATTATCACTCAATGAAGTCTGTGACTTGGTGTAGCACAATTGTCGCTGAGAAATTGCTCAAAAAGAGCGATAACTCACTCGATCAAAACAAATGATCTTTTTTTACTGTTGTAAGTTCGCTTAACCCGAGTGCCTACCAACTCGATCGTGCGTCGAGCAAGAAAAAATGAAATTTTAGTCCGACTTACAAGGAGAGTGTATGGAATTTATAATCTCTTGGCCCGTGCTGAAACCAACTCGGCCGATCGGTGCATCAGATTAAACTAAAAATTGTAAATCTGAGTTTACTGCATGGTTTATTTTTCTAATTTTTGATGGGTCCCTTGAGTTGATTGTTGCATGGAATTGGAATAGATTTCAAATAAATCTAGAGCATATACATTGAATTAAAACGAGTGACAACATCGAGAGATAGGTTAGTCAATTTAGGGATGATGATATCGTTCAATACTGCACTCAACATTGAAAACATTAGATGGAGACGTCAGTGATTAAAGTGAATGAATACTGATGTAAATTTCAGAGAAGGTAGATCGATAAAAGATGATTGATTTTACCCAATAGAAGAAAAGTGACATTTTCCTAAATGTTTAATAAATTCATATATATGCGAATGTTTCTCGAACCTAAAAGCTTAAAACTGAATCCATTCAAGAACAATAGGTTCAAATATATAAAACTCTAGCCTAAGAATGGATCAAATCCATGGGTCTACATATTGGCAAAAGAACTATAGCAAAAAACAAGAGAAAATTTAGGAAAAACTCAATCGATCTCTTGATCAGTCACCGCCATGACCTCGCCTTTAACCCATATTTGCCAATAGCTCAATCCTTCAATGTATTCCAAGTTTTTTCAACCTTTATACAATCTAAAAGCCTCTTTTTTGTACTCTTTTTGTTCTCCCCTCTGTAAATCGTTGGCCTTAGGCTTATAAGAAACTTCTCTCGTTGTTCAATAATTAAACTTTTGAATTATTAAGTGAAATTAGGCCGAGCAGTTTTTAGTTCCGCATATTTCGCATGCAAGTCAGAGTTAACTTTCACGTAATTCGACACGTCGCACTAACTATTTTCCAAATGCTATAGTATAGCATATTTCCCATGCAAGTCAGAGTTAACTTTCACCTTGTTTGGGTTGCTGCTCGACCGGGTTGGCTACCACTCGGCTCAAATTAACTTTCAAAGGTGGACACTCCTCCTTCCCACTGGCTAATTGATTAATCTCTTTGCGTGGGCAATTTCTGAAGGAACCATTTCCATCCATATAGTAACGTTCGAGCGAGTGAAATGTAACTTGGGTCAAGATTTTTCTCTATTTCCTTCTTTGATGCTCCTTTTTTTCAAAAGCTTGTCATATTTCACTAAACTTTCCTCCTTATTCCTTATAGCTTGTAGTATCACGAAAAGAAGCAAAAAATGTGTAAAAAGGAAGTAAAGGAGACTAAAAATATCCAAAACATAATTGAAACATGAAAGGATTTATGGAGTGAAAACGACATGATCAAACTCCAATAGACGTGAGCTTTTGTTTATCCTCTAGCAAACGAAATCAAAGAGTAATGTTGGGAAGGGAATACAAGGCAAGTCGATATCAGAAAGGATTTCAAGAATATTCATTCTTGCTCAAACTACATGGATCATGACAAAAATAAAACTATAGAGTCCTCTACTTTAGAAAAACATTCTAATTTTCATTAACACTAGAAATATTATAGTATGAACTAAAAGTCCTATGAAACACATTTCTCGAGTCCATTTATCACTATCTTAAAGAGTAATTCAGTTCACATGGTTAAGGTAAGACTCGATTAGGGGGAAATCAATATTTTCAGCAGATTTTCTTCTTCTGAAAACATGCCTTTCTTGTTCCTTTTTTTCTTTTTTTACCGTAATTTGGACTTTTTGTCCATTTCCTTCTTTTTCTGTGTATAAGAACTTCATAATCAAATAAAAAGAAAAAGGATTGGTACCACTCACACATGTGATCGTCGCCACCCTCAGGGAAGATGTGTAGCTCTTATTCGACTGAAATGAATTAACTATCAAGAATGGTAAACTCAAACCATATGGAAAGTGCCAAATACTCCAAAGAATCAGAACAAATCTTACTGAAATATATAAGCTTGAAATACTCCACAGAAGAATAAAATAAACATAAGCTCAAATTTTCTAATTCAGCTAAGTTCAAAAGCCGTTCAAAATTACTTAGTCAATACTAAGTTTGCTATGCGCAACTATTGAGGAAAAAAATTCCCTAATGTTTTATATATCATAATGGTTTGATTATCTTGTAACTAAGCTAAGTCCAAAAACATTTATTTAACTAAAATAAAACCTAAATGATCTTTAGTAATGGCTAAGATGTTAATCATTGCCTCCCTGAGATTTAGTCTCAACACCCGTCCTAAATGTTAAACTAACCATGAGAGAGATGACCATAACTAATATGGAAAGATAAAGCTTAGAATACATAAAATCTATATCACTAAAAGTAGTGATGTGTTTCTGAATGTGTTTGTGCTAAACATGTTTTCCTTTTATTCCATCACATATTCCATTGTTGTCTCGCGATTGCTTATTGTTTCACTCACTTGCATAGGAATCTAAAACTCAATCATAAAGAGAAAGATAGAGATTCTCGAGTATCATATATTGAAATAGAGAGATAAACCTCATAAAACTACTACATTCTACAAAAAAGTAAAAAATGAAGCATAAATAAAAATGGAAAGAGGGAAGACGACTAGAAGCGCCGATGCTACCTGGCTTGGAGCACTTGATGTGTTGTTGAAGCGTGTCCATGATATCCTCCTATGAGTCATTGATTTCCCACTGGACATCTCGGACCTCTCATAGCATCATATACTTGCTAACCCATGGCTCCTAGTGTAGAGTGTTGTCGTGACGAGGCTTGTATGATGGCTCCGACTCGCCATAGAATAGTGGTGTGGCAACAAAGTGGTATACAAAACTATGTCTATCGGGTATGGAGCTGGCGGGTATATGGCGTGGATCACTGGATCCGTTGGCTCATCCATACTCTGGTCCGCTATGAGCCTTAGTTGTAATCCCGCTTCTGTGATGGGAGGAAGAACGCAGTTGGTAAGAACCATTTGTATCTCGTGGTTTCCCTCCTTAAAGTAGATTCTACAAGACAACTTGCCCTCCATATGTATGTGCATCTGGGTTCTACACGAAAATCGATATTGTTGCGTCCCTGATCACCATCTCCATATATGTGTCGGAGTTCGACTTAGAAGAGAAGAAGGTCGACTCATTGAACATTCTCGAGGGCTACGAGGGAAAATAGATCTCATGAAAATGGAAAAGAGGTAACCAAAAGCTGGATGGAATTGGTCTTGTTACTCGCATCATAACATTCCCCTATCATCTACCAGAAGTGATTCACTTGATATTTTTGATAATGTAGGAACCTCATAGAATCTTCGATTCCTATTCCTAATAACCACCCAAAATCTTCCATGTTGACGCGGTATTCTTGGATTTCGAGATGAAAGTCCATGAAAGCATCATCCACAACCCCGTCCTCAAGGAACCAACTCTGAAAAGAGGAGATAAACTCCAAGGTAAAATAGTGGTACGTCTTAAGCTCGATCTGCAACAATCGTTTCCATCTAAGTTGGTCTATGAGCAGGTCTAGCTGACTCCAAATCCCCAAGTGGTCTATCTTGTAATTTTTAGAAACTTCGATGAGCAAAGTCCTTGTATCCGTAACCTCAAAAATCTTAATTTTTCTCATTCTCTCTATATAAGATAGATGTCAATTGCTGGTGAGACTCTATGATCATCTACAAATTGGTGGCAATGGCAGATGACCTTGGCTACGTGTGATGCGCTCGACAAAGAAGCTTCCCCTCATGCAATTTTAGACAACTGAAAAATGGACATTAAGATTGTATGAGTTCATAAAAATTAAGAACAACACAGAAAAATGCAAATTTTGGATTTGACTGATAAATCGCTCGAACCGAGTGGTTCTAGGACATGAGATTGGGCCAACCCTGATCCTGCCTTAGTGATTAGGACAAACACTAATGTTGCCCAAGCATTCAATTTTAGGACATCTTCTATTGTTTTTAGTGAACTCTAGCAACGTACGAGTTATTCATTTTAGTTCACTATCTATATTTTATTTTTTTATTATGCAAACACTAATGTAAATAACAACCTTGTAAGAAAAACTAAACCAGAATGTAAATGGTTTGTACGATATGAAAGAGAGAAGTGATGAAGATGAACACACGAAGAACAATTTCTGGAAAATGTTGCAATACTTCATTTATTCTTTTATAACGTTCATATATACTTAATGGCATTACAAAACTAAACAAAATAGACGTAGGACTACACTACAAACTTTGTTCCGTTAGTTATTAAATATAGGAACATTTCACTTAGTATCTAAACTCCATGTCCACGGCAAAATAGGCAATCTGTAACCTGTGGTTCTAGTGCATGCCTTCAAGCTGATTGCGAGACCTTCTCCCGCTCCTTCGCATCCTTTCTTGCTCTAGACCTCATCTTGCATCCTTCAGCTACGTCCATATCCTTTGGTTCACCTACATCCTTGTCCTATGGTTCAGTTCCTTTAGTTAGCTTCTCCTCAGTTTCATGGATCCTGAAGTGTGCAACCTGGACAGGGTGCACTCTATTTTGCTCTGTTCTGGCTTCTTGGTTTGCAACTTCCTTGTGAACAAATTGATCAACTCTTTCAATCTCCTTCTTGAACTGTTTGTTCACAACTCCCATGTTGTTTTGTAGATCTTCAAATCTTTTTGTGCCCAAGGATTCTGTTAGGATGTCAAGCACTTGTTACTCTCCTAAAATATGCTCCAATTTGAGTTCTCCAGTGCTGACAACTTCTCTCACCACATGGAATTTTTTCTGAATATGCTTAGTTCTCTTATGATCCACTAGATTTTTCCCAATGGCTACGGCTATTGTGTTGTCACAATGAATGACCAAGCAATTAGGATCCACTAGATTTTTTCCAACCAATCTAGCATCTTCAACTCTTTGAAAACTCAATCCATAATTTACAGTTCAGCAATGTACCTCATCACCCTCTTGGCCTCTTGTAGATTCTTTTTCATAGGCTTGGCATTGCTCCTAGATAAGTATCATGCAGAGAATTACAAGTCTGGCCTTGTTGCTAACAAATAGAGCAAGCCACCAACAAAGCTTTTGTAACTGGTTGGATCAGATAGCTCATTTCCTCCTTCTGAGTTCTTCCCATAGGGTGATAAGGGGGTTGAAACATTCTTGGAATTCTGCATTCCAAACTTTCTTAATAACTGGTTTGCATACTTGGCATGGTTGATGAATATCCCATCTACCATGTAGCTTACTTCAAATCCTAAAAAATACCTCAGCTTCTCGAGATCACTCATCTCAAACTCCTTATTCAGCTTGACTTTGAATTTCTTGATCAATCCTTCATCATTTCCTAAGATGATAAAGTCATCTACATACAGACCGATGATCACAATTTTCTGGTTTTTCTCCTGCATGTACATTGCACAATCACGCCTTTTGCATCCTACTCTTGTGAAGAAGGAATCGATCCAGCTATACGAAGCTCTAGGAGCTTGCTTCAAGCCATACCGAGCCTTCTTCAATCTGAAGACTTTGTCTTTAGTCCCATCAATGACATAACCAGGAGGTTGCTCTATGTATACCTCCTCTGAAAGTTCTCCATTCAAGAAGGCAGACTTAACATCAATTTGGTGGAGGCTCCATCCTTCTTGTGCTGCTACGGCAATCAAGTTTCAAATTGTGTCATGTCTGGACATAGGAGCAAAGCTTTCTCCATAGTTCAGACCATTAGTCTGTGTGAACCCCTTTGCTATCAACCTAGCTTTCAACTTCTGAATGTTTCCAATCTTGTCAGTTTTGACCTTATAGATCCACTTGACATCGGCTACCTTGTGATCCTTTGGTAGCTCAGTCAGTTCTCATATTCCGTTTTTGTTGATCATATCTATCTCAGCATCCATAGCCTTCCTCCATTCCTTATCTGCAACTACCTCCTCAAATGTCACAGGCTCCTCCATTGATGAGTAACAACACTCATGCACTTGATTTATCTGCCCTTCCACTGGCTCAACACCCTCATAGATATCAGCTAGTCTTCTCATTCTGTGAACTAGCGTGGATAAACTGTTGTTACCCTCTCTGCTCCCTCTAAAGCTTGACTGGCTCAGTCTGAAAAGAATTAAGGTAAATTGAGGCTGAGTGCCTCGGCTCCCTCCAGACCCTTGTCTTTCCTCAAATATGACTTGAGGTGTTCTCTGAGTATGTTGCTCTCCTTGTTCTTGATTTGGCAGAACTGGATGGAAACTAGGAACCCCAATCTATCTTTGCGTTTCACATTGAGTCTCCTAGTTCCAATATTTTCTTTCTTCACAAATCACGTCCCTTGCACCATCTACTCTCCTTGTGTTTAACTTAAACACTCTGTATCCTTTGTTCATACTGCTATATCCCACAAATATAACCTGCATTGATATGTTATCAAGCTTATGCCTTTGTTTTGCTAGAACTAACACATGACAAAGGCTTCCAAAAACCTTGAGGTGGCTCACACTAGGCTTGTGACCACTCCACACTTCCAATGGTGTCTTGTTGTCTAGAGCTTTTGTAGCAAGTCTGTTCTGAAGGTAGGCTGCAGTGAACATTCCTTTAGCCCAGAATTTGTTTGTAAGACCCTTGTCCTTAAGCATGCTTCTCGTCATCTCCTTAAGTGTTCTATTCCTCCTCTCAACCACTCCATTTTTTTAGCAGAATAGGCCACACTCAGCTGCCTCCATATCCCATGATCCTCTAGAAAATCAGTAAAAGGTTTGGAGTTGAACTCGCCTCCCCTATCTGATCTTAACTTCTTCAACTTCTTACCAGTTTGAGTTTCCACTAAACTCTTGAATTTCTTAAACATTGTAAATGTGTTTGACTTAAGCCTGGGGAAGTAGACCCATAGCATGTGTGAATGACTGTCTGTAAGGGTCAGAACATACACACTTCCATCAAGAGCTAGAGTTTGCATAGGACCACAAAGGTCTATATGCACCAGCTCAAGGATCTCCTTTGCCTTGCCTTCTGAATGTTTTGAAAATTCCTCTCTGGTTTGTTTTCCTTGTACACAAGCTTCACATAGTTATTTGATCACCTTAAACTTACTTAACCCCTTGACCATGTCATGACTTTGCATATTCACCATATTGTGTATCCAACCATGTCTAAACCTCTTGTGCCAAAGGTTTGACAGATTAATTTCCGCAGCTGTGTGAGCTCCTTCTTCAGTCAACCTCTACCTTAGTGGATAATGCTTTCCTCGCCATAGGTACTTCAACTACTTTTGCTCCTTTCTTGTCTCGAATAAGACACAAGTTATCCATGAACTCCACATGGTATCCATTTGTCACCATCTGTGAAACACTGAGTAAATTCTTTTCCAATCCCGGAACTAGAAAGACCTCTTTGATTGTCCTTCTTCCTTTCATTATCATCACCTCTATATCACCTTTTCCTGTTGTTTGAAGAGTGGCCCCATTCCCCACTCTTATGGGCACCTTCACATCTCTGTCTAAGCTTATGAAAAACCTCTCTTCTCTTGTCATTTGGTTAGTGGCTCCACTATCTATTAGCCACACATCCTCACTCAGTGTTTCTCCAACCACATGAGCTGGTTTGAATAAGAAGTACTCCTCTTCTTGCTCCATGTTTGGTTTAGTTTGATTAGCAGTGTTTCTCTTGACTCTTTAGTCTTTTGCAAAGTGTCCAGCTTTACCAAATGTAAAGCATTCTTTCTTAGTCTTGTAGGACTTTGATCCTTCATTTCTTTCTTGTTTATTCTTGAAAAAGCACTGAGCTTTTGTGTGGTTCTCCTCCTTGCACACACCACACCATTTCTTTCCTTTGTTTCTCTATTCTAGTTTGCCAGAAAACTTCCTACTTGTTTTAGGTTTGGAACCTAAATTGATCCCCTTGAACTTGACATGGAAAGCTTCCTCTAGCCTTCCACCATTTCTATCATTTAACCTGTATTCTTGAGTTTGTAGGGCTATCACCAGTTCTGCAACTGTAAGGACAGTCAAGTCCTATGTTTGCTCAACGACCCCTACATAAGGATTAAATCTCTCTTGCAATGAGGATAAGATCTTTGAGACCAAAGCATCTTCCTTGATATTGATGACGTCCATTTTGTTATAGTATTTTAGTTCATTTTCATAGTTAGTTTAATCATTCATTTAGATTTTACCGAGCATTAAGCATCATTTAGTCCTCTTCTAGTGTTCTCTCGTGTATTTGCAGGAAATGAAGATACCAAACACTAACACGAGCAAGTGCCCTGCAACTACCTAAACCTACACGACGAACAAGACAACATGCCTGGCCGATCACACATGCATAACACGACAGGGCAAAGATGGAAAAGGCACAGCCTGGCTGATCACACTCTTAAGCACGACCGAGCATACAACAAAAAGGGAGAGCACAACCGATCAGCCATACTCAGCACGACCAACACACAAGGAAAATGGAGTGCCCGTCCGAGCACCATTCCTAGCACGACCGAGCTCACTAAACAACAAACACACTCGAATGAAGAACACTGACTCGGAAAGGACTGGATCTCGACTCAACGAAACCCTAATTCTAAAAATCGTGACTAGTCCCCAGCAACGGCGCCAAAAACATGATGTGTGGGATCAGAGTTATATTTATTCCAAGACCACTCTACTACAAGTATACGATTCGTGTAGTACAGGGGTCGAACTCTAGGGACTAAGTGCAGCTTTAGAACTTAGATACCTGGAGAAGAAGACCGATCAATGGACGAGTAATGAATCGAGAAAGTAAAGATAAATAAGTATGACGAAGCTAGACTAGGCAATGAGAAGTATCATGGGTGTCGGGACTGCCGGAACATACAATGGATGTTTCTAAAGATCATGAGATTCGGTTTGCATCAATCGATGGGGAACTAATATCTAATCCTCTACCTAGGAAATCAATGTCACTCATCTCTCGATGTAGTGCGTAACGTCTAGATGCATGAAGAACAATAGGGAACTCTACCCCTAATGCTAGAAGTGACTTGGCGTAAGCCTAAGTCTCCTACCTTTGAAATCAACGTCACCCATATCTCTATGCGGTGCGGAACTTCTAGATGCATGACGAACGATGGGGAATTCAACCTCTAATGTCCGATGGGAACTCGACCTCTATAAACGGAAGTTACTTGGCGTAAGCCTAAATCATCTATCTAGGAAATCAACGTCGCTCATATTTCTATGTAGCGCGGAACTTCTAGATGCATTAAGAACAATGGGAATTCTACCTCGATTATAACCATTCCTAAATAGATTAATCGATCGGTCTCATTAATCTAATTATTCGAAGGTTCATTCACAAGACTCCAATCTAACTCTCTAAAGTCTAGATGAATCTCTGATCTCAATCAAACATGCCTAATTTCAGTAGAATAGATCTAGTCTTATCCAAACTTGAAATCAACAACGTATGAAGACATTAAATGTAAATCTATAACCTATCGAACCATTCAATTGAACAAAACCGAAAATCAAGCATTAATAACATAAAACATCCATTACAATGGCATCCCTAACTCATGACAACAAATCTACTCAGAAATCATAGAGAAACAAACAAAAACGAAGTAAGTGTTTGTCTCCCCTATCATCCCGAGCGTTGTGGTTGAGATGAATCCTTCGGATGCCCGATGTCTTCAATCCGTGTTCTCTCCTCTTTCTTGTGTGTCTCTCCCCGTCTCCTTAGGTCTGTGTTTCGTCCTCTTTAATTTCTTCTACAAATCCTAGCCTTAGAAGGTCTCTTTTCTCATTAATTGACCGTTCAAAAATCAAGGAGTTTGTTGAGAAAAAGGTGGACCCGCTCGAGCACAACCACCACCCGCTCGGGTAGACCTCAAGCCCGCTTGTGCCGACTTCCAGCCTGGTCCGGCTCCCATGCCCATGCGGGTTCACTACCAGCCCCGAGTCGGGCTGATTCTCGGCGTTTTTCTGGTCCAAATTGGTGCCCGATCGGGCACACATGCAATTGCTCTTTCTGCTCCTTTCGCTTGAGGTTTGAGTGTTCTGTTTGCTTCCATGGCCGTGCACATGAGGCATCTTGTCATTCAAACATGTTTTCGGGGTGGAATTGCCGTAATCGTTTGTGTTTTCCTTCATGTCTTCATTTCCTACACAAAACACGAAATACTAGATAAAAATCTCGAATAAACTCAAATAATCGGTAAAGTCCAAGAAATCTAATCTAATTTAAATGTATGAATGATATAAATACTACGACGGATAACATGTTATCAGTAACACACTTTATATTGTTCATGGGAATAGTTTTTATGACATTGATAATATGGATCCGTCTTAGCCCTTGTGTTCGATCCTAGTACTACATGATCTATATCATTTTGATTCCTTCGTCTAGGTATAAATATTAAAATTTAAGATGCATTAGATCACAGCTAAGCGACACATCAAGATTTTGGCTCCTTTGTCGAAGACTTTAGGCGATTTTCCGCTATTGATTTTCCTTCTTGTTTTGTTTTCCCTGTTTATTTGTAGGTATGCAGAACATTTTAGAGGTAACACTCGAGCAAGAAATAACATTATATATGGCTGAAAACGTAGAAAATAGTATTCTAGAGGAGGAAACTTACGGAGCATACACCGCCTCTATGCACCCCCGAACTCCTACCTTGTATTCAGTGATCCATCATTGGTCGAATTCAGTTTGAATTTCAGCCATTGTTTTTGCAGATGTTTAATCAATTTTAACACCAAAGGAAACTAAATAAAGAACCAAATCTTAATTTCAAGAAGTTCAAGATGATATGTAGTTCACTCAAGAAATTCCAAGGAGTAACGAATGACACTGTCATGTATTGGCCTTCCTGTTTCTCTTGTCGATGGGGCATTAAAATGGTATTATACGTAGGCGTCAGGCTCTGTCCATACATAAAGTGAACTTGAGTAATGGTTCATGGTGAGATTTTTTCCACCTTACAAGACTCAGGCTATGCAGAATAAGATCAACACCTTCGCTTCAAAATATAATGAGACATTGTACAAGGTTTGGAAAAGATTAAAATACTGTCAATGCTCATATACAAATCATGAGATTATTCAGAAGTACCTCATATCGACAACATTATGGTGAAGTATCATCACCCCATACCCCATTGGGATGATGTGCCAGATGAACTTCATGGATCTTCTATATTTTCAATGATATATTTGAAGAGTGGATACCATAAAATTCGCATGATGGAGGTTGATGAATCGATGACAGTATGTAAGACAATGTTAAGGATTTATGAATGGTTAGTCATGCCTTTCATATTAACTATGCTCTTTCATGTTTATGAGGTTAAAGGATCATGTTCTTAGGAAATTAATAGGAAAATTTGTAGTTTTATATTTTTATGACATCTTAATGTACAACCAAACCTTAGAAGAACATGCAAGCACTTAAGGTCGGTTCTAGACATGTTACGAAGCGAAAAACTTTATGTTAATCTCAACATGTGATTCGTTTTACTAATAAACTTGTGTTCTTAGGATTTGTTTTAAGTGAATAGAGAATAAACATTGATGAAGAAAACATCAAAGCCATATAGAAGTGGTTGAGCCCTAAGACGTTTGGAGGTTTCTGGAGCTTTCATGGATTGACTGGTTTCTACCAACGATTCGGATGTCTATTTTTAGAACCATCATGACAAACTATTGTATGGTGAGGAAGCAATATAAATGAGTTGTTGATGGATGAATTCATATGCATGAGGCAAGAATTCAGTACTATCAAACAATGACTTGATCGGATGGAAGCAATAGCACGTGGTGAACCACAAAGGATGGAGACCAAATGCAGTTTGTAATACATACCTTTTAGACATGGAGTATGACTGTCCCATGAGGCATAACCTACGAGTAAGAGATCAACTCAATGATGACATCAGTGGCATCAAGATGGAAATTTCAATGTTTTTTGGAACAAGTGATTCAAAAGATTATTTGGAGTGCGAACAAAATACATTGATGGTTTTCTAAGTTCATTAATATTCCTAACTCAATAAGGTTAAAATGGAAGCAACCAAGTTCAATGATTACGTATTGACGTGGTGGGATCAACAGGCCTTTGTATGACAACACGTTTCTTTTTCTGAGAGTGAACATACTCAAGAAGGCTTGACATTCAAATCAGCCTATGTTTGAACTCTTGTTTAAAGATTCATATTTTACTAACGAGCTCATCTCTTCTTTTAGGACGCGTTTCCCAATGAAACACCAAACAACTTACCTCTATTGCATTGGATTGAGCACCAAATTGACTTAGTGATGGCGTGAGCATTTTAAACCATCCCGCATACCAAACCCATCCTGAGCAGACTAAGGAGCCGATAGGTAAGTCAATGAGATTATGGAGAAATGATATGTGCGAGAGAGTATGGTTGCATGCATTGTTCTGGTGATACTCGTACCCAAGAAGGAAGCATGGACAGTTTGGAATGCTCTCGCCATGACTAATTCAATTTGTTGCTCAATCCAACGCAATTGAGGTAAGTCGTTAAGTGTTTCATTACGAAATACATCCTAAAAGAAGGGATGAGCTTGTTAGTAAATTTGAATCTTTAAACAAGAGTTCAAACATAGTCTGATTTGAATGTCAAACCTTCTTGAGTTTGTTCACACTCATCAAAATAAACGTGTTGTCTTACCAAGGTCTCTTGATCCCACCACGTCAATGCATAGTCATTGAACTTGATTGCTGCCATTTTCACCTTATGGAGTTTGGAATATTGATGAAATTAGAAAACCGTCTATGTCTTTTGCTCCCACTCCAAATAAAGATCACACGTTCCAATAGACATAGAAATTTTCATCTTGATGTCATCATCGAGTTGATCTCCTACTCATCTTATTTTTTTATTTTTTCCATTTTTTTGTTCATCATTTGTTGTGGTTTTCATTTTGTGTTTTTTCTTTTTCCTTTTCTTCCTTTTTATGGCTTTTTTGTGATTTTTTCTTTTCTTTTATTTTCTATTTTTTTTTCTAAAATGATAATAGCTAACTAAATTAAATGAACACTAAATCAAGTGGCATAACAAAATTTTTTTTTATAGACTAATGCAAGAATAAGGCTCTAATACCACTTGATATAATCCTAGATTGATGTTCTTTTGTTAGATGGATAGAACTAGACTGAAATCCACTAGCAAACCGATAGTGAAACCTAGAATTTGTCTTCCCAAAGAAAGCGTCCTAAACCTAAACTACAACCCAACTAGAAAACTACAAACTCAATGAATAACACTACAACATTTCTGATCTAGTATTGAGAAGTCGGTGGACAACTCAAAATCTCTCCAAAAGTGCGGTAACTAAATCTCTAGGATTAGCAACAAAAAATATTACCAAATTTAGTCAAAGATTGGATAAAATGGAATAAAATGAGTAATCTATTTATAAGAACCAAACGAAATAAAAACGAAACAAATTTTCTAACGACGAGACAAATGCTCGATAGTAATGGATCTACTCAATCGAGCGTCGCATAAATATTAAACACTAATTTTACGAAACAAGTACATTTGACCAATCAATGCCTATGCTTGGTCGATTCCTCCTTGGTTTGGGTCGAGCGGGCCAGTCCTTCTCATGCTCAATTTGCGAACATAATTCGCTCGGGTCAAGAGAGCCTCTACTTGAGCCGAATGAAACTCAGCTCGTGCTGAGCGCCTCTGGCTACCCTAGCTTCTTGCTCCTTCTTGCCTCGTCCACTTGTAGGTAAGTCGGATAAGCTCCATGTGATGTCTCTTGATGCCTTTGTGGGGCCTTTGCAAGTTCTTTCACCACCAATCGAGCAATGAAGGTTCTCATCCTCTTAGCTTTAGGTTTTATGATCGGTTCTTGTGTTATTCGTGTGTCGTAAGAAGACTCGTCCTCATCACCGATTTCAAACAAATTCTTAGCATTTAGAAGATAATAAAATAATTGATAACACGTAATCCGTTGTAGTTTTTATATCATTCTTAGGTCTAGTTTAGAGTAGATTATTTATATTTCATTCATTTATTGAGTATATTCGAAGACTTTACCTACATTTCGTGTTTTGCATAGGAAACGACGACTTGTGCAAGGCCATGGACTGAAAGTGAACACTCAAACACCGAGCGAAGGGAGAGAAACAACATTTCAAGACATGCCCGCTCGGGCATTGGAGGTGTACACGATCGGGCCATTAGCTGCCAATCACCCCCCGTAGCTTTGCACGACTCGGGCACTCAAGGTACACGACCAAGATGGAGTGCCCGCTCGGGTGGAATTGGAGCGCACGACCGGGCGATTTGCTGTCAATTACCCCCGTAGGTTTACACGATTCGGGCACTTAAGGTACACGACCAATGATGAAGTGCCCGGTCGGGTGCAATTGGAGTACCCGCTCGGGTGTGTTGATGCCAAGAAATCCCCGTAGGTTCACACGACTCGGGCTCAAGAATCACACGATCGGGCATGGCGCCCGCTCGGGCTGGAAGAGGCGCACACGGTCGGGCAGGTGGTCTGCACGAGCGGGTAGAGGACATGCCCGCTCGGGTCCTTGGATCTCAACAAACTTTCCTAAGATCTAGAACGACAAAA
>CM071869.1:18513411-18532622 GCA_036759665.1 Gynandropsis gynandra | reverse complement strand
GCTGTGCCCGCTCGGGCCCTTGATTTTCTCAACTAATTCCCAAGGTTTAGAACAGCCAAATCAGATCTATTAAAAGGGGATTCGAACCAGATTGAAGGGGGGACGATTCAGGGGCATTAGAGCAGAGAATTGGAGACATCAAGAAGGACGGAATAAGGGATCCGAGGCATGGAGGATCTATTGAAGACATCGGTTGATGAATAGGGAGCATTCTCTTTCTCTTTCTATGTCGAATTTAGATTACTTTTGTTTCGTTTCCTGAGTTCATGTTCAAGTAGATCTATTGTCATAGGTTAGAGAGTATTGCCAACATGTAATGAAGTCTTGTGCTTAATGAATGGTGGATCTTAATGCTTTCATACTTGTACGCCACTCGATATGAATGAATTTGGTATTTTATCATGTTTTCAGATTTCATGGTTGTTTTTAATGCTTTCTTTACTTGTACGCCACTTGATTGAATGATCTTAGAAGCCTAATAAACCAACGCCAGGGCATTAGGTTTCGGAACTTAGCCATGATTTAGGGTTTAGCCGGTTTAGAATCTACGCCAGGTCAATCGGTTGAATCTAGGGATTAGGATAGCGGTCATAATGCGTCTATGCATGTAAGATACGCAATGGATACATTGGTATATGCATGCTAGATAGTGGACAAGTCTACGCCAGTTAGTTCCTATAGGAGAGCTTGAATTCCCTGGATTCATGATAGTACCTAGACCAATTATCTTTTTAGAACTTCGTTACTTCATTAGGCAAACTCTCGACACCCATGGTGCTTAGCCATAAGTTTTATCTCTTCGATTTAGTTTAGTTTACCTCAATCATAATCCCAACTTTAGTCACCTCACACGTCTATTCAATTAGTTTAATAGCTCATTAGTCGCATTAACTCCTTGTGTTCGACCCTAGTTACTACACGGTCCGTATTCTTGCGGAAGCGTTAGTCTAGGTTTTTATAACTTGATATAACGCACATCAATAATGATAACATCAATATAAGATTTTCTAAATCATAACCAAATTGACTGCAATACGATTTCAATACAACTTCACTAGAACTTCAATACGATATTAACTTTGACTTCCCTAAGGCTTAAATAGCGGCAACTTCAAAAATATCCATGAAATGCTATTAGTGCTTCAATCCTACAATTCCCTAAAAAAATAAATTTCACGTTTACCTTTACAATATTGATATTCTCAAAATGCCCTTATAATGTGCGACCCATGCGACCCCAACGATCCATACCACCCTTGTTACCCATGCGACCCATGTGATCAATTAAACCCTCGAAAAACGCTTGAAATCACTCGAAATCGCTGGAAATCGCTCGAAATCGCTGGAAATCGCTCAAAAATGGTTTGCAATCGCTGGAAATTGCTCTCAACTTCGAAATCATCTCTCGCTCCTTTCTCTCGATTTTGAAATAGGTTTCGTTTCACTAACAAAAAATGTTAAACCGTATGTGTTTTCACGAACAAAATATAAGGTTTACGAAGATATACGTGAACAGCTGAGCCCTACGAGGGTATCTTGATATTCTCCCACTTAAATACAACTTCATTTAAGCTCCAAAAGAAAAAGATAATAAAAACCTTATTTAACCTTTGAAAGAAAAGGATTCATGTGGATTTGTCGCACGTTGGAGCTATTCTACCCAGCCATCACATCCATTTCGGCATTCTCTCCAGCAACCCGCAACTCATCCGGCAAGCACTCAAACTTGTGCTTCAATTTCCAGTCAAGAGCTTGACATCCACGAGAGCAGTATTTCACCTTTCCACACATAAAGCATCGTCGAAACTCTTGAGCCCGAGTCTCTGGTCGTCCACATCTCTCATGAGAACACATCCTTCGCCCTTCCCTGTTCTGGGCCCTACCTGAACTCAAACTTGAATCCGACCCGAAACCGAACCACTCTCTCAGGAACCGATTCACCGGGTGTATATGAATGGGATGATGATGAGAACCAAAGATTATACTATCCAGGTAAGCGTGTAATGTACACGCTATCACATGCAAATAGGCTTGAATCAGGAGGCGATGACCCTTGTTGGTGTAGCGCGAGATGCCATAGCCGTCCTGGAGGCAGTGGACGAGCTCTCGAAGGGCGTCAAGGTGGCCGAGTTTTGTTGCGCGTGTGCACAATGCGACGCCGGCAGCTATGTTTTTCTTGGACTTCGAACCACCGCTCCCGTTAAATTGGATCACTGCGAGTGAGTACAGGGCATGCCGATGGGACTTGATTGCTGCCTTCACCATTAAAGACAATCCGCTTGATCGGTTTTGCAGACAATAGAATCGGATCTGAGAATTTCCAATTTCAAATCTAATTCAATTTGAAAAAAATGGTATTGTATAAAACATAATTCTTTTTACAAAAGAAAAACATAAGCCAAACAGAAGTGTACGAACCATGCCGAGAGCGTAACAAGCGTCGATATTGCCAGAGTTAACGCAGAGTACGAGGAACCGGTGAGAAGACTCCGACCAGTTCTTAGCGGTGACGGCGAGGGTTTCCTGTCCGGCTCTCGACAAAACAAGAGGTTGCAGCCCTAATCTATTTAATCGTTTGCATCTGCAATGACACGACAAAAATATCCGATTCAACAAAAAAATGTCTATATCACTTCAGATATATTACGCTGCTGGGGAGTTTCCAATATACGTGATGAGAACGCTGACGAAATCAGCGGGAGAAGAAGCTGATGAACTGAGGTTGCAGAGAACACAGAGAATGAGATCGTCATGCAACAGGTCGAACATGTTGCTTTTAGTGTTTTCCGAAGACAATTTCAGCTTTTTCATGGGTTCGATCGTCGTCATGGTAAACCTCTGTTCGAAGAAACTTGATTGAAGAGGAGACAAGAAGAACAAACAAAGAACAAATTGTTTTATTTTTTCAATACGTGGTCTCTGTTGTTCATGGGTTCTCATTCTTTCTCGAGAAAAGCAGGCAGAAAATACAAAAATACTAGATGTGATTATATATATACACAGACCCGGGAAGCAAGGGAACTGTTAAGCTGGACGCGAGGACCGTATCTTTTGTTTTCTTTGCTAACTAATTTATTTTATCGGAAAATGTGGATCGAAGGTTGTTATAATTTAAAATTTTGCCTGATTTTTTTTTTCTCATTTAACCAAATTTTATTATTTTAATCGGATTTTTCATCACAACTTTTAGTTTTGATTTTATTTTCTCCTTAACTATACAAAATTTATCTAAAACTTCATCCATTAATTAACCATTAAAATTTCCTTTCAATTTATTATTCTAATTCAAAATCCTAAATATCCATCCAATTTTTACTCGAATTAACCTAAACCCATCCGACTTTTATCCTATTTTGATCCGATTTTATCCTAAACCGATTAGATGTTGAAATCTTAATTTTTAAAAAATTAAATGTGAATTTATTATAAATATGAAGAATTTGTGTTAAATTTTTGGATAATTGTATCAAAATCAAAAAACTCCGATTAGTTTAATTAGTTCGAATCATCCAAAAAATAACATTGAAATAAAGTTACACCTAATTGTGTCAAAATTAACATTTGCAAATGTAATTGAATTAAAACCGGTTAAAAGAAAGGGTCAAAATTAGGCTAAAATTTAGTCAAACCGGATAAAAAATTGAGTCAAATTGATTTTTAGTCAAAATCGGGTCAATTTGAATCAAAATTAGATTAGTATTTAGGATTTGGAATTACTATAGTATATTTAACGGAAATTTTAACTTTTAATTAACAGATAGAGTTTTAGACAGATTTTGATAGTTAATGGGAATAAAATTAGAGCTAAAATTCAACGAGAAAATTAGACTGACAATAATTGAAAAAATAAATTGAACTAAAGCAATATTCTGGAAAAGGTATATATGATTTTTTTTCTAATTTTTATATCTTAATAACATTTAGTTTCAATAAAAAAAAAGAGACCGACTTAATAAAGCATTAATGGAAAAGCTAGATTTGAAACTCGTCATTAGCCATACTATCCAAAAGTTAAATTAATTTTTAATAAAGTTGTAAAATTGTATGTTAATTTTTTTTTTGTTTGAAACACAAATTGTTATATGATTTTTAAAATAATACATTAATTATAATATTTTTTCCAAATCAAACCATTAATAGATTCCATGAAGATTTGGTGGAATATCAGAGATATCTTCGTAGGGCGAAAGTGCTTCAAAAATACCCTCGTGCAAATAATTATTAAATAGAAAAAAATGAAACAAAGACAAATTTGCCCTTAGTTTTCGAACGTGAAAAAACACACATTCTGCAGTTTTTGACGTGAAAAAATGTCAAACCATGTCAAAAGCAAGAAAGTCGAACAGTTTTTCGACGTGAAAACATGTTTCAAAGTTTAAAGCAAGAAAGAAGAAGTGATTCCGAACATGAGAGGGATCGATTTGAAGTTGACAAGAAGGAACATCAACAACAATGAAGAAGAGAGCATAGTCAATCTTCAATGGCATCAATAAGTGTAAGTATATCGATTTATTGATTCGAAATGGGTGTGAGTGTCAGTAAGTCGGTTGAGTCGGTCGCAGGAGTTGCATGACCATCTTTGACTCAATGAGTCGGTTGAGTCTCGGTGAGTCGGTAGGTTCGCAATGGTCGATTGAGCATCGCAGGGAGTCCAAGGGTCGTTTGAGCCGCATGTGTCGCTTGTGTCATTGAGTCGCAAGGGTCGTTTGAGTCGCATGGGTCGCTTGTGTCATGGAGTCGCAAGGCTCGTTTGAGTCGCATGGTTCACTTGATATTATGCCTTGTGGGTCGCTTGATATTATGCCCTGTGGGTCGCTTTAGTTGCATGGGTCGCATGGGTCGCTTGAGTCTCAGTTAGTCGATTGAGTGTCGCAGAGGGTCCAAGAGTCGTTTGATTCGCAAGGGTTGCAAGGGTCGGTTGAGTCGCATGGGTCGCTTGAGTTGGTAGAAGTATAATGTATTCTTAATTGGTCATTTTGCAGGTGGAGCCAAAGCCGAAGTTTGTGTATGAATTCATGCACATGGACAAAATGCCAAAGATCACCACCAAGTGGTATCCTCACGAGACAATAACGAAGCTGAAAGAAATCTTAGTTGAATACGAGTTGCATTACTTCGAGAAGGAGTCACAGTTTAGGCATTTATTCCATTTCCAATGTGACTCCACATTGACGAATGTTCAAATGACTATCCTACTAAATCACTCCATGATTATACGGCACAAGAAGGAGTTGTTGTTCGTCTTAAACGGTGTTTCCATCCGGTACTCTATAGTGCAGCACATACTAATTTCTAGATTGAAATGTGTACCATATCCCAAAGGATGGGAGTCCAAAAGGGGTGACACATTCAGGCTGAAGAATTTCGGCCATGGAAAGGTGACCCCCCCACAAAGTAGTGAAAAGCTTGTGAAGGCGAAGAATCCCGGCGACCAGAAGAGGTTGGCAACTTTGATGTTGTTGGCGCAAGTTATGGCTTACAAGCCTATATCAGACAGCTTTATCAGCCATGATATCATTGACATGGTTGAAGCCTTGAAATTTTTCGAAGGCTTTCCATGGGGGCTTTACACATTCGAGTAGATTGTGGATACTTGCCGCTAGCACGTTAGAGGGGAAGCACCAAAACCAAAATTGTATTGTGGCGGTTTCATGATCCCACGAATGGTAAGTTGTATATATTATTGGAATAATTTGAATGTTTTCTTACTTTTTGCATTCTTATCGTTTTGTTTTAATGTTTCAGTTACTTCCATTCAAAACCATCCATAGTTTGGGCGGAAAGGGATGGTATGTTGATGTTTTGGATGCGGATCCATCATGCCCAAGAATGATAGTTTGGGCGGAAAGGGATGGTATGTTGAGGTTATGGATGTGCATCGATCATGCCCAAGAATGTGCAAGAAGATGAGTAAATCCAGTTTTAACCTGAAGTATGTAGATGTGATAAAGCAGATCAGAGATTCTAAGGTAACAATTATAGAAATGTCACAAGGGAAACAAGGGTCATAGAGGGTAATAATGGTTATTTTTTGCTTTTCAGGATATGCGAAGTATTCTTCGTGCTGAACACTGAGAGGAAGCTTTACTTTTTGATCTAGAGGATTATGAGGGATGCAACAATCCCGATGTTCACATATGGATGGAACATCTTCGTAGAAATCCGAAGGGTATTTTTTGGGAGGACATCACTAAGCAAGAACTGCTGACACGAAAAGCAGCTCTTGGTGATCAAAAGAAGGGGAAAGAAAAAGGGACTAAGAGGAAGAAGAGTGTGAGTGAAAAAATAATAGAGGTTGAAGATGACCAAGATGAAGGATAGGTAAGTGTTGCTAAAGCTGATGAAGAAAGAGACGGTGATGCTGAAGCTGAAGGAGAAGGAGAAAAGAATCATCAAGGTGATGCTGATGATGTAGTCCCTATAACACTAGAGCAGAAATTCATAGTGGAAATAAAAAAGTCGGACAAAAGAATCATCAACGTCATAAGAGACCTTCTAAGGGATGTCGGGTTTCGTTTGCCTAATCCAAAATCAAGGCTGCCGAGAAAGATACAGCACCAGAAACCAATGTTTCGGCACTGTTAAAGATGATGCTTTTCAATTCCTTCGACGTCTAAATCCTTGTCAAGAAAAGAGCCAAGCCAAGAGCTGATTGACTCTGGAGATGGCTTAGAAGAGGATTTGGCAAACATTGCTCCTGATGAAGTTCCACCAAGTAAGTAATATTTAGTAAAAAGGTCATTTGAGAGTCAATTTCCTTCGAGAGTCGGCATGGGTGGCAAGAGTCGGATAGGTCGCAGGGACGAATAAGTCGTTGGGTCGCATAAGTCGCCGGGTCGCTAGAGTCACATGGGTCGCATGGGTTGCATATGTCCCACCGGTCACAAGGGTCGCTGGGTCGCTAGAGTCGCATGGGTCGCATGGGTTGCATATGTCCCATGGGTCGCAAGGATCGCATCAATGTAACGAATGATGAGTCTAAGGAATGGAGTAATTTTATGCAGATTCTCTAGTTGGTCCTATCGAAGAGGTCCACACTTAGGATACTCAAGTGGGTCCTATCGTTGACGTCGCCGAAGCGGTTCTTGCCATGGATACTAAAGTAGTGAGTCCTGTCCAAGACGTAGCTGACGAGGAGGTTCATGCCGAGAATATTCGAGTGGGTCCTGTCGAAGAGACCCACACTAAGGATGGTCCTACCCGGAATACTTCAGTGGGTCCTCTCCAAGAGGTCGCCGCTATTTTCGAAGTACCACCAAGTAAGTACGGTCATTTGCGTCACAGAGGTCGCATTGGACGCATGGGTTGCATATCTCCCATGGGTCGCAAGGGTCACATCAATGTGATGAACGATGAGTCTAATGAATGAAATAATTTATACAGATGCTCTAGTGGGTCCTGTTGAGAAGGTCCACACTAAGGATAGTGCAGTGGGTCCTGTTAATGACGTTGCCGACGAAGTTCTTGCCAAGGATATTCCAACAGTGGGTCCTGTCCAAGAGGTGGCCGATTGTCGAAGTACCACCAAGTAAGTACGGTGATTTGCGTCATAGAGGTTGCATTGGTCGCATGGGTTGAATGGTCACAAAAGGTCGTATTAGTCGCATGGTCGCATGGTTGCATAAGTCGCATTAGTTGCATTGGTTGCCATATGTTTAATGAAGTAATTAATATTTATGCAGGTGCTGGACATTATCGAAGGAGTCTACGCCATATGTTGAACCTCCGCCGGTACCTAAACAATTTGTAAGATCACGGAAGGCATATGTCGAACCTTCGCCGGTGAAAAGAGCGAGAACAGTTCAAGGGAGAGGGCGAGGGGAAGATTTTTATGGAGAGCTCGCAGAAAATGTAGTTCAAGAACCCGCAAAAAATGTAGTTCAAGAACCCGTAAAGAACGTGGTTCAAGAACCTGCAGGGAAAGGGCATTTTGTGTGGAATCCCAAGGGATTAGGAACGGACGGGATACCCCGATTTCCTTCGTTCCTTGACGCTAGTGGTGAAAAGTTGACTAATCTATATATGTTCCTAAAGACACCTAGACATGAGTAAAGGTGGAAATCTAAGCTAGATATTCGATGGGGGCCAAAGTTTTGGAGACTATATTAAAGCCTAATGTGTGGCTTTAAGATTATGTAAGATTTTTAAACCCTTAGTCACAGAGTTTCGTGTCATATGTATTCATGTGTGTTAATTTTTTTACAGCAATTGGATGAGACGTTGATGGTGCTGTCTTTTTGCTTAGAATTCATGCCCATCATATATTGGAATTACTACGGTTGTCCTATTGCTTTCATGCAGATGCTCACGCTGTGAATGTACGAGGATATGGAAACTTTGTCGGAAATTCTTAGTGATTTTTTGAATGTCAAGTATCAATTCAAAAGTACGAAGACACCAATGAGTTATTTCATAGGCTTTGTCTCGGTCCTAAACATTCCGTTGATCAAATGTCGATTTGTAGGAAGTCATTGGATAGCCATCAAAGCGGATTTCGTGACCCGATGCATCATGGCATACGATTACCTGAGCAGAATGAAGGAAACACATATCGATTTGGTGATTGAGAAGATAAGAAAACATGTCCCTAAGATGCACATTTTTGGAGGGTTTCCTTCTTTGGTTTTTGGAGAAGATGAATGGCAATATGATTATTAGGAAGGTGTGTCACAGAACAAAAGCTCGAGTGACTATGGTGTTTACGCCTACAAATTCGTAAAAGACTCGTTAATGAGAATGCGTCATATTTTTCCCTGCAATTGTGACGAAAATGTTCCTTCCATGCGTGAGAAGATGGCGGCTGATATATTTAGTAATAAAAATGTATCCCTCCACCACGAGACTAACTTGATATTTGGTACATTGTTTTTTTTTCGGAATGGAAGATGTAAATATTTGGTACAAGGGTCACAGAGGGTCATAAGGGTCGCAGGGGTAAAAGGGTCGCAGGGGTACAAGGGTCACAAGGGTCACAGGGGTCAAAGGGTTGCAGGGGTCAAAGGGTCGCAGAGGTACAAGGGTCGCAGAGGTACATGGGTCGCACGGTCGCATTGGGTCACAGAGTCTCATGCGACCCTTGTGGACATTGCTACATTGCGACCCTTGCGACACTGGCGACCTTTTGACCCATGCGATCCTTGCGACCCATGTGGCCATTGCGACCCTTGCAACCCTTGCTGCCATTGCGGCCATTGCGACCCTTGAGACCCATTTGGCCATTGAGATCCTTTCGACTAGTCTTTTCGATGTCACACTACGTACTTTTCCAGTGCTAGCTATGCTTTTTATTTTATCAATGCCACACTCAAGACCATTGCAACACGTCTCTGTTACTCCTATATAAAAAGGTTCATCAAATTTTCTAAGTCTCACCATAACACCCATTTGAGATAAGAATGAATCGAGAGAACCCCATCTCTCTCCTCTCTTAGTCTAAGTCTCTAACCCTAAATTCTCTAAAAAAATCCTTGTTACCTTGGTGACCGTTTTGACCTTCGTCACGAAGGTCACATCCTGGATGCATGGCATCGTGTTGTCTATTTGTTATTCAAGGTCTTGGTAATTGGCATACTCGGTCTCTATACAGATACGCACATGTACTCACAACGTGGATGGAGGACATTGTGCGGTATATGCATTACATAAGATCTTGGTAATCGGTAGACTCAGAAATTGTGCTGTATCCGCGGTACCTGAGGTCGCACACGACTCTCTTTACTTTGTGACCTTTGAGACCTTATTTAACCTTTTTCTTTCTCTTTTTTTTGAATGGTTTTTCAAATTTGTTTAACCTTTCCGACCTTATGTAACCTTATGTAACTTTTTTTGTAACCTTTGTAACCTTTATGATCTTTGTGACCTTTGTGACCTTATGTAATCAATATTTAAAGGTTGAAAATGTCTTATTTTGCATATATTGTTCGCAATTACGCGAAACCCATAAAATTGTGGACCCTCAATTGAATTAAATTAGAATCATGTTTAAACGAGAACCCATCCGACTCATGCGACCCAATATGACCCGTTATGCGACCCTCAATAGGATAAAATTAGAATTAAGTTTAAACGGGAACCCATCCGACGCATGCGACCCAATATGACCCTTTATGCGACCCTCAATCAGATTAAATTATAATCAAGTTTAAAAGGAAACCCATCCGACACATGCGATATGACTCATGTGCGACTCATGCGACCTATGCAACTCATGTGACTTGTGGTTTTGCTGTCACACTCTTGTCTTCCGACCCATGTGACCCTTCCTACCCATGTGACTTGTTGTTTTGCAGTTAGACTCTTGTCTTTCGAATCCATGTGACTTGTCGTTTTGCTGTCAGACTCTTGTCTTCCGACCCATGTGACCCTTCCGACCCATGGGACCCTTCCAAGCCATGTCTACACGTTAACGTCTACGTCTCTTCTCTTACTACGCGTATCGACCCCAATTTCCATGAAAAAACTTTTTTTACCTTTGTGACCTGCATGACGCAGTCACCATTGTCGATGCAGGGTATTGTGCTGTCTATGTGTTACTCAAGGTCTTGGTAATCGGCGGAGTCAATCTCTATGCAGTCACTGACGAGTTGTGGGGGTGTCTTAGGTGACGGTGTTGGGTCACTCTTGAAATGTGACTAGAAGATGAAGTACATGGCAAGAGATAACTCTAGACTGCAATACCAAACAAAAAAAATGAAAAAGTCTGGAACATAGAGTACATGGTAAGAGATAACGTTGGGCTAATGAACTATCTCTCTAGTGGAAACAGAATGTGTGCCGAGTCTTTGGTTGACGTTGTAAATGTATTGCTTTGATTTATAATCTTTGATTGACCCTTGTGACCCATGCAACCCTCAATTGGCATTTTCAATGTATATGTATTGTTTTGATTCGTTTTTCTCATTTTATCATTATAAACCCGTAAATTTGTCGAGTTCGCATCTATTGATCCATATATGCGAATGATGCGTGACTGGATCATGTGTTTCACTTGCTTGTGCGGATGGATGCCTTTGAACCCGTAGACGGATACATGCTGAAGAACGTTGGCCCAAATCTCAGTGAGACCGTCCAATACCCTTGAGCATATGCACCTCTAGAACTTTTATGACGGCTTGCATATCCGCGTCCTTGTAAGCTTCACACGCATCCTCTTCAGCATCCCGCACGTCCTCATCAGCGTCTCATGCATCCACGTGATTGCCTTTCTCGTTCAACCCATCCATTCTATCTGTCCGTTCGAGGCTTGCTTTCTTTTTGATATCCTCATCATTCCCTCCCCCTTGAAAAGGATTTGCCCTCAAATTCGCTTCATCTGCAATACAAGGGCTAAGAATAGTGATATTGAATTATGAGCTAATGTTTTACTTATCTCGAAAATCAAGTTGATAGGCCTTGTCGTTGATCCTCATCAAAACTTCTAATGTCTTTGTGAAGTCGGGGAGAGATAGGAGAGGCGGGTGGATCAGCTTCTCCTTGAGCGTTTGGGATGCTCTCTCTTGTGTGTCTCGCCACACAAAGGCTCGATCTTTCTTCATGAGCTCAGTCATTGGTGCCGAAATGGTGCTGGAATTGTGGACGAATCGTCGGTAAAACCCCATGAGGCCTAGGAAGTTTCGAACCTCTCCAACCGTGCTAGGTGTCGGCCAATCCTTGATACCTTGGACCTTCTCTTGATCCACAAGGACAACCTGATCACTAACAACAAAGCCTAGAAAACCAACTTGTTAGTAGCAAAGGTGCACTTCTTCATGTTAGCATATAACATTTCCGCTCTAGGAACACCTAAAACCGCTATAAGATGCTCTACATGCTCCCTAATGTTCTTAGAGTATACTAAGATGTCAAAGTATACTACCGCAAATTTGCGAATGAAATCCCTAAGAACATGATTCACCAACCTCATGAATGTATTAGGTGCATCAGTTAAACTAAAAGGCTGCGGTAAAACGTTAGTAGCCTCTTCATTCAATAATGCCTCCTTATACCGTACGAGAACCATCGGCCGATTTGCGAGCAATGCCTTCTTGGGATCCTTGGTGACTTTTTGGGTTCCTCAACCTTCCTAGCTTGCTGCACAACGTGAAGGTGATCTTCATAGGCTTGCTTCATTGACAAGGACAATAGGTTGGTCTTCTTGCCCTTGTGTCGGATGGAATATCAGTTTGTGTAGCCGTCGTGCTGCGCGTTTGCATCGTATTGCCAAGGACGGCCAAGCAAGACGTGACTTGCTTGCATGGGTACCACATCACATAGGATCTCATCCTTGTATCTTTCAATCCAAAATGGTACCCAACTTGCTTGGTGACCTTCCTCTCTCCGCTATCGTTGAGCCATTGGAGCATGTATAGCTTCGGATGCTTGAGAGTGGTGAGTCCGTGCTTCTCCACAACAATGGTGCTCACGACGTTAGTACAGCTCCCACTATCGATGATGATGCTGCATATCTTGTCATGGATGTGACCTCGAGTGTGGAAGATGTTCTCCCATTGTTCGGCCGCAGCGTCCTTAGGTTGTGTGCTAAGGACCTGTCGTGTCACCAAGAGTCTTCCAAGCGCTGGATCCTCGTCTATCTCTTCCTCGAAGCTTATCTCTTCTTCTTGTTTCTCCCGATCAGATGAATGATCAGACTCGATATCGCTGTTTTCAAGAATGATCATGGAGCATCGGTTTGGGCAATCCCACGCATAATGCCTCGTCCAGAAAGACGAAAACAAGTGATGTCTCGGGTTCAATTTGTCTACGGTTCGGTGCTCCCTCTCCTAGGCTGTTGGACGTAGGGTCTGGGGTCAGGCCTCAATGCTCGGTCGCTTTCCCTTGGATTCTGCCCAAGTCGTGGTTCTGATCGCTGTGCCCGGTCCATGCTGGGTTGTGCCCTATCTGGACGCAAGTCTCTGCGTGCGGGTCGCTGCTCGGCTCGGTCCGCGCGACTGTTTTGCAAAAAAACTTTGCCGCGTGTTAGGGATGCTTCCTCCGTATCGTTGGTGCCTCAACCTCCTTAGTGGCTGTCTCTCATATAATATCGCGAGATCTAGCAGCCCATTGACTGTTTGGCACCGATGTGGCTCAACTTGCTCCAAAATATTGATGTTGAGGTCTCGTTTGGAGCAGTCCATGGTGGTGCGCTCGTCCTCTTGAGTTTGTGCCCTCACCATCAACTTTTGCATCTCCTTGTAATAATCCTCCACAGATAAGGATCCCTGCACAAGAAAATTCAGATTGTTACGCACTTCTTCATAATAATATGAAGGTATGTATCGGCTTCTCATGATTTGCTTGAGTAGCCGCCATGTGTTAACCGGTTGGTCACCGTTCATCCTTCTGAAATGGATGATTTGATCCCACCAAGTGAAAGCGTAGTCACTGAATTTAGCAGTGGCTAGTTTGATCTTTCGTTGCACGGTGTACTCGTGGAGATCAAACACCATCTCCGTGCGTATTTCCCGCTCCAAGTATGCCTCCGGATCGCTACCCCCAATAAACATGGGAATGTCCACTCTCACACCACCATTATCATGGACATGGAAGTCTCTATGTGGTGCTCTTCCCCCTTGCCGTCGTCTTGCCATGAAGGGTTGGTCATCTACGTCATCGGAGGGTCCGTTAGCACCTCCCCCTCCGTATCGGATAAAATGCAAGTTTGCATTGTGATCTTCGTCCTCTCCTATGTCAGCTCTAGGATGTGGATTGATCATGATTAGTCCTTGGATGAGCCGGTTCTCTCCTTTCGAGCCGCGGTGGTTGTTGTTGAACTGTGATGAGACGCGTGAGATTCCCGATTTGCTCTTGGAGAGCTTGAAACTCCTCTCGTGTCACTTGAGGCTCCGGTGCTCTATTCACTTATCCTTCACTCTCGTTGGACATGATGAATCAAAGGAAATGTGAACAAGTTATTACTCACGCAAAAGAAATTGAGAAATAACCTACGCACAAACGAATTCAAGCGAAGATAATCACTCAACCTTCTTATCAAGCTTAGTCCCCGATGATTGTGAGGTCTACTAGGTTCCTTTTGGGATCCGTTGGTGGACTGATCTCAGGTTCTCTAGGACTCCCTATCTTCGAGTTCACATTTTCAAAACATGTTCATTGTCCGGGTCCAAGAACTTTGCCGCGAATGGTGTGTTTCTCGTGTATAGAGTCGCTCTTTGACGATGAACTTAGGATGGTGTCTCCTTGGTTCAGCCTTTAAGGAGTGACCCTTTGGGCTCTTTGTTTCTACTTTTAGTTTTCTTTCTTTTTTTTTCTTTTCTCTTGGTTTCTTTTTCCTTTTCTCTTGGTTTTTTTCTTTTCTCTTGTTTTTTTCTTCTTATCTCTTTGTTTTTCTTAGTCTCTTTGGTGTTTGTTTGTTTTTTTATCTAAACCCTAAATGACTCCTTGGCTGAACCTACAAGAGAGAGAACAACCAAATCCTTAAGGAATAAAATGAACAAGAATTGGATAGATACAACCGTGAGAACGCGGCTCTGATACCAACCGATGCATGCCTTTGAACCCGTAGATGGATACGTGCTGAAGATTGTTGGCCCAAATCTCAGTGAGTCCGTCCAAAACCCTTGAGCATCTCACTCGGCCAAGAGCTTCCAATTTAATTTATAAAGCCTCATTGATAATTCACCCATCCACCATTCAGAACACACCATTCACAACCACCATCCATCCATAGAGTCCCCATGACGAGAGGCACACAAGGAGTTGGAGATTGATTCGGGATCATTGCTGGTTTTGTTTGTGATGTTTAGACTCATGAGCGAGTAGTAGATTTGTTCTAGGAGAATGGATTAGCCCATGGCTATCCTGCAACCATCTTTGATTTGTTTATGAATGCATTTCTCCATTTTGTTTATCTATTCTTTGTCTGAGCACTTACTGTCTTGTGTTTACGAATGACCACATATATGCATGTGTTAGGGATTAGGAGAAGGACTGAAAGGTGAATTATAATCCTAGAAGATCAGGCTTAGAACAACCGAAACTAGGTCACGAAAATAGGGTAGTAACGGTTGAGGGTTGTATCGGGCGAATCATGAATCGTAATGGGGTTTAGTTGGGGTGTCAGCCACAAAAAAAGGGGATGACTCAATCTAGCCACGTTTCTATGCCTTGTGAGAGGGTAGGTTCTACATTAGGATTGTCCGTCTTAGATATCTTGATAGAAAATGCACGATTAGATAGATCACATATAGATTTCGGAAGCTATGTGGTGAAACCGGAGCCTAGGGTGCTTGTCTCTTTGTTTAGAACTTACTTATCCACTGCATCATCATCATTGCATCTCACTACTCTTATTCTTTCACAACAAGCATTGGTCCTACTTTTGATTCTTAGATCGTGTTACATTAGTCCTCGTGGGATCGACACTTTAACTACTACACACGTGCCGTGCCCTTGCGGGTAGTCTTATGTTAACTTGTTAACTTGACACGCATGAGAATGGCTCGAATGGACTTGAACTTGGACCAAGAAAACATTGTAGAACGGTGTTTGAAATTCAGTGGGATCCGAGCAGATTATTGTGCAAACCGAGTTACGAGCAGTGCAGATCAATACAAAACACTCCCGAAACGCCTAAAAGCTACACCAAACGCCCAGCAACAAATTAGAGCATTGATAAGTCACCCAAGGTTAAGATGAACCAATTACCACAAGGGCTCACACACGAACAAATTCTGGAAACTTTGAAAAAAACGAGAGATGAACGTCCGACCGGTGTCATGGAGTGCACAACCGGACTTATGAACACCACGACTAAGTTTCTTGGACAGCACGACCTGGCCCTCAACTTAGGGAAAAACATGACCGAGCTTAGGGAGGATATGACCAATTGTGCAAGGAACCCAACTGATCCGTGTGCTATACTCAATTGAGCATCCTATATACGCGAGACGCTACATACACGATGATGTCGAGGAAGTCCACCTAATGAGTATCACATCTTGGTTAGGCCCGTGAACATAAACAAATGCTTCTCAGGAGGCAACTCGAGCCCCGTATCCTTTTGTTTATTTCGTTTTATATTTTTTCAAAATTCGACTCTTATCCCTTTCACACGTATGCACTTTACTAGCAGCTTCGATGTATCGTTTTCTCCCTTTCCGATTGTGTGACTCTTTGTTACAGATTTTCCACTTTGATATCATCCACAACAAAGGAGAGATGCATATACCCAGCTGCATCAACTCGAGACAGCAAGCACACAGCAGGTGCACGCGTTCTTATCCACTTTATTTTCCCTCGAGTTTTTAAATGCGAGTCCTTCTCTTAGGTTTTGAACATCGAGACGGTGTTCCGTTCAAGTCTAGGGGGTACTTTTCGAAGTGTCATGATTGTGATTAGGACTAGAAGCTGGGTTCTTCGTTTTGTTTTAACTGTTGCATTCATTTTGTTAGGATTAGACGGACGAATATTTAGCACGAAAAATTTCGAACTTTAGCCATCTTTATACAGCTTTGTCAAATTGGGAAAAAAGTCTATGCTTGCTCAAAACTACCTTTAGATATTGATTAGTTAGTAGTCGTGCATGAATTTATAGCCTTTAGTTGTATTCCGCCCCTAGGCTAGTTAAGTTATCACATCTCAATGTGCATCAGCCACATATATGATTTAATGAAAGAGCTATCATCATAGAAAGCATCACATACATGTTGTTCTTTCCGAATCAATAAACTCCGGTTAGTGATCCAACGAACAATAACAATTTAGACCGAGTTTTACCAAAATTTGACTCTTTTATCATTATCTCTATCATAACATCTAGTTCCTAGACTTAATCATGGACTCTATCATATACCTATGACAATCATCAAATGGTAAAAAAATATATAATGCCATATAAAATAAAATGATGTCTAAAAATAATACATAATTCATTACTAGTCTTTATAACAATGTCTAACATATGTTACAACTAGTTCCAGCTCGCCATGTCCCTAAATCCGATCCTACGCTAATGCTTCTTAAACTTATTTGACCCAAGCGCCTCCGTGAACGGATTTGCTGCATTTTCCTTTCCATCTAATTTCTGGATTTGCACGTCTCGACGCTCAAATAATTTTCGAATAAGATGGTACTTTCGGATAACATGCTTCGATTTCTGATGAGATCTTTGTTCATTTGTCTGGGGTATAGCCCTAGTGTTATCACACAATAAAGGAGTAGGCTTTTTGTTATTGAAGGTACCACACCAAGTTTGTCCATGAACTTTCTCATCCGAACCGCTTCTTTAGCCGCTTAACATGCAGCTATTTATTCTGCTTCACTAACAAAATTTGCTACTATATCCTGCTTGGAACTTTCCAACTTACTACTCCTCCATTCAGTCAAACACATAGCTTGAAATGGATCAGCTATCATCCTTGTCTGTCGAGAAACTCATATCAGTTAACCCTTCTAACTCCAAGCTAGAACTTCCATATATGAGGAATTGATTCTTAGTCTTCCTCAAGTACTTAAGGATGATATTTACCAACTTCCAATGTGTGTCACCATGATTTGCCTGATATCTACTCACCACACTTAGCGGGTAGGCTACGTCAGGCCTAGTACATGTCATGGAAAACATTATGGCTCCCACTATGCTAGCATATGGGATATCAATCATGTGTTCTCTCTCTTCTCGGCTTATGGGATATTTAGCATATGGGCTTTTTCTTGCCATTTCATTTCTCATAAGCGGATTGACCCATCAACAACATAGAACGTGATCCATTCACCTCCATGGATGTCGACTTCTGGTAATCCATCAGCATGTTATACATCTCATGGAAATCAATATCAATCTTGTTCATGTTCAAGTTAACAATGAACGATCAATAAGAGTTCAGGGGTAAATGTAGGATCAAATCCTGTTGTAACTCCTTTCCGAATAACACCCAAGCTTCTCAATTTGTTCCATAAGACTTATCATTTTTAGAACATGGGGTGACACTAGGAAGTTTACAACCAAACTGGACTTGAACACAGTCTTTGAAAACTGATACCTTGACGTACGACTTTGCGATCCATACATGTCCTTAAGATGTTCGATGACCTGTGGAGGAGTAATATCCTCATGCATCCTTTGGAGTTCAACACTCATTGATGCCAAGATGATGCACTTTTGATCATCTCATTTTCGTACACGATTCTCGCATGATTTTAGGGATGTTTATGACGATAGATGCGATGTTTACGTGTAATTTTGTATCAGTTTTTCTTGTTTTCTTGTATTCATGTTCGTATAGGTTTTAATGCATATTTGGTTCGTTTCGGAGCAAAATAACATACACGAGACAAAATACGACCATTGAAGATCACAACGGAGCAAACTGGACGAGAAACAAGCAAGGAATGCGATACAACAGTAACCCATAAGGAGACAAGGCCCCCGTGTAGGGTGGTTTCCTTAGCCCGCTATGGCTGAACATCCAACAAATGTTGCCCGGCTCGGACTCACCTTCAGCACGCATGGATCAAGACTTGGTGAGGAGCCCGCACGGGGTGAACGTCCAACAGCAGTTGCCCGACTCGTGCTCATCCTTAGCACACGCGGGTTATGGAGAATTTGGGGATCCCATGTGGATTGGCTACCGAGCCCGTGTGAAACTGATCATTTCGTTTTCATACGTATTTCTTAGACCGATTTAGGAGACGTTTTTTATATATATGTGTTGCTTTACGTATGATTTCGTTTCCGTTTTACTTGTTTTCGTGTTTTCGTGTTCTTACAGGTTTTTACGCGTATTTGGATCATTTTGGAGCTAAAAGGACATGCACGGAGCTAAGGAGCAACTTCGACGATCATCACGGGACAAACGAGATGAGATTTAGCATGGAAAGCCTCCACCCGGTCGGGCACAATTCATACACGATCGGGAAAAAGCTACGGCAAATTTTGTGCACAATTCATGCATGGCTCGGGCAAGGAAATGCCCGACCAGCTGCCTTATACCCGAGCGGGCACACACCATGCCCGATCGGGCATCACTTGCAGGCCATGATTTGCGCGTTCTGCCCTAGCCGCACCCGAGCGGGCACATTTAGCGCCCGAGCGGGTCGCGACCCGAGAAACCAGCCAAGTTAAGTAAAATTAACTTAAAACAAAACGGAACTCGTGGGGGTAATTAAGGCAACACTTAGACCGACTTAGGAGGCATAAAAGAGGCCAGAAGACGTCATTAGAGAGAGCTTACATTAGACATTCATTCAGTTCGTGATTGGAGAAGAATTCTTGCGAG